>CM068320.1:35279146-35366646 GCA_034766995.1 Acanthacorydalis orientalis
CGTATTAGTTCTTTTTTATTCATTCATTTATTTAACAGCTTTTAAGTGCACAAAGAACTCCATTAACGACCACTCTTTAATCAGACGCGTTGAGCCACACCAACTGTTGTAGTATATCCATTACACTCTTAACATCCACTTAACAGTGATAGGGCACATTTATAACATAATAGCAGCTCAGAGAGACCAAAAATGACACATCACTTTCCTTTAAACAGCATTTATTATGTCAAGTATCAAATTAAAAGTGTATTTTTTTCAATCGCACGGCTGTATCAGATCCTTAATTTACACAAACATAAATTGTTTAATCGAATTACTTGGAATTGATTACTGGACGTGTCTTTATTTTCTGTAACACGTTGACGTTTGTACATACAATAAATGTTCATGCAGGTGTGTATATTGTCGTATTGTAATTTATAGAATGTATAAATTGATTTATTTTTTAATAAAACACGTTTCAGTAAATCTTTTACTTCAATATTTACACATTTGAACTTTTATTGACAATTATTAGTTAATACTAATATATAGGCACAGATCTATATAAAAACTAATGAAGCTTAAGCTTCAGGGTCCCGCTTTGTGAGGGGCACAACAATGAACGAAAATTAAAAAAAATGGGTTGTATAAATAAATAAAACATGTCAAAACCAAATAATTAAAATCTCGATTGTTTCATTATTTCAGAGTTTTATTACTTTGAATTCGATTGTATTTGTAACGATTGTAGTAGTCACTCAAATAGTTTTATGTATTTTCTTGAGAAACATAAAAAAAATTTAAGAAAATACTTTAACAAAAACCGATAAAATTTCATAAAAGGAACAAGTATATCATCTGATAGTGTCAGTTATACATCAGTGATACATTTGTCATAATTATAATAAAAGCAAGCAGGAATACTACCTGGAGAAAAGAAGAATTGGAAGAAAATGTCGATGTCCGGGAAAAATAACCTAAAATTCTATCCTAACAACCAAGAACACTTAAAAGAAAGAAGTTCAGCACCAAGTTTAAAAACCGTCTAAAAAAAACTGTCATAAATTGAATATTTTCAAATAAATTTACTTATGTTTCTATTGTTAATTTTATTATTATGTATTTTTTCTATTCAGCAACAATAATTTAAAATGGAATGATATTTTTAATTGGATGTAGTTGATTCTGTAATAAATATTTATGATTTTTGTTTTAGAAATGTGAGTGAATATTATACATATCTAAAAACATAAAATAAATCATCATTTGCAGTGCATGATTTTTGTATCAACTCATTCTTTCGTTAATTCCATAATTTTCACTAAATGCAGGAATATATTTAATATATATATATATATATATATATATATTCATGGGGGCACCGAAAATGATAAAGCTTCAGGTTACTCCGATGTACAGACCCGTCCCTGTATGTTTGATTACTTTATGAGATATTAATATTTATCATATTTTTTTTGTAATTAAAATATGTACTCATTATAACTATATATATATATTTATATATATATATATATATATATATATATATATATATATTCTTTTACAAATGAAATAAAATAATATAAATTATGTATTTATATAGCATATTTTTATTAAAATAAATATAAAAAATGTATATAACTTAAACTTATAGTTTTCGACACTGTTTGTATTAATATTACATAAAAATAATTAAAAAAATAAATAATTATGATAAAAGTATGAATAATTATCTTACAAATTTAATTATAAAACATTATATTGTTATACAGTTTGTTATTTTAATAAGTAGGGAATAAATGAGACTTAACGTTGTCTTTTGAAAAAAATGAAATTCACAATTACTCTATAAAGATTTTTGGAAAGTAATAAATATGAAATTATCGAAATATATATATATATATATATATATATATATATACACGTCCATAATATCGAATAATGAAATAACATAAATATTTAATACAAGTACTAATTCGTCTTGAAAATTTTAAATTACACATTTTTCTCGTTCTTTTGCAAATTCGTCGAATTGAAATTCTCGGTACGTCAAGAACTGCATTCTTGATGAGACTATAAACTCGGTAGCATTATAATGGTTTTCTTTCTTCGTCGTTTTTGAATAGAATAATAATCGGTGTATGAATGACGCCAGAGCATTCCATTTTGTGCTAAGACGACGTGGCTGATTGATTAATTAATCAATTTGAACGGTCCGGGGCCGAAGGACATGCGACGTACATAAAGAGACCAATTCGTCAAGGTACATGCCTTCATTTCACACTAAATAACCAACATAATGACTTTATATATGACTTGACTGATATTAAATCATGTTGTATGGGAAAGCGGCTCATACAAATGACTGGATGCCGAGACGTACTTCAACATTTTCATTTATGTATTTAATAGGTGCATATTACATATTATTTTCTATCTATGTGTTCGATGCCTTTGATGTTGTAAAGTTAACGTTTTAGCTCCGGTGTCGTGTACGTTCCTAGGTACTCTGTACATTTCACATTAATATATATATATATATATATATATATATATATATATATATATATATATATATATACATACATTAATGGCGAGCGATGGTCTGCTAAATTCGATGGATTTAGTGCTGTACGTCCAACGTCGCAGATTCTATCATTCGCTTTCATTTCCTTTATGAAATGTTGAACATTTCACAAATAGAGGATTGAGATTTAATATTATACGTACGCAAGCGCATATCAATATACGGATTATTTATAATACTATAGAATTTAAATTGAATGTTTGTCGTGTGTCTATGGATACGGAGGAGATTTTTATTCGAATTTGTACACTGAAACGACTTTTCATTTAAATAGTTTCTATGTAATGTAATTTATTTTCATTGTTCCGAGGAATAGGTAGAAAATAAGAACTGCATATTCTAAAATATCGATTTTATTTAAAATGATAAATAATTATAACTCTGAATACTATCAATTTGAAAACATTTTATTAAATATAAAATGAATAGATAATCAAAATGTTTCAACAGAGTTTCGAAAAGGTTTTTTTAATTAAATATTTTTCATATTCAAAGCTGTATAATTTTATTCTTTAATTTTTTTGAACTATTTGTATTTATTTGATTATATTTCTTTCTATCAAACGATTCTTTCTTATTTTTTTCAATATAATTAGAACCTTTTAAGAATATATTTTTATTTCAAGACTAAAATTAAAAATGTTATTAATTAAAAAAAATTTCTATATCTAATATTATATGAGGAGCATTTTAAAAGTAAGATCCGTTCAGTAATTAGAAAGAAACCATCGATGATAAAAATGATTTATTACATGTAAAATACATCTACATATATACATTATTCTTCCACATACTCACCATTTATTTCCACGAATTTTTGATATAGTGGCACCAGTTTGCTTATTCCCGTGTCGAAGAAATCCGCTCCCTGTGAATTGAGTCAATTAGTAACACCTTTCTTGCCTGTTGCTTTGATTCAACGTTTGTGTAGGAAATCTAGGTCTCATCTTCAGTCACAATATGACTTGAAAAGTCGTCTCCTTCATTTACTTTGTCTTGCAAAAATTAATTAGCTAAATCCACAAGTTTTTGTCTGTATGCATAGGTTAACAATTTTGGTAACCATCTGAAACACAGTTAATTGTAGTCCAGCTTTTCTGTTATGATGTTGTAAAGTATTGACCGTGAAACTTCTTGAAATTCAATAAATAATTGTGAAATGACAATCTTTTCAAATTTTTGTGTTCACTTTTTCATCAAACTTTTGTCATCACATACGGTCAGCCACTACGCTTTTCCTCATGAGTATCTTTCGCCTTTCCTTAAACAAACAACACCATTGTCTAACCTTACTATCATTCATAAAACTTGATTTATACACCTCACAAATTTCCCTATGAATTTTAGCAACACTACTATTTTTTGCATACAGAAATCAAATCAAACCACGAACCTTACAGTTGGCGGGATTATTTATTGTTGCACTCGTTATAAATCACTTACATGTGGCATCAAATAAGAATTCTAGGATTGATGTCTAGCCCATGAACCAAGTTAAGCTTATACGCATGCGGGTTCTCATCATTCATGTTTAATCGGTGATAATTATAAAATGGGCCTTATTTTAAAAACGCTCCTCGTACAATTAAAAAATACTAATTTATATTTGTAAATCAAATATTATACTTAAAATTCCATAATAATTTTTTCAACATGATTTGACTAGATTTTTCTGTAAATTAAGTAGAAATGCATTTTATTAATTATTGTGACAATTTCATCATTTAAAATTTAGAAAATTAAAACTTTATTTTTTAAAATGAGTATAAATTGATATCAAATAGGTGTAAGAGTGTAGGTATATAATAATTTTTATCAATTTGTAATTTAATATGATTTGTTTATATTAACAAATATTACTTCAAATTAAACATTACTGATACAGAATATTAATTTCGAATGTAACAAAATGTATTAATCATTATCAAATCAATAATTCTGAAAAGAATTATTATGCGCATTAAAATACAATAAATTACAAATATTGTATGTATATATATATATATATATATATATATATATATATATATAAATGTATGTATTGTTATATATTAATGTGTATATTTAACAATGGTCAAATTTATTCCGCTACATTAACTAATATTCACTAATGATTCAAGATCAAACCATAAAAGTATGATAGTAGATTAATTATCCTCATACTTTTCATTTACGTTATATATTTAGTTCAGAGATAACAAGAAAACGAGAGGCGGTCATAGCCGATGGGCTGTTGACCAGCGGGTCATGATTTCGAGTCCATATTTATAAACTATGTCGTCTTTCATTAAGTATTCCATTAGTTCGAATACTTAATGAGCTTCGAACTTCATAACGTTTTCAAACAATCTCATTAAGACAACGGTATAATCTTGAAATATATTTGTACTGTAAATAAATCTATATTTTAATTAATCGTAATGTAAAAATAGATTCAAATTTTTATTCAGTGTTTTAAAAAATTGATTGTTGATACAAAACAACTTTTTATGTTAATACTGTTACATATTTATGATAAGATAAATTTTCTTACTCAAATTCTACTAAACAGTGGAGTCGAGTTAACTATATGATTTTCATGTAAATATTTCTACAGACAAATTCTAGTATTGTACTCGAATGTTTGTATTCTGATACATGTATACAATTATTGAATCTGTATTGAAATCCCTAGCTAACACAGAATTAGTATCAATTTCATTCAACGTCAATTAATTAGAAATTTACTTAATCAGAAATAAAAAAAATTAGAGTATTATCTAAAACAATAGTATTCGAAGAAATGATCCTATTTAAAAATACTTTTAAATAATACCATTTATATTTGTGCGACATTTTATATCAAATGTTCAAATTCATTTTAATTTTTTTAATTTTACATTTTTTATAATTTTCAATTATTTAATTACATGAAACATTACAAATCAATGCAATCATAAATTCTTTTTTATGATTACACCGCTTGCCAGAACTTAAATTAATTTTATTTAAATTAAATTTATTGAAAATATGCATAAAATTTACTATACATAATTTAATTTACATTTATCTTTTTATTATGAATGAAATTCCTGAAAAATATATAATTTAGGTTTATTTTATTCGAACGAATTATCAAGCAAAGCAGTGTAAACTGTGAGGCCTTTTTTAATTAGAAATATTTTTATTTTAATAATTTTATTTTTATTTTTACTAATAAAAAAAATATTATCGTTGACGCGTTTGTCTTCATTCTTTTAGATTAGCACTCTGTCATTCGTAACTAGTTTCAGTACGAGTGCCATTCTCAGGTAAATATTAAACACTGGTCTACTATTTATTAAAAGAATTAATCTTCAACATCTACCTGAACGGAGAATGGCAGCTAATCCAAAAGAATAAAGATCAAAAAGACAAAATATTAACAAGACCATAAGCATGAAAACATACTTTAATTATTATTATTTATTAACATTTTCACCGTTTTATAATAAAATATTTTTATAAATTTCAAATATACTTAAATTAATCATAGAGGATTTTTATTTGAACAAGTTAACAACTTTTTCGACATAAGCTCATATTTCAATTTGTTGTTAACTTACAATTCCAAAAAAACTAAATTATTTACTTAATTCTAAAAGAAAATAATAACTTAATATTTAAAAATTTTTTATCTCTGTTAATATTTCATGGATCATACCTAACAGATAACATTATTTATTTATTTATTCTAAAATATAATAATTTTTTCATTTTCTTTCTGCAGGTTTTTAATGTATTCACTTCTTGATATATTTTTTTCCTAAAGCAGATATATGATTATCAATATATATATATATATATATATAAAAGCAAAATTAATAAGTTGCCAATATTAAGAATCCAGATTTTAATCAAAATATACAGTTATTAATTTTTTTCCACGAACTATTATTTAAAAATCAGATTTGTTTACTTTCCAGATTTATTTCTTTTGAATCACATGACTCAATTAATGACTCATTCTTTATTCTATTACAAATTATAAACTAGATATTTTGACATGAATTATGACTCAGAATCCTAACTGAAGAACCTTCAAATATTTCTTATTATGTAGAAATCTGTATATCGAACGCACCCAACTGAAACTGAGTTTTTATTCATCTTAACTATCAGCATTTGCCATGAAATAATAAAAATTCCGACCTGTGTATTGTGTATATATATATATATATATATATATATATAAATGTATATATATATAAAGTCTGATTTGTTTGATACATTGATACCAGAATGTAATCTTGATCCTTTTAACTTGTACTTGGTTTGCAAATGAATTTTCATATTTATTTTTATAAATATTTAATATTGTGTTATTAATGTGGTTTAAAATGAAAATCATTATTTAATTTTGTTAAAATAATCTGCTTGATAATCTTATTTTTTCGATAAAAATTTGTTTTTTTTACAACAGTTAATTTGAATATAACGTGTGTTTATAATCTATAATAATATCTGTAGAAATGTTGATAACAAACAATATATTTTATTGCATTATTTTCCATACACATTGTTGCAAGTATCAAAATCATAATAAACATTTATAAATTGATTTCTTTCAAGATTACTAGTTTTTTCGTACAGCTTAAATATTACAAATCACGAATCTGTTCCAACATTTTGAATAGAATAAAATTTAATTTTATTATTTTATGCAAACGTTCCCTGTTTAAAATTTCTCTTGTATTATTAATTCAACAAGAACGAATATATTTTTTCAGACAAAAACTGTATAATAAAAATGTTTTTATGTTTTATTTTATGTTGATTTTTATGAGACTGATTTATTAATGAAGGATATAAAAATGAAAATATGTTTAATTATGAAATACAATTCTTTGAACCAATTTAATTCTTACATAAATTTTAACAAGTTTAACTGACTTTTTATGTTTATAAATTTATCATTTTTGATTAAAATACAATTATCTAAATTTTTTAATTCTTCTTATTTAAATATGTAGAAAATAAACTTGATTTTAGCTAATAGTTTGATAGATCCCAAGAAGTTTTTAAGGTTGTAAGCTGGTATAAATATGAAACAAAATAGATATTAAAAAATAGTTGTTATAATTAGAATTTGGAAGTGTTAATTAATTTAGTTTCAGATATAAATTTTCACCTTATAAATTCAATTTATTAAATTTATGTCAAATCTTTTAAACTTTTGTTCATATTTTATGAATTCATTTTAAATTAGGAAAATATTTTGATTTTAAAATATAAATTTTAAACTTAATCCATGTTCATTTATGTCAATTTATAGATAAAATTTAAAAAGAAATTTTCACTAATATACTATATAATAATATAGTAAAAAATATTTAATCAACAGGATACATGAATATTAATAGAATTATATATATATATATATATATATATATATATATATATATATACATACATGTGTTTTCGACTATAAAGTACAGTTATTGTTATAATTATCATAAAAAACAGAATCATTAATCTTCCCACTTAATAAAAGTCCAAATACATTTTTAATGTGTGTAATATAAAAAATGAATATTGTATTTACTAAAAAAAATGCATATGTAGTTACTTCATTAGTGAGTAAATCAATAACTTAGCACTGCTGCAAGACATTAACGTCAAAATATGTCTGCTTGTGAACAATGTTAATTATACCTTTATGTAAGAGAATTAGAAAAAGCACGTTAAATACTCATTAGTTACAATAAAACGATATTTAAACTTACTCTTTACTATTCATTAATAACCAACAATATATAATATGCTCATTTTATTTCAATCTAAATTATCGTATTCTTATTACGTTTGGAACAAATCTATAATGTGAATGAAAAATGTCAGGATAATTAATGTACTATCATATTTTTACGTTTTGATCTTGAATCATTAGCGATCGTTTGTTAATGTAGCCGAATAGCGTTGATAAATATCCACTTACAAAAACAACTATTCCTGTATTTAAATTACATTTTTTTTTTTGAAGAATGACGGTGGAAGGAGATGCTTAGGATACATTAACATTTAAACTTCTAAGCACATATATATATATATATATATATATATATATATATATATATAATCATATATATACTTAGTCTGGATTTATGTATGGATAAAAAAATACCATTAATTACAGACGAAAAAAATAGATTTATGTCAATTGTCAAACAAATAGAGAAGCTTTTAATATGAATTTAGGTCACAAAATCTATAGTTAAATTTCTTTTCACAAATTAAATCTTTTTCCATTCCACAAACCAAACCAAAACATTCCAATCAATAATTATTGAATATTTTTAATCGGAAAATTTTGATGTGGTCTGTAGGATGGAAAAAAATTCATTTGTGAAAGTATATTTAGATATATTAGATATACAGATTATGAGGTCCTTTTTTATAGAAAATGGATGTTTATATACAGAAAAATATAATACGTTTAAATACTCAAAATATTTCACATTATTTTGTATAACTTTGCTCTATCTGTCGAATCACTTATCGAAAAAAAAATGTCTGATTTGATTCGATGAAGTTATAATGCATTTTCAGACCTCTTCCACTGTTTTAATAATTTTTGCATGTTTTATGCATCACAATACCTTCCTCCAAACCTGACCAAATAATTTCCGTGAATTCGGCAGTATTTTTTTTCAATGAATGCGAAAAGTATACAATGCCTCATATGCTACTTTTCGGACATCATCGTTTTCACTATTCTTTTGTGAGGTTATGTCGAATACTTGGTCAAGATATATAGTGTTTTTAAATGTTAAGGCCGGCTCTTCAAAATCTCAAACGATGAGAACATATTTTAATTTAAAAAAGAGTTATCATTAATTAAATTGAAAGACACAGAATTATTTTGACACCTAATATATTAGAAAGAATTAATATATATATATATATATATATATATATATATATATATATATATATATATATTATTTTTTTCTTATATATTAGGCGTAAAAAATAAATCTGTGCCTCTCAATTTAATCAATGATAACTCTTTTTTAATTTATAATATGTTCTCATCGTTTGAGATTTTGAAGAGCCAGCGTTACCATTTAAAAATACTATATATCTATTATATATATATATATATATATATATATATATATATATATATATTATACCATAAATACTATATATCTATTATACTACATATCCATTGACAATATTTAAAAATAAAAAAGATGATTACAAATTCATTGATTTGGCATTACTCTAAAATATTCAATTTTATAAATTTTGTCTCAAACCAGAATTATTAAATTTGTAAAAATTAAAAAACAATAATCATTAAAACCTAGAATTTTTACTTATTTTATTAAGATAATCGACTAAATTTACCTATACTTATATTTTTAGAGATGATAAGTAATGCTTTCTGTTAATTCTTCAATTAATAAGTGATTTATATTAATCATTTATAAAATAAATTGATGAAAACGTTGTTAAGAAAGAAGCTATCATTGAATTTGTAAAATTCTAAAATTTAAAAAACAATCACCATTAAAACTTAGAACTTTTAGTTATTTTATTGAGATGATCGAATAAATTTACCTAAACTTATATTTTTAATGATGAAAAGTGGTGTTTTCTATTAATTCTTCGATTAATAATTGATTGTCATAAATCATTTATAAAATAAATTAATAAAAACGTTGTTAACAAACAAAGAATCATTCAATTTGTAAAATTCTAAAATTTAAAAAGCAATAACCATTAAAACCTAAAAATTTCACTTATTTTATTAAGATGATCGAATAAATTTACCCAGACTTATATTTTTAAACATAAAAAGTAATGCTTTCTATTAATTCTTCGATTAATAAGTGATTTATATTAATCATTTATAAAATAAATTGATAAAAACATTGTTAACAGAGAAGGTATCATTAAATTTGTAAAATTCTAAGAATTTAGAAAGCAATAACTGTTCAAACCTATGACGTTATGCCAACTGCTTGACCAAGATATATAATATTTTTAATTGTTAAGTTTGAAGTACTAAAACGAAGAGAAAATATTTTAATTTAAAATAGAGTTATGATTGATTCAATTTAAAAACACCGATTTATTTTTAACACTTAATAAATTAGATATTATTAAAAGGGATTGTAAAATTAATAATGTTATTAAAATAAAATCTATAAAAGTGTATGTCTATATATAAATATATATATATTCGTACATATGCATATAAACATAAAGTAAAGTTATGTAAGACACAAGTGGCAACTTATGATATTATCCACTCGGAAATGACAATCTATGTAAAATTAGCATAAGTGGATAATATCGACAAGTTCTCAACGACAAGAAAATAAAATTACTCTCGCAGCCGCGCAAGTAGTAGTAACTGCCACCCGTTTTACTTTGCGTCTTAACAAAATTTAACAACAAATCTTGGTAGCACAATTTAGAAGTGGTCTTCACGCCATGCCCCTAAATTACTGTTACATTAATTAAAACTTTTAGCGAACGAGTTTCCGTACGTATGTTGTAAGATTTATTTCACTGTTGAATGATATAATATTTGAATTCGTTCTGAATTTCAAATAGGTACATTTCATTAAGAACAAATGTTGAATTATTGTGAATTAGAAGTTTTTAGGTGTAATAAGTTGCGTTAGTTGTTAGAAATGGTCATTAAATATTCATTGCGGGAACAGTTGTAGAATCGTTTTATATTAATATTTTCACATTGTAGTTGTAACAACAGCGTTAAATTATATCTAAATTATACTACTAAGTACCCAAGTCATAATTCATATCAAATAAATATTAGTTTTCTTCAATTTTATGACATTTTCTACAGATTGTTATACAAACATATGAGTATTTTTATATCAAACATAATCATGAAATGTTTATCCAGATTTTTTTATATACTTTCACTCTACATATAATAAAATTGCTATTAAAATGCAAATAAGCTTAAACTAAAGTTAATAATAATTAATTATTGAACATTTTTGATCTAATAAGTATTATTTTTTAAGTAAGTGAAAAAAATCGGTTATCAAAATAAATTTATTGACATTTACTCGTACAAAACTCTACTCTAATAAAATAATAAATACTCTAATAAAATAATTTACACATGTCTTAAGGAAATTAATTAATGCTTTTTGAAATTTTATTACTGTTCATTTTCTGTTAATTGAATATTTTCGTTATAATTTTTTATTGCCTGCTTGTTGTCAATATTAATTTTAAATCTCTCTCTCTCTTTATCTGTTTATATATCTAATAAACTATTTTAAAAAATTTTCAATAAATTTATTTTAAATACTGACAGCACTCTAATTCATTTTAAAATCTTAGTAATATAGTGTCCAACTATGTACTTTTATTTATTGAAACAAAAATGCGTGTTTTAAAGATATTTTTTACTTGTAAAATATAATAAATAGTATAAAATAAATGAAAACCTATTCATAGACATTAAGTGAAATATTTGTAATTGTTTTAACGCAACAAATTCTTATATTTTGATGAAAACTAATTGCAGCAGAGAGAAAAAAAAAACACAAGACAATTTCGTTAAGTGGTTCTTTCATTTGAATTGATAATTTGTCATTTTGAATGATAAAAATTTTATATTCCGTTTTCAATCTTTAAACGACACAACGCTCTTAAGCTTATTTTCATTTGAGTAGCAGTGCTTTAAGTGGTTCGTGTCGACTTTTTTTCTTTTAAAGAAATACTTTTTCTCCCTTACGCTATATTTATTTTTAATTGAGAGAGATTTTTTATATGAACTCTTCAAAAATTCGAATAGAACAATTTTTTTTCGACATACGAAGTTTTATTTATAAAATATAAGATAAATTTTATTAATTAATAGTTTTTGGTATTAATAATAAATAGATTTATATTTTATACATATAGTATATACTAAATCTAATAATCTTGAAAATATGTCTATATTTCTTATATATTTATTGTATGAAATTCTGTGTTAACATTCAATATATATATATATATATATATATATATAGATATATATATATATATATATATATATATATATAATTACTTATTAATTGATAATATGTAATAATAAAACAGATAATTAAAAATAACTGCATTTATTTTTAAAATGGAATAATTTCATTATTGACAACTTTTTGAAAGTGTTAACAGAAAGAACAATGTAGTAAATTTGATATCTTAAACATAATAAAACATTATTATAGAATTTACTTAAACAAAGTTAATAAAAAGTTTTCATCAAATCATGAATATTCCATGATTTCTATTCATATTGGCAAACCTAATTTTACACGAGGAAATGTGTGTATAATATAAGTAATATTTTAAAATGTGAAGAGATATGTTTTCTACAGCATATAAGAACAGAATGTTAACGAATACTTTATAGAACTCGTTATATGTTCTGAAACTATGTTGAAAAAGTACATTAATTCAAACCATGTTCCCTGCTCGAACGTTTCATAACAAGAGATGTTTTTCATTTTCGCGTGTTTAATATTCCATAAACTATTGTTCTTCAAGATAATTATTTCAATTATTATTTGCTCGAACGTGATGTATGCGCTCATACACACACACACACACACACACACACATATATATATATATATATATATGTATTTACAAAAAGTAAAAAATTCACTACTCTTTATTCGGTTACACATCTTTCAGTTACACAGCTCATAAAGCACATAGCTTTTCTTCATCTAAACCGTCGGCTTACTGACTTGAATGCACAAGAATTGAATGTAATAATGACGAACTTTATCGTTTGAATAGATTTAATAACAAAATTAATGTAACTTTAAATCAAATCTGTTGTATGAAATAATTTTATGAAAGTTACTCGAGATTGTATACAAATGTAAGGTGTTTCATAAATGAGACTCTTAGATTTGTATAAAGATTCAGAGATGTATTATCTCGGCAGGAAAACGATTGCGGGTTTTATTTTCTGATTTCTAAAATTAACTTTTTTCAATGAAAGTATCATTTCATTGTGTTCATGTTAATATCATTTTAAAGTGGATTTTTGGTCTGTATTTTGATAACATCAACTTTGGTTTTATTATTAATTTTGCTTTAAATTGGGTTATTGAATTCAAGATGGAAAAGAATTAAATAAGAGTAATTTTTTGTATGAATTCGAAACTGATAGTAAAGCAGCAGAAACTGCTCATAAATTTAACGATGATTTTGGTGGGTACTGTTAAGAACGTACGGTGCAATGGTGGTTCCACAAATTTCGTACTAGGAACGAGAGCCTTAAAGATGAAGAAGGTCGCGGGTGTACTTCTTCAATTCATAAGAATGAACTGAAAACATTAGTTGAATCAGAACCAAGTATAACAATTCGAAAGCTTCCACAAAAGTTAAGCGTTAGACATCCAAAAGCTCTGGACCACTTAAAACAGCTATATATATATATATATATATATATATATATATATATATATATATATGAATTTGAAGGTCATAAACTGCAATTATTTTTTTACCGACCTAATAAAATGAACAAAAAGTGTACATAGACCTGTAGTCTTGGACGATTCATTGAAATTTTCATGCTGTTTTACTTTTCTGTAAGAGTGGAAATGATATTTTTACATAAATTTAGTTTAAACAAGTTTAAGTGTTTTATTTAAGTAACATGGAGTTCCATTTAATAAATTAGAGCATAAAATAAATTTCATTGAATCATCATGAAGAGCATAAATATTTATTTTAAAATCATTACTATCTTAGGTTATATAAATGAAATAATGTCTATTTAATGTGAGACCTCGATTTCTCATTTATGGACCAATTAATTTCGATGTATATATTAATTTTTATTCTTAAACTTTTCTCTTAGCTGATTTTAAATTCTACTATTTTAAAAAAATACATATCCATATATTTTTATATCCATATATTTAAAATAACCTCACAAACACTGAAATTCATACAGTTCTAACACTGTCCCTAAATACATTTTCACAAATTAATTCTTTTTTTTACCCCCACAAACCACAAAATCATTTCTGGTCAAAAATAATGAATAATGACATTAAATATTTTCGGTCAGGATATTTTTTTATGCTTTGTGGGGTGAAGAAATGAATTATAAAGTTCAGTTAATATTTAAAAACTGAATTTGGATTTTATTATAAAATGAAAATAATTAAAATTTAAATAATTGGATTTTGAAATTATAATAAAATTTTTAACAACATTTACAGTTGACTGTGTCAATGTTTAATAGCTACATTTGTAAATATATGACAATAAAAATAAAAAAAAGATTAAAAATAGAAATAAATATTTGACATTTTTCAAATTCCATTTATAAATGAAATATTTTTTACAATTTGCATATTTTACTACCACTATAAAAATTCATATTATGATGGAATGATTTCAACGCTTTGATTTGTACTGTACATATATATATATATATATATATATATATATGTGTGTGTGTGTGTGTGCTTCTGTTGTGTATTTATGATGCTGTACATAATTTATTACATATTTCTGTTGACACAGATAACAATTTTTTATTTGATACCGATAAAAACTGCGAAATACTCATATTTATTAATATATCATTTTCATAAAAAAAATAATAATAAATCGTACACTGTAACTCCGGTAAGAGAATATTTTTATTTTCGTGGTATATGCCGTACGTCTTGATTAATTCATTTCGGAAAGAAGAAGATTAACTTGAGCCAATTCACTGTTTGTTCAGGTGGAACTTCACGTATAAGAAAGTTATAAATTGATCACTTCCGCGGATCAGAAACTGCGGAGAGGATTAATGTAAAGCGGGAAGCAATCAGCTATAGACAGCAGCATTCCATCAAGTTCGTAATCCATCATCATACGAACTGGAAATGATCACAAATATTTAATAACTGTTAGATAAAGTTTACAGAGTTGAAATTTCCAAATCAACTTGTACATATACATATATACATATATATATATATATATATATATACATATATATATATATATATATATATATATTTATAAATCGATGTAGATATAATTATGATCAAATATTTACGCCACATTAAGTTTTGCTAAGCAATATATAATTTTATTCATGATACATACACCCACTTTATTTAGAATGAGAATTCATATATATATATATATATATATATATATATATATATATATATATTAAATATCTGTCTTCACAATTAAAACGTTTCAATTCGTTTACTAATCGTATTTTAGATTAAAATTCTTGTTAAATTTAACAACTAAAGTTTATATAAAAGTTCTAAAAATATATGCATTGATTTGCTATCATTTCTGAAGATATTTAAATATAGTATCTTAAAAATTAATCACTAGCTAACATTTTTTATTTCTTCTAAACTGAACAAAATGTACAAATATATCTTCAAGTGAATTGAAGTTTAATTAATACCATTTCTTTTACCATTGAATAATGGTAGCAAAATTAAACATAGAATGAAATAAATTCAGTGTAGAATGGTTTGATTGATTAAAAATTGCATCAATTGAATTGTAAAAAATCGTTAAAGTTCAGGGATGATTGAAAGAATTTAAAAATAAAAAAGAGCTATTATGAAGAGACAGAATTAAACTGTTTTTAAAAGATAAAAGTATTGCGTATTACAATTTTGTTGAAACTCAATTATTGGTGAAACTCAAATCTATGCCAACTCGGTTGTTGTTGAGAATTCCTGAAAATAAATCCAGGTTTTTGTTAAAAATACGAAATCGATCAATCAGAAATGTCTGTCTTCTGTAAAGCAAAGCGCATCGTCGTACCTCCACCATAACGATGAGAACATTGAAGAAAATGCATAAGGAAATTCTACCAAATCCCGCTTATAGTCCTGATCTAGCGTCAAGCGATTTTCACCTGTTCAGTTCTCTCAAATAAACTCTAAGAGATAGAAGATTTAGATGACGACGAAGTTAAACTTTTTTAGATTACATTACTCTGAATATTAAACCTATAAGCCTTTAAATATTTTGACCTATTTTTTAATTTCTTCATTTTTGTATATTTCTGTCTTAAAAGAACTTTACTTTTATTTAATATCTAATTATATAAAATGTAACATGATTGTTTATTATTATTATTTATTTGTATGTTACATTTCAAGTATTTTATAACATATTTGTATTATACTGTACATTCTAAAAATTTTATTTTGTATTACAGGTATGTCTTTTTTCAATACATTTACGGAAGAATTTCGGTGAGTTTTAAAACAACTGTTTTAATTAATTATTTCATAATTGTATATATATATATATATAATAACAAACTTTAAATAATATTAAAAGCTACCATTTTAGGGTGTTTTTTTTAGATAAAAGTATGTGTGTTATTTTTACTTATTTAACATTTAAAACACAATTCTCATAATCGATTATTCATTAATTTACGAGTATTTATCATTGAAAACGTTTCAGTGTAAATAGATAATAAATTTCAATCGGAATTTTTAAATTAAAAACGTGAACATATTTTCTGATTTTATCAGTTTGAAACTATTTGAATATATTGATGTAGTTTTTACATTTATATAGATAATTTTTAATATAATCACTCGAATGTGAATTGTAATTAAATATAAAAACGAATTGTGTTTAAAATGAATCATTAATGATCTAATTAATTTCGAGATTTTTATAATAAATTAAAAGAAAGTAGTGGTTTATGAATTCATACAATATATTTGAATATATATATATATATAATGTCTTATCAACATTTAAAATTTATTAAAGTTATAATTGTTTTAATTCTAATGGTTCGTATTTGTATTGATGTCTTCAGTTGAATCTCATTGACTCATCTTTAATTTATTCTATGGTAATTTTTAATTTATATTTCTGTATCATTAAACTATTCAAATATAGCTTGGAAGTAAAAATTGGTCATAACATTTATAGTATTCAAACAGCGTTGTCAATAATAGCAATTTTAGAGATTAAATATTTGAGGATTTGACTAATTTTTTCTTAATTTTTAAATAATATTGGAATTATATATTAAAAAACATTTTTTTAGTTGAATATGAATTCACTATCTTTTTATAATTTAATGATTTCTTGATATCAAAAATAATTACTTTTTTATCTCCTTTGGAAACTTGAAATGAAATGTAGATAAGCTTCTATGTTTCCAATGCCTCGAATTAAAGTCTGTTAATTTAAGCTTCTTACATTACCTACTAAAACTAGTTATTCGTAGCACTTTATCGCACCAATTCTTTTAAAAATCGTAGTTTTCTATAGCAATGTATCTTTTTCTCCGAAGAAATTGTGAAAGTTATCTCTCGAAACTATCTTTGCTAGGTTGAATTATTTTTACTCTAATGGTATTTATATAGCAGTGTTCTTTTATCTTTCCTTTTATTCATCTTTTTTATGGTTATTATAATTAATTTCATATTAAATTATTTTAGTTTTGTCACATTTATAAAAATTTTGTTAACGAATTTAGGAAAAATGAAAGAAAAACTACTATATAACTAGTATTTTTTTAATAAATTATTTAAAATATAAGAAAAATAATTTAATATTACATATTTATCCATTTACAAGCATGTCAATTTTTTTTAAAATTACTTATATCCATATGAAGAGCAAAATAGCAACGTGTTTGTTTGTATTTAATCTTTAATGCTGCTTGTTCATTAACGTTGAGTAGAAACAAATGGAGCCTAATCAAAAATTGTTTGAAGTGACAGACGATTATCCGAAATTATGCAGAACACTACTGTTTATCTACAGACCAATATGCCGCTCGCACTTTAAAACATAACCGTGTAGTGCTTGCTAACGCTCCTCTGTACTTATCACACACCAGTCCTGAGTAAACCGTCTCCGTGATGTAAATAAATCTGTAGTAGACCCGAAACTCTATAGTACTTACCAACATGCGCAGCCAATATTGTCAAGCGAAGCTAAAATCCTTTCACGTCTCTACTATATAGTCATCGTCATATAATTATATTATATACGTCTCGTCATAATTTAACCTCGTTTTCGTTTATGAACAATAATTAACCTATTTTTAAATATTAATCAATTTAGAAACAAAATATAAACTAGTACCAAATAATTTAATTAGAAGACGAAAATTACCACTGATCTAATAAAACGTTCAAATTATAAAAAAATCTAAAGCTTGTGTCAGAATATTTACTGATTTTTTTTAATATCTCAAGACAAATAAATTATAAATCTTCATATTTTTATGTATTAAAATTTGACTAAGTCATTCATAAATAATTTAAAATGAAAGTAAATTATAAAGTGATTCAAATAACTTTTTTTTAAATTATCATTTAATCTGGACATAAGAGAGATGAAAAATTTACAATTTTAAACAAAAAAAACGGTTTCATTTCTGCTTTTTTTATCATATTATTATTAACCAGTATTTGTTACAATTAAATAATTAATTTATTATAGAATTAATTTTAAAATTCTATCAAGCAAACAGAACCGTCATTTTCTTATTGATAAATAATATTTTAAAAAAATTCTAGTATGAATTCATATATTTTACTAACTAATCACAATATTATAAATCATTGGACTGAAATAATTGTCTATAGTATCAGTTATTTATTTTCATCTTTATAAAGATTATATCCATTTTAAAACTGGATATATTAGTTAAAAAATAACATCTTTTCTTAATAATTTCTTAACATAAATTTATTTTGATACTTCAATTTAAAAATATGAATTAATGATAATCAATCGAACAAAAAAAGAATTGAACTTTATTTAAATATAAATACAAGTATTTTAATGCCAAAAAGATTTAAATGAAATAATGTTCATTATTCTTATAGACTTTTTCTATGTAATTAGATTAAAATTTTTGAAGAAATGCTGCAAAGACTGATATAATAAGATAAATATCTTATTTATATAACAGTAAAGAAAATTTAAATTTCAGTTCATCTTTTTATTAGATTAAAATTTTAAAACATAACATTTCAATATGCTTTCTGTTTAAAATTATACAAAAAATATTTTTTTGAAAACGCAATTTCATAGATTCTATTTGATATTTTTTAGAGTTGAACATCAAAAATTACTTTCCAAAATGAATTATTATTTTGCTTCATAACTGTGAAAGATTTTTCTGATCAAATATGTAGAATGATTTAAGTAAAATGACATTTCCATTACTATAAACCGAATCTAAGTTAATTCTATAAAAAAATTCACAAGATTTTCTGTATAGCGTTATCCTCGTACTAATACACCATTTTAGCTATATGATAAATAGTTAATACCTTTTTGTCAAAAAATCATTATTCATCATGTTTGATTGTAGCTTATGATGTTTTTAATGACGATGCTACTATTTTCAGAGCACCAAGTTACAGAAAAATCTTGTGGGATTAAAAAGTAATTTGTATATGAAAGTGAATTCAGAGTATCAGAACTGTATTTTGATATATAAATTAAATTACTGAAAATCATATTTTTCTATATTCCATTATTTAAATATGACTAAGAATAATAAATTACACGGTATCTGTCTTTCTATTCGAAAATAGTAGAATGATTTAAGTAAAATGACATTTCCATTACTATAAACAGAATCTAAGTTAATTCTTTAGAAAAATTCACAAGATTTTCTGTACAGCGTTTTCCTCGTACTAATACGCCATTTTAGCTATATGATGAATAGTTCATACTTTTTTGTAACATCTACACACACACACACACGCAAACGTGTGTGTGCAGAAGCTGCTATGTTTGTATACTCAAGTTGACACGGTGCAGCCGATCAAGACATGATCTGTTTACATAGATATTTGAACTTCTATTGAGACGCCATTGTTGTTTTCGCCTACACGACACTACTTATTTTTTGTGCGTACCTAAAAGTTCACTAAATGTTCTCTGATCTCTAGTTTGCAATGAGTATTTGATTTAATATACACCGGTTTAAAGGTTTAAATAAACATTTTAGTTAACAAAATAAAACCAATATGTCAATATCCTAAAAATATTTACCCTTAGTATCCCTCTTTACACACACACATACACATATATATATATATATATATATACAGAAGGATATCTAACTAAATATCTAACTTTGTTAACTTTTCACCAATACAACTCGAGATTGAATAAATTAACTTTTTTAATTAAGAAAACAATCTGTTTAATGGTAAATATCGATCGAGATAATGTTGAGAAATCAGTCTAATAAAAAAAAAGATAGAAAATGTATTTTTTTAATTTTATGAAAATATTTTCACACTGTTTTTTTATTTCAATTTAAATTATAGAAAATTTAATTACTCTAGTTTATTGATTGAAGTATCTCAGTGTTTCATATTTATATCTAAAAGTTTAATATTTATCAAGCATACTGTTTCAGTTTGAACTTTTCTGTTTTAAAGATATCTAAGGTGTTATTTAATTTAATAATTATTTTTTTAAATGTTTATATATTGACACGAAAGAATAATTATCATTTTTTTATTTTTCTATAAGTATTATATGTTATTTTCTTTAATAATGTTAAATGAGTTGACTTTCTGAAAGGTTTTTTAATATAAATTAATTTTTTTCTTATTTAATGTATTTATTTTAAAGAAAGTATTTTTATTATTCAAAATATAATGATTATATATATATATATGCATGTGTATCTAATTAATTTCTCTATCACTTATAATTACTTTTTAATCATCTTCGTGTTAGTCTACAAGACTTTTTATTCGCGTATTAAGACATCCTGTTGAGAATCAAGAGCACGGATATAATTCCGACGCGATTCTTATATATATATATATATATATATATATATATATATATATATATATATATATATATAACACCGTTTAAAAGATGCTCAACGTCCCACCAAGTAAAAACGTTCTAACTGGTAATCAGCCATCGTAAAGAAGCCATTTAAAGTAAGGGGTAACAGAATAAATAGGTAGACATTAACTACAACTGCCGCACAGGGACAGAGTTTATTAGGCAATTGCGCCGGACAGCGTTTGGGTCAGATATCTCAGTTTAATCTTTGAACCGAAACGCGATGTAATGTACTCTAATTTAGCCTAATGTTGAGAATCTTGAAGGAGTGCCCCTTTGCAGGTAGTATATTTAGATGTAAATACTATGGAAATATAAATTGTCAAACAAATATATACCTACATGCTGTATTTTCTTATATATATATATATATATATATATATATATATATATATATATATATATATATATATATATATATATGATTTAAAATTGAATTATTTTATTATCAATTAAATAATAAATAGCCGTGTATTTAAGATTTACAAAAACACTTCAAAGAAAGTATTCTAATAAAATGTTTAAAATGTTATATAAGCTATCAAAATGTAATTAAAAATCTAAACTTTTTATTGAAAATTGTATTTTGCAAATAGAAGAATAATTTGATAAGAACAAGAATCTCTAAATTTAATTCTTGTACTTTCCATTCTATAAAAAGGTTAGTAATTGAGATTTACATTATTTTACAGCAATTACAGTAAATAAAAATCAAAATCTTTCAGAAAAAACTGAAACTGTGTTCAATAATTAATATAACCACAAATTTAATATTAATTTTAATAGTGTATCGCTATAATATCACTTAATAGTAAGCTTTCAAAATTGTCCAATATATAAAACAAAATAAATTAAGAATTTATATATATATATACGAAATATACACATTTATTTTATAGAGAATTGCGATTTACAGTACAGTTCTGATATTGTGATTAAATTCATTTTTATAAATGAATTCTTTTTCTGCATACAAATTCCTAAGTAAACTCTGAACAAAAATGTTCAATAAATCATAATTGATTCTTTATGATTCTTGTTTAGGCGCATTTTAATAGCTATGCCATCATTCTCAAAGCGTCAAGATATAGAAAAATAAGAAACAAGATTCTTCTCTATCTTAACGGTTTAACTATGATGGTATCATCATGGAAATGTGCATCAATAATAATCAAAAATGATTAATATTCAGATATACGAGTAAAAGGTTTTCTGATGAGAAACAATTTGTGTTGTTTGGAGATAAAAAAAGAAATCATTTATACAAGTGAATTTAATCACTGACAGTACTTCGTTGTATTTTTTTTATTTTTTCAATGAAATAATATTAAAAAAAATAAAGTAGATTATTATTTCATGTTAATGTGTGTTTAAAAAATCTGAAAAGAAAACATCATAATTATCTGGTAAGATCTATGTAATTTAATTAGATTTGGTAAATTAGTGCCAAAAATTTAGAATTCATGTGAGTATTTTTATACAAGCAATATTTATTTTTTACATTATTTAATAATACTAAAAAGTTTATTATTAATTCTTTTTGTAATAATTGCTGTAGATTTTTTAAATTTATTAGAACAAAAGTTTTGAGGTAAAATTCAGATTCATAAGGATCTTAATAAGATGGGTTTTGGAGTAATCTTCAATCTTTTTATGATGCTATGAAGTTATTTACTAAAGAACAAACATATTGTAATATCAAATTATTTGAGATATTATTTTCTTCTATTATTAGATAATTTTTAGTATAAATAAAATAGAGTTTTGTCTATATAATGAAAAATATGAACTTTCAATTTGAGAATTTTATTTTATTTAAGTTTATACAGATATATTTGCTGGTTGGTCTTCTAATTTATGTTTTATTAGATGGTTTACGAGCAGTTGTTCAGAAAAATTCTTATCAAGTTAAAATATCTTTAGTTTTAATATCTTTCATTTTATTAATTTCTGGTTTTTCTCTATAAATTATATCAAATACTTCATTATATGAAAAAAATTGTTATATATAGAAAGTAAATTGATACAAAATTCACTTAAAGTTTATAAAACTAGTAATTCTTTTAAAATAAAAAGATTCAATATTGAATATTTAAAATAAATGTGTACATTTTTCACAAATAAACGAAATACAATTTAATTTAAATATTTGTCATATACGTTATAATACTTGTAATTATTTCAATGCGTGTGAACAGAATATTACGATTATTTATTTTATAATATAATATTTATCATAAAATATTATAATTTTTACACATTTTAATGTAAACATAAAATTTAGTTGCTTGTAGTCTTGAATAGTCTTACTAATATACTTTATTAAAATATTTAAACAAATAATTTTAATTATTTTTTATTCAGAGAAGAGAGAAATATGATCAATTATTAATTCATTAGTAATACAGGTGTTTTATCAGTGCACAAATGTTTTATGAAAGGTGTTTTTCTTGATTATAAACAAAAAAAGGGTATACGACTATTTCTCCTGAATTGTTTTTTTATCTAAATGCCGTAAAACTTTAATTACCAACACCTTTTTTAAAAACAATCAATCAATCAATCAAAAACTACATTTTTTAACTAGAAAAGTTTCCTTCCGCTGAACATTTCTTTATTCGGTCCCCCTTTTTAGTGCAAACCCCTCCATTACATTTACTGAGGCGGAGCTTACTGACACCACTATGTAATACATAAAATGTACAAGCAGTAACTCACTTTCTATCCTCGTTATTTGTACAGCCCATTTCCGTTTTCTTAGAATTGTTTTTTCAAGGATAAAATACGAGTTCTTTGTTGTTAAGGTAAATTAAATCTCTATTACGCAAAAATTGACAAAATAAATATTTCTTAATAGAAACGACGTTTTGAGATCTTGTTTCAATTTGAATTAGAGTTTTATTTTTAAAATTACTGTTAATCTCTTCAAAAGTTGAAATAAATTTTAAATTATCAGAGAAATTTGACAAATTTGAAAGTTTTCAGTTTTTATGAGATTTATTTATTAAATAAATTCAGATTTATTTAATAAATAAATTTGAAGATATATTTAAAATTCTTTACGATTTATATATGTAAATAATTAAAATCTAGTACATAACTAAAAATTAAATTATATATTAAAATAAATTTGTTTGAAATCTTGTGTTGCAGATTCGAATATCCAGGCAAGTAGATTTAAAATAAATAAAATTTTAATAACTGTTTAAGTTATGAATATGTATTCTAATTAAACTAAAAAAAATTCTCATTATATATATATATATCCTTGAGATTCTCAAATATTTTATTTATAACAAAACCCTGAAATTCACAAGTATTAAACTTATTTTATTTTAAAATTAATTTAAAAATTCCATCTGTTCTCAACACATATTTAAATCCTTTAAACAGTATAAATATTCACGGTATCTTTAATAAGGAAGTAATATTTAAAAAAGATGATTTACATTTTTAAAAACGAGAGGAGTATCGAATAAAATATTTATTTCATTTTAAGATTTGGTTCTTATTTACAGAGATGTACGTTAAATCTTATATTGATTCTTAAAGTAAATAGAAATGAATTTTTAATATTTCCAAAAAGCATATCGAATTAAAATTATTTAATTTTATAACACAATAAAAATATGAACAGGTTGTGTGTTGTTATTATAATTTTATTTTTATAAAAATAAATTGATAAAAAAGTAAGTAAAAAGAACAAACCATTTCTTACTATCTGCAAATATTTTGATATTATCTATTTTTTAGATTATTTACTCTCTTTATTTTTATTTATGAAAAGAGTACTGAAAATAAAATAATAAATTAATTATAAAGCTGTGGTTTATACAATATTTAAAACGTATATTTTGCGTTCAATAAATTATCAATCCCCCTTAACCAAAACGTATATATCAAACTCTAATCAGCAGTTATAAATGTTGATAGAAATCTATACGGAATATTTATCAAATATATTGGATCATTCGAATGTTAATCCAGTTACAGACAAGTAAATTATGTATATATCTAACTACATATACACATCTGCTTGAAAAAAGATCATATGATTTTTAGAAATAAATCTATCTATTAAAGCAGATAAGAGTATAATAAAATTTCTACTCAACTATGTAAATTATAAAATTAAAAATGTACATACCCAAACAAAAAAAATGTTAAAATATATCACTAAATATTTTATAATTATTCAACAGAACAGTAACATCCGAATAACAATCGAGCATTTTTTTTTTGATACATTAATACACATTTGCATATATACAGGAACCGAACAGTAGAACTGATAAAAATGATTGTATTGTATATTTCATGTATTCAATTCTATTTTTCAATATTGAACACATCAGTTTTCATTACAAAAAAAAAGTGTCAGATCCCAGAACAATACAACAGCGCACTGTAATGGTTTGATTTTTAAATTGTTATCAAAGAATGAAACATGTTCTTGATGTAAAGCAACAATTTTTTAAAGTGTGTGATACGTTTGTGAACAAAGAGCCACTATTTGTCGTTCACTTTGTTGTACCAAACAGTACATAAAGATTAAAGAGATATTTTTTTTATTTCTCTTTTATATTCTCATATTGTGTTTAAACAAGAATACATATTTATTTATATAAACATTTAGTGGTATGTTTTTTAATAATTTCGATAATATTTTACAAGTATGTTTAGTTAGATAAACGTTGATTATTCAGTTCATAGGGCAGAAACACTTGCCTGTTTATGATTCATTTTGCAATCATTTATACAAAATATGAAATATAATCTATTAAAATAAATCAAAATTGTGAAAAGAATTATGCTTATTCTCTTTGGAACGAACTGAAAAGTGAGGTTTATCAAAATTTAATGTTTCATTTATTTTCCTACCAATAAATATATATTTTTTAATATTAGAGCAAAAAATAATAACTAAAACTAATTGAAAATATAATTGACTATCAGTAAATAAACATAAAATCTGATTGAATCCTATAACAAATTCATCATGAAATGAGTTTGTACTTTGTAAAAAAATGTACGCTATTGAAAAATAAATTTTAAAAATATACATTTTATTCCATTTAAAAAAACCTTCATTTCCCGTGCTAAATATTCTGTTTTAGAAATAAAAATGGTGAGCAGAAAACAATTTTTATTATATTCTACTCTAAACAATATTTGTATATATTTGAGAATAATTTATTTAATCAATTGTTTAAAGCTCACCTGAATAACTTAAAATATTCTAATGCTTTTTAAAGACAAGTATTTTTTTCTAAAAGATGTAATAAGAATTTTATTTATGTATTCATTATACAAACAATGGCATTAATATATATATATATATATATATATATATATATATATGTATGTATATATATATATATATATATATATATATATATATATATATATATATATATATCTGCATGTATATAATTTTATGTAACAAAAAGTCACTATCTTATAAATAATTACATATACATTGATTATTATAACTGACAAAATGTAAATTTTATACATTCTATAATTCTTTTTGTATCCTTATAGAGACATTTTTTCTTATTTTTGGGCCGTTGTTCTGTTGTAAACCGATTCAACACACCTAATAACAATAATAACAGGCGAGTAACGAGAACTGGTATTGCTAATTCGTTTCTTGTCGTGTTGCTAATTGCAACCTTCAAGTGGAAATTAAAATACTCAAACAGTATAATAATTATTTTTACGGCGGTTGTTACGTCTTATATCAAAATGGTATCTTGAAATAAAAACAAAATTGCTTTTTAAAATTTTAAAATCAAATATTTTATACCTAGTGTTATTTATTTAATTTTTTAAAATTGGTATCATTGATGTTTAGAATTGAATGTACATTTTTCTATTTATGAAATGAGATTAATATTTTTAATTATTTTTAGTTGGAACAAATTCTAAATGCTAGTTTTTATGACAGTGTAATTTATATGATAAACAAACTAGAAGCAAATTCATCAAATAAAATTTAGTGAAAATAAAAGTTCTCTTTAATTAGAAGTTTCGATAAATAGATTTAGTTTAAAATAAAACTATTCAGTTAAACTTTTATTCAGATGCAAGAAATAAAATAAAATCATACCTTATTATAGTTAACTATTAGTATTTTAATGAAAAAATTTGTTTAAAATGAAAACCATTCAAAACTCTTTATATATTTAATAATTACTGAATTGCAAAAAAGTTTTTTTTCTAAATATGTAATCAACTATAATTAAATAATAAGCTTAATATATTTTAAAGTATATAAAAAGTTATATAAAAATAGTACAGAAATAAATATTTTTTTAAAGAACAAAACTGGTAAAATATGTTTCGCTTGAAAGTATGTTTTTTCATTAATAAAAATGTTTCGAGAAAATCATATCTCCCTTAAAAAAAATAATAAAAGAAACTAAAAAATACGAAAACACCTTTCAATGAATTTTTTTAAAGATTTTCTTTCAAAGAATCATAAATCTTTGCCTGTTAAATTACAATATAAATCATAAAACATTAATCAAAAAGTGAAATTCTTCTATTAGTAAGACCTTCCCTCACAAGAATGTTCTCACTTAGACGGTTATTAAAAACCTGGTTCTATTTAATCACTTCATTTCTTTGTCTTTCCTATTTTTTCTATCATCTATCCTACTCTCTAGTTTCAATTGTTTTTCTATTCTGTTTATATAATTTGTATTTTATTTAATTAAAATTGGAATAATTTCAGTAAGGTTTTTCTGACTTATACTTTAAATCTTTTCATCCATCTTTTTATTATAATTTGTGTAAAAAATATCAATATATATATATATATATATATATATATATATATATATATATATATATATATATAATAATATATATATAATAATAGATTCATTAAAAAAAAATTTATAAATAAAATATTAAAAGTGAAGGAAAATCGTTTTTTTTAAATTAAAATTTTCATAATTATTTTTTCTTCTAAAAATGGACCAAAAAATATGGTTAATTAATAATAATTGAGAGTTTTAAAATATTTCATTTTTATTTTTTTATTTATATAATTATTGTATTTACTGCTAAATATTTAAATTAATTTTTTTATGAATTATAAAATTTTATCGCAGTTTTTAGAACGTATTTTGGTGAAATTCATTATTTTTCAACATATAAAAATATTTAAATGCTTATTTACTATTTGAAATTTACATACGTTAGTAAAATTGACTGTTTAATTTTTAACACATAAAACATCTTCTAAAAATATTTTTCTCAAATAGAATCGACAGAAAACAATTTAAAATAAATTTTCTACATTCATGCAGTAAACATTTCAGAATTATTTCTAGGTTATATAATAAAAAATAAGTTAGGAAAAATGATGGGAATATTTATCTAAAAAGAATCTGTAATAATTTCTCCCTTTTCTCTAAATGGTTAATATAAAAATTTATTGAATCATTATAGTAAAATGTTATAATGTGATTTTGAAATTGACATATTTTTTTTATAACATTTTCATTGTATTATCGATAACCAATAGTTTTCCAATCGATATTCGTACAATTCTCTTTCTCTCGTTCACATTTTCTACCCTAATTCCAATTGTCAGTGTAACATGTGAACATTGAACCCTTTTGAATAACAGTACACGTGTTTTTTACATTTCAATTTGGAAATTTGATAATTAATGAAATGAAACTGGAAAACGTGCATTTTTTGATATTTACTTTTCTTTTACAATTAACCCATATATATATATATATATATATATATATATATATATATATATATATATATATATGTATGTATGTATGTATGTATAAATTGCATGTGTTTGTCTACATTTAAAACACATTAGTAATCACACTTCGCGTTGCAACAAAAGTCAAATTTCATGTATAATACATATATACAAATAACGTAAAGTAGGGAGGCGAACATTGGATAATACAATTTACAAGCTAGGGTGGTTTTAATCTGTTTCAGCGTCACATGCATTCGATGGCTGTAGATTCCCAATATTGGATTATGCACCCTCAAATAATATTATTCTTACCACTAACATGATATATATGTGTATGTAGAGAGCAGTTTTGTACGAGTTCGTGTGCACGCAAAGAAACAAATAATGACCACAGCGTGTGTACACTTTCAAAAATTACATGTAGACAGACATTTTTCTTCGTTTGTCTGATTATTGGAATTTTATTCATTAGGGAATTGTACATAAACAATATTGGTGTGTGGAGAGGGGTTTGAAAATTATACCAATTATACGATTGATCTGCTTTATGGTTTGTGTTGCAATGTTTAAGGTTTTTTTTAATATACGTTTAAAGTTAATCTTTGTAATTTTTTTATTAATCTCTTTATTTGTTTAAATTGTAAATTTTTAATACTATCTATAATTATTAAGTCTTGTTTTTAGTTATAGATATTTATCCTTTATTGAATTGATAGTAATATATGTATTATGTATGTATATAAATATATATATATATATATATATATATATATATATATATATATATATATATTAATAAAACTATTTAAAAAATTTAATATATAAAATTAACATTTTTTTTATTGATTTCTTTTCATTTGTTCGTGGATATATATATATATATATATATATATATATATATATATATATATATCCACGAACAAATAAAAAGAAATCAATGAAAAAAGTGTTGATTTTATAAATTTAATTTTTTAAGCAGTTTTATTATTATTTTTGATATTTATTCATTGTGTACGAAATGAAATTGATCCAATTCGAAGTAGAAAATGTTCATGTGGTTTAAATAATTCAAAATATATCGAAAAAAAAATAAAAAATAAATAAACTAGAAATAATACTGTTTTTATTATTGATCATTATTGAGGTTTTTAATTTTTCTTTCATATTTACTCAATTTACAAGAGGTAGATTAAACTGATTCACAATTCGAAGTAGAAAATATTCATGTGGTTGAAATAACTGAAAATACATACAATGAAAAATGAAAAAAATAATTTAAAAGAATACTGTTTGATTATTGATCATTTCTGAGGATCTTTATTTTTCTTTCATATTCACTTACTGGACAAAAGACAGATTAAATTGATCCAATTGAAAGTAATTTTTTTTCTCATTTTTAAATATATATTTTTACAAAATAATTAAGGAAAGTATTTATATCCGTTGTATAAGGTATTGTTAATCATTACTGTTTCTATATATGATGATAATGTGAATTAAATCAACAATTTTTTTTATTTATAATATTAATAAAATTGTAATTAACTTACTAGAATAATTTACTTCTCTTGTATGCTTTCTTTACTGCATAGACTTACTGTATGGGTTTTGTTTAAAAAATATTTTTACTAGCATATTTTTAAATTTGAGGTTGAAAAATGTTTTGTTGCTGCTTACTTTCTTAAAAAGTAGAAGAAATAAAAATTGCTTAAAATTTTAGTTATTGAGAAAGATGATAGCGAACCAAATCAAAATATAAAAACACAAGTGTTTTTTAAGAAAATCAGTATTTTTTCTAATGTTTAAAAAACTAATAGTATTCTAAATAGAATTTGTGAATAAATCTAAAAATTTCCACTGAAATTGATTCTCAGTCAATTTTTAAATATTTAAAAATTCTTCACCATAAATGTTTACAAAGTATGACATATTAAATATTCTGTATGTGATCCATATCAAATTTTTCAAGTGTATACACAAAAAAAATTAAGGTTTATAAAATCAAAAATAATAAGTACGTTGCATTTATTATTTTTAATTCACAAATACAAAGTGTCATAAAATAAATCAAAACTATAAAAGTTAATATTGTGTCCAAAGTACTGTAAATAATCTTAAAGATTTTCCAGCGACATTTAGATACAAAACCCAAGAGTGTATTTGAAAATTCTGCAGTATATTTTTAAATTTTACGACTGCAGCATTCGTATTGTAGTTGTTCAGATGTACACGAAAACAAATAAAATAAATAAAGTTTGCCATCTTACCTTTATCGACATTTCTGTAAAACAAATATACGTGAAATCTGTCTTTCAACTTCAGTTGACTTACATTTTATGTATATTTTAAAGACTTTTCATTCTACAATATTCTTTATATTGTCTTGGCTGTATTTTTTTCATATATATATATATATATATATATATATATATATATTAATATTTACAACAAAGTTTTTCAATAAAATAGTAAGTAATTTATGAACATTTTCAACTCATTTCAATGTGTTGTTTCTTAAGAGAAATTTAAAATATGATTTATTGCCTTCTATTGTAAAATATTATTTTATAGCGTGATCTCTGTGTAATAGATTTTTAAATCGTAACCAATATGCCTGTCATTTTTTATGTTTTTATATGTTTGGGGTGTACATTCAGATCATAAATATATTTTTTTATTGAAATACGTTTCCTGGATCGTTACCTTCAATACATACATATATATATATATATATATATATATATATATATATATATATATATATATATATATGATATGTGTTAGCTATAACTTAAAATAGAAAGAAGATTGAATAATAAAAAGAAAATAGTTTGTAATTTATAGATATTGCATGTCATTTCGAATTGACTTGTTTTTGATGTTATATAAAAAAAATGTGTTCAATTATAACACAACCAAAATTAAACAAAACGACTTCAGATATATTCTATTTTCTATCATTATTGAAAAAATATATAAGCACTTTTTACATTTAAAAAATTATATAGTAAGAAACAGTCCCCGTCGTGCATATGCAATTGAAAAATTGTAAAAAAACGTTTGCATATATTTTTAATTTCTCGTATTATTAGTATGTTTTTTCATGCCGTTGAATCATTTATTTCATGCCATTACTCGGCGATAATTTATAGTTATTGGTCTGAGCTCATATGGAATGAAATTGCAAATGACATTTCTGAAAGTCTATTTTTCAGTTTGTCTCTCGATAAAAGTTACGATGTCATAAAAACGTACGAAATACTTATATACTGTCGTTTCATCGCTGTTAAAAAGAGATGTTTGGTTAGGAATTTTCTTTTTTGCTTTCGCTTGTAGTATATAAGTGTACAAACTAAGTATGTTTTATATATATATATATATATATATATATATATATATATATATATATATTACATATATACAGAATATAAAATTAAATTACACTTTTATATTTTTTATTACCTGTATATAAGATTTGGTAATCTTATGTTTATTAATCGATAGGACAAATAACTGATTGAAGTTAATTAAAATATTCACTAAATAATCTTGATTTAATTAACAAACTAATTGTAAAACTGGTTTCAGTTTCAATGCTTTAAGTTATAATACAAAACCGTTCAAACATACTGACTTTTCTGTTAATAAAATTCTATTTTATAAAAACATACATAATTGCAGTTAAATGAAACTGAAAGCATGTTTTATAATAACAATAATTTTAATATAAGGAAATATAGTTTTTACTTACCAGACTTAGTTTTTTCTCCAAAAAAATATTTGATGAATTTTCACATTTGCTATTTATAACTGCTTTTTTATGAGAATGTTTTATTTATACTAAGAAACACTTCATAACAAACTAGGAAATATTTTTAGATTTATGTGAATATATATATTATATATATATATATATATATATATATATATATATATATATATATGTATGTATGTATTTATGTACAAAATAGGAATTACTTTTGCAGTTATTATTTTAATTAAATTTCAATAAATATAAACCAATAAAAAATTAACAAAACAAAGAACAAACTAGGAATATTTACCAAGCCAGCTTTTTTTTAATTATTTTATTTGATTTTTCGCGCTTCTAATTTTCTCAGCAGACTCTTCATGTGTTTGATTGTTCCTGAGGAATGTGCTTCCCAGATTACCTACTATTGACTTGAGTTCATTAATTTTCTTGATTTGTTATGCTCAATTGTATTATGTGGCTGGGAAGTTTCAAAAAACCTAGTGTTCTTGGTTATATCAAGCCAATATGAACAGACTTATATTTATGATTTTTCAACTCTTATTCTTGTTTTTGATTGGTTGTTGCATGTACACAGAATACTTCTGTAGCGACTATCGACACGGCGAAAACACAAAGTATTGTTAATTCGCCATGTTGATTCAAAACATATGAAAGTCTGTCACATAGTTTAATAAACAAATTTGTGTCTAAAATTGAATTTTTGAAAGATTTAATTATGAAATTATTCTTATTACAATGTATGATTATTTAAAACATTTAATATTGTTATAAATATTAAAATATGTTTATAACTACATATATTATAGATTAAGAGAACATTGTTGAACTTATCGATACTCTTGTCAATATAATATAAAGATGCTGATATTGTTAATAAAGGTGGATTGGTTGTTCGGAATTTATAGCAGAGAAAAGTGAGCTGTACAAATATACAAACTATTTATTTCCACTTGTCCGTATAAAATGATCTCTGTACACACAATAATATGTTAAGAACAATCGAAATCACGGTACAGTTTTGAAACTGTGCCTAAATTCACTTTCACAAATGAATTTTCTTTTTATTTCAGTGAAACAATGATGAGAAAAACAGATTTTTCTATAATATTATATGAGGTAAATCTTTTAATTATCCTTATTCTTACTAAATATAAATCACAGGATTTTAAAATTATATATTAGTAACATTAGTGCTTAATAATTTCAACATTTTAGATATTTGATTGAAATTGACAGTACTTACAAATCATATAATATTAATAATTATTAATATATAGTAGAAAATTTAACTCCGAAAATAATGAAATTCAGATAAGCAACAATCAAAAAAGATCAATAATGATTTATTGAACAATTTCGATTAGAAAATTATTTTTTGTGGAGTAAAAATATTCATTTACGAACTTCATCGAAGTAAAAACAAGTTTATAACTAAATAAATACCTACCTGACGAATACTTGTATAATTTTGAGTACTAGTCTATTGTATTATATAAAAATCACACACCGAAATAATATCAAAACATTTTTAATTATTTTTTTAATTTTTAGAGTAACTCGGCGTTTCAAACTTAAAAATATTTCCTGTACTCAATAAAATATCATCACTTATGATCAAATAAAATGAGATATAAAAATCAACATAAAAGGGTTTAAACGAAAATTCCAGTATTTATTAAATTCTTCCTTGAAATAATACAATCGGGTGAAAAAACATCATTACTGGACGAAAAATAAAACGTATTAATAATAATTGTATTGCTTTATTTTCATCTGAGCTTTTTTTTATAAAATATTGTACACAGTTTTAGTATCTACATTATACAGGACGTGTTTATAACAATTCTAACAAATAGGAAATTAATAAAATATATTATAACTATACAAATAAACAAAAAAATTAGCACCAATTATATAGTGTTAGATATATATATATATATACATATATATATATATATATATATATATATATATATATAATATATATATATATATATATATATAATATCGAAACGGATTTCCCTTAACACATTTTATCAAAATAATTGAATGGGCTTTGTTAATTTTTTTTTTGATAACGAAAACTCATCCAATAGATAGAAAATTCAATTATGTTATTGCGTCTCTACTATTTTTTGCAACCACTCAATTCTATTACGAGGAACGTGTTCTATACGTATATATATATATATATATATATATATATATATATATATATATATATATATATATATATATATATATATATATATATATATGAACATACATGAATTTGACGAAATGACCAGAAATATTTATCAATAAATGCGAGAAAAATCTTAAATGAATACGCTTTTCATTCACTATGAATTAGTGAGGCTTTTAATATTTGCTTTCAGTGCTGGGTTGAAGTTTGTTATAATAATGTGATTTATTATTAAGCGTGGGTGAAAAAAAACCTCTCTACATTAAATTATGCACGAAGTTGAAACGTTGACTATATTTCAAAACATATATTAATAAATTTTCGTCTAAGGAAATTTTCAAAACTGTGATATAGATAAAAATACATTATAAAACAATTTCTTGTATATATTTTAATAATTTGTAATCATCTGATATCTTTTTGCTATCTATTGAAATTTTCAAACCAATCATAGATATTTCTTCAAAAGAAAACCAAATATGAATACATAATTTGTGTACAATTATAATGGTTTTAAATTTTTTTAAACAAAATGTATAAATTTGAAAGTTTAAGAAAAATTGATAAAATCTGTAAAATAAATAATTGAAAGTTTGAATTTGCGTACATATATTTTATAGAATATTATTTTTTAATTTCTAAATCAATTGTTTAAAAAGATAAATAATGAAACCTATTGTAGCAAGCTCCTATTGTCCATTCCATGAATCATTTATTAAATTATCTTTAAATTTCTACCTTTAAAATGTCAAACTATCTGTTCAGTTTCTATTGTATTACATTAAACAATAACACATTACCTTATTTTATCTGATTTTAATAAATGATACAAAACTACGTCAATTCTGTACAAAATTCATTTTGTACATTCACTAAAAGTGTGTGATTAAATCAGTGAGTTTAATGACGGAAATGTATTGTGTCTGATATAAAAAAATATATATTTGAACTAATGAGAACTCATCAAAATCTATATAAATATGTTGAAAATTTATTATACAAATGTTTCAGTATATTAATAAATCGTATTTATTGTATGTTAAAAATATATAAAAAGGAAAGAAATTTAAAACATTTAACCTCAAAATAGATGTAGATATTTCTGAAAATATGTAAAAATATAAATAACTTGTTATATTTAATTTAAAATGTTTAGAAATTAAAAAAAATATATAATTGATTATATAATACTCTCTAAACAATTTAGAAAATAATATAATACAATTTTCATTTAATATATTTCGTCTTTGTTTACTACCAACACATATTTTTCTTAGAGTAATCGTCTTATGAAAATATTGATCTAGATTAAGGGAAATCTTAGCGTAAACCAATTATTAAGGAAAGTAGGAATATATGTATCTGTTAATAGTTTTCTATTAATATATTTTTTCCATAGAATCTATCGTAAGTGTCTACAAATTATAACAATTATTAGCTAAAGTAGCTATTTAAAAATATAATAATAATGATCCGTTTTGCATTTATTTTTCTATTGCCTCATTACTATTATATCCGTCAATTTCTAGCTCAATTATTCACAAATATTAAAAATAAGATTTATTGTTTTGAAGTAAATAAATTTATCCAAATGTCATATTTATAAATATATTTTTTTCTACCGTCAAAGCTTTATAAAAGTTATCTTCTTTACATTCCAAAATACTTGATTAGAATTGATCAAATCAATTTTCACACAGATCATTTCTTTTACATTAATTATAACACTCAGCTTTCTTAGTACAAAATATGATAACTGTTGAAAAATATAAACGTATCTCTACATATTTTTATGTAAATAAGATTTAAAATATTCTGTTATAATAAACTGGGTAGTACAAAAATATAATTATAAAACTATGAAATTAATTAACATAACCGTAGTTATTTTATTTCAATTATATGCTTGTAAATATATTGAAAATTTCAATAATAATTCAAACAGATTGAATTAAAAGAAAACATTGCACGATTACTGTGTAGTTTCATTAAACTATTCGAGCTTTTGATGTTCGTATCAATTACGGATTCGATATTAGCACGCAATTCAATTTAATTACAAGAATATAATTGATTGGAGAGAAGGATAAGTTTAATCAGTTTTCAATAGAAGAAGTATTTTGAAGTTTAAAGAAAATTATTAAATTTTTTTACAATTTTAAATGGTTTGCGATTCTAAGAAAATTATACCTTTTTACGCCTCTGTATAATTTATTTATGTATGTGTATATATATATATATATATATATATATATATATATATATATAGGTATGAATGTATGTATGTTTATGCAACACTTACGATATTAAAATTCATTGTAGATTTAACCCATTGTATGTTAAGTAATGACTTAAATATATACACGTTTCTTAAAAATAAAAACAAAATCTTATTTTTTATATCACAGCTGCAGGACAGTACAAGTATAAGAACAGGACTGTTAAAAGTATAAAAGAGCGGGGACACTCAACAAATCAATAATACGCGACAATCACAGCCACTACTGCTACGGACGACAGCAGGGTCGCACTTAAAGTTCGAGTTCCACTCAACGCCAACGAGTGTTCAACAGAGTCGGGACTACGTAATACTTTACTGTGCATTGTCGGGGTCCCGTTGTTGTCCTGCCGTTGCGTCGGGAGATGTGAACTCGGTGTGGCGCCAACGTTAGCGCCCCTCGTACGGGTCTCACATAACGGTGGCGATTTTTGATAATAATGCGTTATGTTCGGTGAATAAGTCTCCATGTTATCTGTGCCCTGTGGTAGTTTTTTTTTAAAAGAAATATATAAGTTTTTTGTCGGGGAGATCTTGATATTTTGTGAAATTTATTGATTGAGATAAAATTCTAACACAACCTTAACCCTATATAACCATATATATATATATATATATTTCTAAGAAATTTAACAATGAGAAATATCTAACAAATTAAACCATATCATTCATATTTATGTTCACATCTAGAAGTAAAAGTATATAAATGAAAACAAATCATATCCTAACAAATATATTAAATCTAATACTTGAGATAGTTCTTCTTTATGGTATAAGGTGTTTGGAAAAATCCTATCTAAATAGATGAATATAAACAAATTCAAAAGAATTTCAAAATCAGACATGCATAGAATATTTTCTATTATTCTTTATTCATTAATGTGAAAACTGTCAAGTCTCATAGTTAATATTAAAATATAAAACTAGCAAGTAATCTAGAATATTTAAAAACCAAATATAAAAATATATAATAGTAGACAAAACGAAACATTGTCATTTTTTTAATTAAATGATGAACTAGATTCTATTAACAGTATTTTGATATACCTGATTCATTATAAATACAAGATTAATATTACCAATTACTATTCATGAAAGAATTTTAAACATTAAGGATGAACTTTTTCGAGATATATATATATATATATATATATATATATATATATATATATATATATATGTATATGTATATAAATCGAGACGGTCAGTACGAACAAGAAACATATGTATGTGATAAGAAGTGATTTTTGTGGGTACTCAACAGATATTATAGTAGTATTATTCAATTGAAACGTACCTGAATAAGAGAAGAACTCGCTGACCAACAAAGCGGTTTGAAAGAGCCTCTTCTCGTAGCATCTTGAAAAATGTTGAACTGATTTTGCCAATCGTATGTCACAAGACGAGATTCGAGTGTCATACCAGCTAGTTCAGACGGTGCTGATATTCGAAGAGGATTCGAACCACTGTAACAATTATTGTATCGAACGGACATGTTTAAGAACCTGTGTATTTCTTTCCATTCGGAGTAAATATTTGTACTAGAGTACTTATTGAAAATGATTTTAGATTTTTCTTTTGAGTTCGGTTTCTTAATTCAGTTCACTTTTATTGATTAACTAATTAATGAATAAATAATATAAATGAATAAATAACAAATATCATTATCAAATTATAATAAAAAAAATTACGGAATACAATTAATTGCAATTATCAGTTTTTTTATAACATTATTGGTTTTAATTATTGAACATGTTTTAAACTTTTTTAGAAAGTGATTCGTTTACAAGATATTTTAACCATATTTGAATAAAAACATGAATGTATTTAATCAACCAGGAACATTTTTCTAGTCATAAATGATCAATAAATTATTACTGAACATTTTTGATTGTATCTGAAGCTTAAATACCAAAACAATAATCAAAAATGATCTACTGAACATTTTATAATAATAAGTTATAATGATTAATTGAACATTTTTGACCAGAAATGTTTTTGTAATTCGTGGAGTAAAAAAAAACGTTTGCGAAAGTGGACACAGACAGTGTCTGAATTGTATTGCATCTATTGAACATTTTATAATAATAATTTATAATGATTATATTGAACATTTTTGACCAGAAAAGTTTTTGTAGTGTGTGGAGTAAAAAATCGTTTGTGAAAATGAAAACAGACAGTGTCTGAATTAAATTGCAACGATACAACATATATTGTTAAATTAGTTCATTTTTTAAATTAAGATCATCTGTACTACTTCAATTATGTTCTTGAAATGTAAATTAAATGTGGATGTTTTTATATTCTTATATTGTGTATGGTTTGAGCAGTTTGTGCAGTAGAATTTTACTGTATAAAAAAATTAATACATATTGAATATTAAATAATATGAAAAATGAAATAGAATTTGCGATAACTGTTTATGTAACTTGAAAATCGAGAAAATAATCATGAGCTCTACTTACGGTTGAAGATTTTGTATACCCAGCGAATGAAGAACAGTCGGTAGACTAGGCAAGCTGTGGCAAACTGTAAGCATTTTTTGACGTGGATAATAAAGTGCAGTGACTAAACACGTTTCTTCACGACTAGAACGTCCACCTAATGTGATTGTCGTCCGACCTAAGCTATTATACGTGCATTCCGCAATAAGATGATCGCCGGGTAGAACACGCACTGGCATATTTATTTGTCTATATTCGCCGTAATCGAAATCGAAATTTTCATCGGTTGATATTGGCGGTTGTTCCGTACTGCCGCGGATTTGTCGGAACCGCACCTTACGACCGATTTTGTTCGTTTGTACACCGACAGCGAATATATGTATGCCGGAATTTGGAAATGCTTGTCGTGTACATTCCGATATACAATGACCGGACGACACGACATTCTGTTGACCTGGTGGGATTATGTGTCTCCAATTTGGCTCGATGCCAACAGATATAACTCCCGCATCATAACGTCTCAGTTCCGGCGTATAATATATTCTTAATCCGGAACTGTCCGTATTTTTTACAGGATATTCCGAGGAGATCGAGTAATACGTCTCTAACATATAATAAACGTTCGATGACGGTTCTAATGGGTAACCGGTTTCGGGTGGAAAACTAAACCCTTCAGAACCACGTGCCCATCGTGCGACCATCGTTCTACATGACAGAAAAGGACTCGACGATTCGTAACACGCTTGACCGTGCTGATTTATTAATTTGGAAAGTTCTTTGCTTTTTTGGCATTCGTATAATACTGCATGTTTTAAGGACTGTTGCCCGGTTTCGTCTAAAATTGGCTCATACTGTAAAAAAAGGGATTTTTTTTAGAGACAACATAGTTGAATTTAATATTTTTTATGTTGCCAATTAAAATTAACTAATATATAAATAACCGTTTCTATTAATAACTATAAATTTACTATTTCTTATCTGTATTGATCGGTTTGAAACAGTTTAATTATCTATAAATATACTCACTCATAGCTTGTAATTAAATAGAAAGATTAATTTAAGTTTGAAATACAATTCAAATTTAATTATTAATTTATAACACTAATACACTACCTTCTATTAACTTTTTACTTCGTTTCGAAACCTAAAACTTGAACCAAAATGTACATTCATTATTGATGTATTTATACTTTATATAGAAAACATTTCTTGATTGTTTATATCTATATGAATTAATTTTATTTGATACTGATTAGAGTAAACTTAAAAGGAATAAAATGACTAATATAAAAATCAAAAAAATAAATCTTATCTACCTCTTGAAAATATAATTAGATTTCAGTTGAATTAGAATTTATTCATAATTCATATTTTTTTTTGTAATAGGTTATTTTTATAAAGAATTAATATTATATATTTACTGTTGTAAAAAATAAAAATAAATTTTATTTCAAAATTCATTTAATTAAAATAAGAACAAAACAAATTTTAATGATAGAGACTGATATATCCTTTTATGATCAAATATAAGAAAAATAGCAGAGAATTGAATGAATATTGTATTGTATTTAATTTATACGATTCTTTTCTCTTTTACTTGATATTTATTTAACTGAAATTTTATATTTTCTTAATTTTCTTATTTCTATTTCTCTCTTTTCTTATTTCTATAAAAATGTAAATTCATATAAATATATGAATTTACATTTTTATTTATACCCTTTTTAATTTGAAGATTGTGTAAAATCTAAAGAAAATCAGTATGAAATTTTAATTAAAAATATACAATTTACTATATTTCATATTCGAAATGAATCAATAAAAAATAGATATAGATAAATTCTGTTGAAATAAACAAAAGCAACACAAAATTCAATCCTTAACTCTCCCAACCTGGTGCCATTTTAAAACTCTCTGTGCCGGCACAATAAACAATTTACCGTTAATATTTTCATGAAAATTATTATTTATGAAGGAATAGAAGGATTTTTAATTAATTAAACATCAAAGTCAATCCTTACAACATGATTTATATCAATAAAATATCTGTTTTAAAAGAAAGTGAAAGAACATAATTAAAAATATCACTCTACTTCTTCACAGCAAAGGTTTTGACGATCAGTAAACTGACATTTATTGAACAACGCATGCGTGCTAAGGACGAGGTTGATTTGAAAATAAAAGAGAGAATTAAAGCAATGTCTGCGGTTTCTATCATTATTTTTTTAAATTCATCAGTGATAGCAACGAATAATAGAGGATAACAAGAAATATCACAATAACAGAAAGAATGATGTTTGCAAATAAAAACACCCGGTCAACGGAGTTTACAGTACCGGAACGGGAGAGTTAAAAACGAAATAAAGAGGTGGGATCGATTTCGATTGATAACACGCTTCGATAACTTCTGTATAAGTAGAATTCTATCTAACACTAACACGAATAGAAACGATATTCGGTTAATTAGATAATTTAAATTGACAATGCGTCATCGACAGAATATCATATTTTACTTACTCGTATTACATGTTGTTTGCCTTTTATATTCGGTAATTGAAACACACGACACCAGTGAAGAGAACCGCCAGATAAAGGAAACGAAACGCGGAAATTGCGCAATTCCCACGTGTTAACGACTTCTTCGTTTTTCGGCACTTCTTGATTTACACGCTGCATTAAATATATACTCTGCACACCTTTTATCAATTCATTTTGTGATGGCAACGCGCCTGGGCCCATTAAACCGTTACGCTTCGGGTCTAAAGGATGCATTGACCATAATACACGTAGCGTATCGTTCTGTAATATATATGTATATATCGGCGACGGTACACATTATTTTTTTTTTGTGTTACGGAAATAAAAATATTTCGTACGCGTTTTATACGGGAATAAATTTTTTATACACTCACCGTTATTGCCACGTCGTAAACGTCGCATGTATCTAATTTCCGACGAAATCTCAACACTGTATGCGTAGCGTTCTCGTATCCTAATAGAAGTTGATAATCTTGACTAGCATCTATTTCTGGTTCTCTATCTGTACCTTCAATATGTGTTTCTTTTATGTGACGATCCTGTAAAGAAATACGGTTATTAATATTTATCTACCTTTACATTTATATATATATATATATATATATATATATATATATATATATATATATATATATGTATATATGTATATTTAAAATCAATTTATACATGAAAATAATATTATTTTAACACTAGAACTACCGACAGTTAAGACAAAGCTATTTCTACCAAAACCAGTCAGAATGACTGGTCTTTAAAAAATTCGAATAATAGAATATTTTTATATTTATTGACTTATTAATTTCTTACAAAAGGAATTCCATGTTATGTAGTACATTTTTGGTATTACATATTAACCCATTTGAGACCATGTTCCCAAAATGATGATTGAAACTTTTATCACTTACACATCAATAAGTATAATAAAGAATATATGCTCCGATAAAAAAAAGTTAAAATAAATTGTCATTTCAAAGTTAAGTTATCTCTTGACATATAGAAGTCATTTGTAATTTTTTTAATTCTTTTATAGAAATATTTGTAATTATTCTTCTTATACTTGAAATCACTGTCCTTTGTTTTTGTTTCTCCATTACTACTTTCATCTTTCTGTATCTTCCAATGGGTACTAAATGTTTTATTATCTTCAAGAGTTTTTCATCTCTTTTATCCTATTTATGTGTGTTGTTCAATCAAGACTAACTATTTTACTAGTCCAGTTCTTCTTTATATGTATTTCTTATCTCTCTCTGAGAGTAATATTGCTTTTAATGGATCTTTTTTATAACGTTTGGCACTTATACATTTTTCGTTCGGATTAAGGGGTTATTCGAACACGAGCATACAAACTGGCTATATTTTTAAATTGTATTTATGTCCGAGCGCCAATGATCTCAGCTGTCGAAGCGTACTAAGACCCTAAATAACTAACTTACTGAAATGGAGAGTGATAGAGTACCAATCTGAATATGTCTAAAGATAAAACTAGTAATGGAGAAAAAAAACAAAGAACAGTGACTACAATCAATCAAAAATCATTTTATTTATTTCTGATTTGTATAACAAATAGACTAAAGTATAATTTATTACATGAATTTTTCCAATTATATCAGTATAAATTATAAAAATTAACTGAATTTCTAAAGAAATTCATTTTGTTAATAGAAACCTAAATAATAACAGTTAAAAAAGGTTTTCTTTAAATACTTATCTTTCAACTGAATAACGTACAACTAAATAATTATTAATAGATCAAAACTAGACAGAAATAATTTAGTATTAATTAAATTAATTATTATATTAAATAAAACATATATATATATATATATATATATGTATACATATATTCTGTTTTAACTGAAATGCACATATGTGTCTAAATACTACATTATTTTTATTTCCTTTTGACAGAAATAGAAATCACCTTTCAAAGAGTGTAAAATACATTGGTTTTCCTGCACATATGGTCACATCTCTGTCAATACTAGTTCCCTTTATTAATAGCTTCTTCTGAAAAAGGATATTTGTCGAATATTTTTGTGAAACAAAACGGTTAGTTAAAATATCGCCGTAAACATGCACAGTTTAATGGATGGTAGAGATCCGAAATGATAAAACATCCGAGAAAAAACAACAGCAGCGCATACAGCGCATCCATTCACATTTAATTTTCCGCTATTTGTGAAAGTTGTACCGTATATTTTGCTATCATTGCAACTAAAAAAAATTGTCGAAATGGCAGCGCCGATGAACTATGATTATTAAAAAAAAAATGCTTTTTTCTTCCGCCGCCAATGCTGCAACTGTGTGCTGTATACAAAATATTTTGCACCCGGAGGGCTTTACATGAGATCGGTAAATTACAGAACAGTCGTGTTTTTGTTCGGGCTCGGGCCTCTCGTTAGCTTATCTATCGCATCTCACTGACCCGCGAGCATTCATCACAGACAACGAACGGCGATATTTAGTACAGATAGTCTCTAACCGATGCTGAGAGCTTCTACGTGATTACCATACATTGAAATTCTATTGCTACAGGATGCTTCGTTCATATAATACATTGACTATATCCTTTATGCAGCTACAGGCGCTTAATGTCATCATACATTCATATATATATATATATATATATATATATATATATATATATATATATATATATATATATATATATATATGTAAGACAAAGAAAACAAAAATATCTTAGCTCCACTTGCAAATCTTACATAATTTTATACATACAGAAATCATACTGACTTGACATAGCAATATATTCAAAATGATAAATTTTAGATAAAACATTGAATTTAAAAAGAATAAATAACTACGAAATGAGAATTAAATATGTGGCCGTTATATACATACACATTTTCTTATTCTGATGTTCAAATCTACATACATTTAAATGTATTTAAATTTTTTTTCTTGACTTGTGTACCATTTTAAAAGATAACAAAATCGAATAGTAAATATCTAAATTATTTTGTAATAGTATAGAATGAATGAAGCAAGTTTTGCCATGATAACCGAAAAGTTTTTATTTAATTTGATTTCATTATTAAGAAGATAGATGAAATTTTATAATAAAAGCTTATAATTTTAATTTATTTAAAACTAAAACATCGTATTAAATATTTATTATGAAATAGAAATAATTAAAATATAAAAAAATAATTATTTTATTCGATCAATGTTTGTGGCTTGTGAGGCAAAATAATTCATCTATGTAAATCAAATTTTAAAGTTCTGTTGAATTTCTAAAAACTAAAACGTCTATTACTACTCAGAAACTACTAGTGATCTCTAATTATAATAAAAAGAACACTGTTGTTTATTTATTTTCAGCTATATACATAATAAAACAACAATCTCATTATGAATTAATTTCAAAATAATGACTTAAGTACTTGTTATTTCTTTTTTATGAGTTTTTCTGAATATTTTACTTGAATATACTTTTCAGTTTCGTGTTTGACTCTTGTAAAATAATCATTCAATATACTATCAGTATCTTAGAATAAAATTACATTTTAATAGTGTTTCTTAAAAAAATCTGCTTTGAACAAAAATTATTTTAAAATTTATCATGGAAATTGAATGCTAATAATTACATCATCAAAAAATCATTATTTATGAATATATTATGTAAAATGTTACTCTCTCTCTCTCATTTATATATATATATATATATATATATATATATATATATATATATATATATATATATTATATACAGTACATTTTTATGTGATTAAATCCAGAAAATATTAATATGGCCTTTTAATTGTTAAATATTTTCATACAAAAATTTACTTTTATAATCAGTTTGCTCCATGAATAGACAGCAAAATTAAAACATTTTTAAGTACATTTAGTATACTTATCTCTTAGTATAATTCATTCTTTACCTAATTATATTAAAATCCTATTTTTTAGAAGAGATACAAGAGACTTCCCCGAACACAAACTTGTCCATATGTTTTCATACAGTATTATTATTTTATTAAAGTTTTGTGTCAATGAAAATTGAAAACATGTTCGATTCTTAAATAGATTTTTTTATATTATTTCTAGATATACACGAATGTTTTATCTGGATTAGGTTTATATAGAAAGACAAAATAACAAAGTGATATTTATCTACCACTGTTAGAACAATGAAATACAGTCAATCTCTCAAGTACTCCCTAAAAACAAGTATGAACAAGGGGGGAATTTTTTTCATGTGCATTTTATAGAATAGAGTGACATAAAGATTTAAAGTGTTTTCCAAACCATGTATTTTTTTATAGTGTAAGAATGTTTCCGTTGAGAGTCTTAACTGATTCTTTACTACATGTCAATCCATATATATATATATATATATATATATATATATATATATATATATATATATATATATATATATATATATATATATATATATATATATATATATATATATATATATACAATATATAATGGAAAAATGTTAGAATTTATGCAATTATTAGATCTAATTTATATTTGATTAGCTTACATATATACATTTTTATTCAGTTGTAGCGTGTGAACGATTATTAGTTTAAAACAAATTTATATATATATATATATATATATATATATATATATATATGTGTGTGTGTGTGTGTGTGTTAAAAACGGGCACGTAATGTGAATATTGAAATAAATCTCTAAGAACTATTAATACAATAGTGTATTAACGATTTTATCTGAAACACTTACTACTCGTTCAGTATATTTATAATAACAGGTTGTGTATCCATTCCAATAACAGATTTATACTACATCAATTACTTCATTTCCGTTTTAAATGTTATCATTTAAGTATGCGTATAACCAGTAGAATAAGCGCTTATAGGAAAATTACAAATACATAATTGCTCGTTCGTCTCACACTAAGTTTCATATAATTAGTGTTTCTTATTTATAATTTTCGTCGAAAATATACAATTACGTTGTAGCCACATCAATATGGTTGTTAAAAGACTATCTTATTCGCATTTAATATACTAGTTTTTTTTTATATACCACTGATTTATGTTGCTGTACAAGTATATTTATATTAGTTTAACTTAATATTTAAATTACGATTTTTATTGATCTTATGAGAAAAAGGAGTGCGTACTAATTAAAAAAAAATGTGTACAATATTTTTATAGCATATAATTTAAGAATATTAACTTTTATTCAACTATTAATATAAAAAAGTCATAAATTTCACAGAAAACAAATGTAAATGACACTTAAAAAATTTTTATAACATTAAGCATGTCACAAAATCATTACTACCTTAAAAACTATATACATATTATATTTTTACTATTTTTATCCGAATGCATTGTTTAATAAAGATTTGTTTATGTTGATTAAACGGGCTACACGTTATATATATATATATATATATATATATATATATGTAGAGAGAGAGGGAGGTAGTGAGGCCAGAAATTATATGTGTGTATACATGTTATATTTGATTTATTTTTAGAAAAAAATTAGTATTTTAACATGAAATTATATTTCCTCTCCGGAGGTTGTTGACAAATATTTATTTTTTGTTAAAGAATAAAGATTTTCATGTATAAAAATATGCTGTATAATATTTTTTTATTATATATATATATACACATATATATATTAAAATCCTATTGAACACTTTTAAGAAAATCAATAAATTTAAATTTCTACAAAAGTATTTTCGTCTAGTTAATAATTATTTATAAAAAATAATACATTATAAAAAAATATATAAAGTTTACCTACCATTTATTTTACAAAATGTATATTTAATGATCTGTGTTATCATCAACTATTATAAGTTTTATAGTAAACAATATAAAGAACGTATAAAGAACCGAATCAATAAAAAACAGGTGTTCGATTTATATAAAATCGAAATAGATGTTTATCTTTGCGTTAAAACTGAGCTCTGTTACGTGTTATAATAAAAATGCTATAAGTATAAAAAGAGGCGGTCGGTTTTTTTTTATTTATTTATAGAAGATTGATACTAAAAAAGGAAAGGTTAAAATATAACTTACTATAAAGTCAATAATAGTTATTATCAATAATACGAGACAAATGAGCGGTAATAACTGTTATAAAAAAATATGTGAAAGGAAATAACGTGCTATAAAAATATTTTATATCTAATTGAAAAGTTTTAGTGTTAAAAATAATTTCAAGTATATTCAAATTTAATTTTTTGATAAGTTTGAAAACCTTATAAATGAATGATAGTTTTTTCTGATATGACAAAATATATTTAAATTCTTTCATATCAAAACTTGCTTAGAAATGGAACGGTTTAATTGAATTGATTAGATTTTATTTTATTATTATAGTTAATTTATTCTTAATTAAGAGTGAATTTAACATTTATGTTAAATACACACTTATATAAAACATTTTATGATTAATATTACTTTATTTTGAAAATACCATATGTGTTAGAAAATTATTTTTGTTATATATGAGTTAAACTATTTAATACGTCATATATATTTACATATACATCCGACAAAAACTGATAATTATTTTTTAATTTATCATTTATTAAAAAAACATAAAAACATAAATTAACTATTCAAATTCAATCGTAAAACATTTTATAAACAAATATAATCGTTCAAGTGTCCGAGTGATATATTTCTATTTTATATTAGACAATTAAAATTTGATTATTTTTTTAAATTATCTTCATAAATAATTTATTAAGAATAAAAAAATGTAAGTAATATGTGTACAAATTTATTCGGTGCCATTTTTTTTATAGAAAATGAATGTTTATGAAAAAATAGAACACATTTCAATCCTCAAAATATCCGCCATTATTTTTTATAATTTTGATCAATCTCTAGGGCAACTGATGAAAAAGCCTTGTCGTAAAAAATATGAAGGGTTTGAGTAGATGAAATCGCAATGGATTTTCAGACCTTTTCCACTGTTTTATGTGTCACAACACCTTCCTCCAAATTTGAACAAATCTTTCATGCGGTTTCCATTTTTTTCAACAGGAATGCAAAAAGTATGCAATGCTGAATATACTGTTTTTCGGTCATCGTATTTACTACTGTTTTACAATTTTATGCCAACTGCTTGTCTAGGATATGTAATGTTTTTAAATGTTAAGCTTGACACTTCAAAATCAACGAAAAAATATTTTAATTTATTACAGAGTTATAATTGATTCAATTTAAAGGTACTGAATTATTTTAACACCTAATAATACTATGATTATTTGTTATAAATAGATTTAAAACAATACATAATTACTGAAAAACTGCAGATAAAAAGACTAACATGACTTAATAACTTACTTTATTATAATTAATAAATTTTAATAGATTTTTTTCAATTTGATTCACGAAATTAATCATAAAAAAAACTCAATTAAGTAAGTGTTTAATTCTTACGAACTTAAATGACAATATTTATCACATATTTCATTTCTTTGAATAAAATATTTTAAATCGTGCATGACACATTTCAAAAATCTTAAAATGTATACAACTCTAGAAAACTACTTTCTTTCATTTTACCCAATATAAAAGCTGCTATTCAAATAAATATAAAGTTAGAGCTTACTTTCTGACACTGTAGTGTGAAAAATTTTCGTTGTAAGATTTTCTTCAGAAAATCACATCTGTTGTAATATATTTTTTTAGTTTGCTGCTCGTAGAAAAAGATACGTAGTAGAGCCATTTATGTTGATACAATTGAAAATCATGACATCATTCAACATGAATATATTTTTACTTCAATGAAATGTTCTTGTGATACATCACTTTTAACTTTAAAAAATTTTCTGGTATATTTTTTTCAAATTCTATACTAGTCAGAGTCAACTTCATATAACTTGGAAATAAACTGATATTAAATTCGAAATTATCTGTATATAATATTCATGTCAAAACCGATTATAGTAATCATAAAAAGTAATTCTTAATGCTATATTAAAGAAAATTGTTTCAGTAATAAAATTAGTCATAAAAATATTACATTTAAATGATAATAAAAATATTATTCCATTTCATGAATGATAGACAGTAGTTTAAAAAACATACTAATGAAATTTTAAAATAATATATTTATATTGTAGCTATTTATTGAAGACTAATTTTCTGTTAAGTAATAGTTAGAGATAAAATAATGCTGTGTTTACCCAACAAAACATGTAATTTACTACTATTAGATTTAAATAATTTAACATATAAATAAACAGCATATATTAAAGTTTGAAATTTAATAAAAGCAACACCAACACTACTGAAATTTCATAAAAATTTTCGAAATGCCGTTTCTTTAAATATTATATTAATTTTTATGCTATTATTAAATATAATAAATAATATAATTGTCAAATAAATAAATATAATTTCATAAAAACCTCAATTAACGGTTTTATCTCTTTTACAAATAATTCTCTTTTCATACCACTATTTATAAAAAAATGTTTTGATCAAAAATGTTCAATAAATATGCGAATTTAGACAGAAATGCCATTATCCTCACACATTCAAGTTCGAAAAAATAAGTAATAGAAGATTTTTTTGTACCTTAGAGCTTTGAATATAATTGTATTGTCTTCAATCAAAAATGATGAATAATTAATTGAAAATGAATTTAGACAGTGTCAGGACTGTAGTGCTTTGTCTTTTTTTATTTGTAATTAGGTATAATATTTTATAAATAAATATTCATTCTTCACATATTAAAAGAAATGTTTTCTGACAGTACTTAATAATTAAGTACTATCAGATAATAATAATTAAGTACTTAATAATTGATTACTGATTGTTCTGACAATAGCTGGTATGCATTTCTATAACATTTTAACCAATTTTAGAGCACGAAGACAAAATATAGTGCCTGGCAGTAAGAGCAAAAATGTACAAAGTAATAGGAGATGTTTTGAGGATTGAAATGTATTTAATTTTTCACTAAACATTCATTTTCTATAAAAAAAAGGCACCGAATTAATTTATACACCTAATATAAATAAAGTTCATAAGTAAGACAAGAAATCTCTACATTCATTAACATGACTTTGAATCGGATTGTTCAACTTCTTTAGTGTTTTGCTTATTTATAATGTCAATCTATTGTATTTCAGAAATCTAATATATTCCAGTACACAATCCAGTACATAATCTTCTGTTATTTTTAGATTATTATAAAAGTTTACACTGCATTAAAGTTTGCGTTTGAAAAAAACATGTTATATTCATGAAGGAAAAAAAATGTAATTGTAAAGGTATTGTTCGTGAAAGGAAATCCATAAATCCGTTATTAAAAAAAAGAACATGAAATATGCACAGTCAATGTCAGCAATTAAATAGGAAGATAAACTGCATGTTAAGGAAAACGTAAACATATAAAATTGAAAACAAACATTTTACGGTGTATATATTCGGGATATTAATAAGTTCTACATCAACAAGCATAGTTATACAGTGAATAATTTTGCATAAATGTCACGCTGTGTGTTATTATTCTTCATTGGCCTGAAAATAAGTCAAGGGGGTAGGTATATATGTGTACGGCTGAAATGTAGAACAGCATTTTGTTCGTTTATGTTGCGTGTCTGACGTATATTCAGACTTCATAAATCTAAAACAAACTAATTTCTTCAAATTGGTATGAAACACAGATGACAGAGCTATAAATCTTGCAAATATTACGTTAGAATTATTTCTCGTTTGTGTTTTATATTAGTTTGCCAACATATTTTGATTATTAAAAATGATAATTTTATTTATGGCCGACGAAATTGTGATATCAACGTTTTTTTTCTTTATATCATTATACATACACACACACAAACATATATTTACATATATATATATATATATATATATATATATATATATATATATATATGTATATATAGAAAGAGAGAAAGAGAAAGAGATCAATAATTATAAAATATAGATATACTTTTACAGAAATAATAGAAAATTGAAAAAATGTTATAAAAAATACAAATTAAAATAACATATCTTAAATTTTGTTTTTTTCTCTTACTAATTAATTTATAATAAAATGAAATCAAGTAAAAAATATTTTAATAATATTACAAATAGTATTTGAGTATGAAATTTTTATAGAAATATATAACGAATAAGTATTTAAAATTATTTTTTATATTTTAATATTTTGGCCATCTAATTGGGTTTCCCAATTAAGGCGAAGGTTTCTAAACGAAACAGATAAAGAGAACATTAGAGATCATCATTCTAGAATAAGTTAAAAAAATTACTGAAACTTAGTGGAGAAATATAAAGAGTAAACACTTAAACCTGGGCATGAAAAACTGAAGAAATTGTGTACAATGTTATCCAAAATTAACCACTAATCAAATGAACATTCGCACCACTTACACTAATTAATAACTAAAAATTATATTTTATTGGACATGAAATAAATACTAACTTAGAATGCAAAATCTGTAATCCTGAAAAAATAGAAAACTTAGAACATATTTTCTTCGTGTACTTTATTTACAAAAAGTTAAAAATACATTACCTAGCAGATCAATATCACACATTTCAAGAAAGTCTAAATTTAACTTATAAAAATCTACGAATCTTATTTTATTTCAAAACAAACTATTTGAAAAAAATAAAGTGCACTCAACGACACTTATTAACATTAATGGATGAATAAGACACAGATCGATTAATAATTATAATAAAATAATAATTTTGTTAAGATAATACTATACAATATTCTTTCTATCTGATGAAAAAAAATATATTTTTTAAAAAGATTTCATTACAGAAAAATCAATAATCTTTATATCATTTTCGGATTTTTTCAAAGAATATTATTATACAATCAATACTTTAAAAACATATTATTGGGAATAATATTAGAAATTTCAAATTAAGTTTTATGGAAAAATAGAAATACAATTCAGGATAATTCATTACTTTAATATTCAATTAAATTTACTGTGATTTACTTTTATTTACTTTAGGAAAGTAAGCTTCTGTTTTTCAGATAATAAACATATTAAACCAATCAATCAATTTTCATTATATATAGAGAGAGAGGGAGAAAGAATAAGTATTAACGATGATTAATATTCTAGAAAAATATAGCATTTATTAATGTTTTAAACATAATCGACGAAAAACAAATAATAAACAGTTAAATAAATTTAACTGCAGAATGAATGTGTGATCTTCAATGATTTATATTGTAAACGATTATATTTCGTGTTATAAAATTTAATGTTTCAGTAGAGTATATTGTAAATTACCTAATCAAATTGATCTGCTAGAACTAATCTCGTATAAAATCAATAACACTAAATAATGAAGTTAAGTTTCACTTAAATATCCTTACTGACTAATATAATTTGAGGTATTGGGGCAATGAAAACTCTGTTAAATGAAAAGGATCGCTAGCGAAATGATTGAAGATTTATGATCTGGACATCAGTATTGGATTATAGTCATAAAATAGAACTTCTTATATATGAACGTGACTACCGGTGTATATTTATTGAAATGTATATTGAATGCTCTTGGTCTTAGTTTCATTTCAAACAAAAATCTCAATTTTAACTTTACTCGTACTTTTATTATTACTAAATCATTTTTTAATTTTTTAAGTCGACTTATATAGGTTTACTTTAATATTTAAACACTAAAATAGCAGTTAATGTATGAACAGTTTTATATTCTTCACCGATTTTATAAATAATAAATTTTATATCCGTGACTAGTTTTGTTAATAAAACATTTTGTAACAAAAAACTTATTAAGTATTAATCTTGACAGATATGTGAAATTATATATATATATAAGTTTAAATAATTTACTATAACAGCCTGACTACAAAAAGTAACTTTATTAAATAGTTCAGAAATTAGAACTTAATTTTATTATCATTCTATGACCAACCTAAAATTGAAAATTATTTTAATTATTATTTTAAAAATTAATTGAAACTTTTTTTGGTTTATTAAATAATTATTCAAAAACTGAATTATATAAAAATAACGTTTTATATTTTCCCTGATAAATTCTCAAACGTTTACTACTAGTCGATATTTTTTCTTTTAACTAATATTTTAAAAGTCAATTAAATACATTATTAAAATGATTTTTTCAAATTGATTTACACTAAAATATCAATCATTATTATCTATTTGATATACCATGTTCGCTAGAAATTAAATATCTTTATGGATCTACAACGAATTACTATTATTCTAGAAATTATACTGTTAACAGTTTCGAGATAATTTGATTAATAAAATTTTATACTGTAAACATTTTTTCAGTAAATTATGTTAAAATAAGATATTTGAGTTTTAGTAAAATTTTAATTAATATAAGAATTGTTTAATTAAAAATCCACTGACTAATATATATATATATATATATATATATATATATATATATATATATATATCCAGCTTGGTAGTAGTATAAGGATGTCTAAAATTTGAATCATTTTGAATAAAAAATAATTTAAAAAATGTGAATGTCTTAAAAGGATATCTGAAATATTTCAAAAAAACACAATATTAGGAACAGAACTCAGAACAAAAGGTCCGAATCGAAATTAAGAAAAAAAAAACTAAGGAATCTATTCAAAAAATATTTTTCCTCCGATATCAAATTATCATCAGCATCGAATACTACAAAATTCTTTGGATGACAAACGGTTGTTAAAATATTATGATGTAGCTGTATTCAGTAGCAGTATCAGAGATATTGGTCAGCAATGCCCGGTAGCCAGTCGAACATGAGACAGAACAGAATCGGATGGACAAAGAGATACGCCGTGGTCAGCGGCAAACTGGTCGGACAGATTCCAATCTAAATCTCCTGCATTAGCATACGATATATGTAAAGTGATCTGAACATGGATGCCGAAACAATAATAAAGAACTGCTACTGAAGGTACTTATTAGGGTTGAATTTCGTATTGAGTTTATTTTTTTGTTCGTCGACAGTGTTCCGTTCATCACAATACGCTGACTAAGTTACTTTGTAAACGAATGTGTTCTGCAGATGTCTTTCTTAAAACTTTTTGTATACATGTATCATCTTGTATTATGTGACCAAATATAGATATGAAAATGTTACACTTCACTTTTTCAAATATTACCAAACAGTTACACTTGGATTGATATATAAAATAAATAATATACTTGAGAAATTATATATAGTAGAGACATATCTTATCGAACATTATAGACTGTAAATCTAGATGAACAAAAAAGTACAGGTTAATATACAGAATTGAAATTTTAACTTTGAACTTTATCAAATTTATAATTATAAACGCATTAAAATTTAGTTTAATGTCAAAAGTATTTATACAATTAAATGAAAATACAATAAGAGATTTTCATACCTGAATTACCCATTTTACTCCACAAACTTTAAAAAAACATTTTTTGGTCGAAAACGTTTAATAAATTGTAATTGAAAATTTTTGATTCTTGCTTGTAAGCATTTCAATGGCGATTTCATCATCTTCAAAGAGTCAAAGTACAGAAAACAATTTTTCAACATCAAAAATCTATTGAGATAAGATAATAAATTTACAATTTGATAAAAATGAAGAGCTCTAAGAACCTAACCATAATTTTATTCATTTTCGCAAGGAAATTAGTGATTATATGAAGCAGAATCATATAATTATTATATTACAGACTTATAAATATGACATTAAATTATCAAATAATTATATGTTCTTTTTCTTGTTCTTAAAGTCACTATTTTTTTACAACCGGTTTTGTCTATTGGCGATCTTTAATAGAAAAAACAGGTTGTAGAAAATATTTTAATATTGACTTCAAGGACAAGAAACAACTTCAAGTTCAGGTACATTTGCATGAAACAAATTATAAATAGTTAAATATGTCATATACATACACACACACATACACACACACACACATATATATATATATATATAAACAATAATATTTTTAAATAACTTTAATATTACTTATAATGACTTAATGAAATTAATATCATTTTTAGAGCTAAGTAATGAATGTCGCAAATGTACCAAGCAAATTCAGTGCTCAAGTTCAAATTTACAGATATTATTATTAAAATTACTACGGGGTTCCATCACCTGCTCGCTCCTTTCCTAACAAATAAAATAAATTAACAAATTATACACATAAACAATCCAATTAAAATGTAAGCCGCAAAATTTTTATTGGGAAAGTTTATAAAAATTAACATAAAAAAATGTGTAATCATTTTTTTATTCTAAATCTTCAGTGAATAAAATATTTTGAATAAAATTCTTATCAGTTTTATACTGAAATCGTATACCATCTTTCATTGTACATCGTAAAACTGAACACTGATCATGTGACTGTTATCAACCAATCAGAGATCGAATAAAACGCATGCATTGAAACGGGATCACTTTTTACTTATAAAGAAATATAAAAAAATATTTTTTTTGTACATTTTATTATAAAAATTAACTGTTTTGAAAATTAGTTTATTATAAAACTTTTAAATTGATACAAGTAATCATTTTGAGCACTAAAAATGTAATCACTTAAAGTATTAAACAACAAATAGAATCCTTATTTGAATAATTCAAACAATAAAAAGCTCCAATTTTTACAGCATTATATAATGTATGAATAATTATAACTGTCTATTAATATATAAAATCATTCTTTAGTTTCTGAATTTTCTATTAAAATTTTTAAAACAAATCTATATTGAAAAAATAATTTTTATAATAATAACATTGTCAATATCAGTAGTTAAAAAGTAAAACGAGAGAAGTAAATGTAAAACAGCGGACATAATATATTTTATGATTGAAAATAATATAAATTAATAAATGAATAAAGAATACAGATATATTTCCAATAAAATTAATATTTAAAATTAATAAAAAATATATAATCTATATCATTCTGAAATCAATATATTAAAAAAACAATATATTCTAATAATTCAGAATAATTAATTAAATAAATTAAAAACTGAATCAAAGATGATTCAAAATTTTGTGGTATCAAACTGAGGTGTTAATTCATTAGGATAAATAGGTCTATCATATACGAGTATAATCTTCTTATGAAAATAATAAAAGAATTTAAGTAAAAAATAATTATAAATCGTATGACATGTAGAGTTAAATTCTTCTGTGACAAAATGATCTAGTACTGTATTCTGCATGTTTCATTTCTACAACAAAAAAATACTAATGCTAGCAAAACGTATGCAACGAAATCAGTTTTTAAATAACTTTAATAAAAAAAAATGATATATCTAGGTTAATCTAAATACTCTATACGATAATTTGAAAAATGTCATTTGCATTTTATACAAAATCGCAATAACACATTTTCATAATGCTCAGAATATTGCCACGAAGCTATACTTTTTATACCCTTATTTTTGTATAACATTATATATTACTTGCGGGGACTGTGTTTACGTGCGCTTGATTATACTCCTACTTGCCTTGGGATTTTCGAAATATGTTATACTAATATATACAGATAGCTTGCAATGTTTTTGTTTACGTCGTTAACGTATATAGAAATACAGAAGTAGCTCGTTTGGAGAGATCAGCGTAGATACAGGAAAAAAAACCGTATATATGTAAACTATATGGAAACTATACGACAGTACTGTGGTTTTCAAAGTTAACGAATCCACAGAATCCTGTGCAGCGAACGGACGTCTTTGATTCGAATTTTCAATGCTTCTAGCTGTTAGATATATCAATATCATCTTTAGTTCAAGTTCTTGTTTGAGATTAATTTCATACCGATCGGAATTTCTAACAAAATCTATTTAAAAAAAACTATAGTACGAGTTAATAAAGATATCAAAGGTTTTAACACGTCAAAAGATTCAATTAAAATCAATCATATTCGAACTGAAGTAGAAAAAAATGTGCTACAATCAAATCTGTTATTACAGGTGTGTTATAGTTTCGATTGAAAGTATTCAAATAATTCCGTATAAAAATCTATAATTTTCTCATCAGTTACTTTTTGTATAATTTTTGTACACTTAAACTGACATCTACTTATCGTTGGATGAAACATTGACCTTGTATTTTGTTTGAAATTATGGTAATGCATATAGATTAAAACCGGTTGAGTAATTACAATTATTTAGATTCCGACGATTTCTTCTTTTGTGAGTAGCATATGTTATAATAGGTGTTATAAAAATTGTTTATTTGTACTTATCCTATGTTATTATGACAAGATTGAGTTATATACATTTCAAAAAAGCATCACAGAAGTGGTCTTGAAAACAAAGTATGCCGATTCATACTTACAATTATATAAGAGAATTAATATAAAAAATTAAAATTTACAATAATTATATATTTAAATGATTTCAAACCTTAAAATAACTTTTTTAATGGCAGATAAATACCGATGCTTTTTTTTGGTCACCATATAATTCTGACACTGTGAATTCTTAATTCAAACTTAGATTTGAAGAAAATTCACTTACACAAATGAAGTACTTTCTTCTCCACAAAAAGATGTTCTGGTAAAAAATGTCAATAAATTATTATTAATTATGCTTTAAATTGTTGTTTATGCGAATTCCGATAACATTTTCAATGAAAAATCAGGTTTTTCTATACGTTAGATCTGTGAAAATGATTGCATTGCTATCGAACATCTAGAAACATTTTTTATGGTTTGTGAGATGAAAAAAAATCATTTGTGAAAACCAATGCTTTTCTAATATTGCACATAAAATGATTAAGATATTTATATTTATTTCGGACTTTTATAAAATTAATAATCTACAGTTTTCGATAAGAGCTTTTTAAAAAAATATCAAATGCATTAACAGATAAATGAGTTTTTAATTTTAATAATTCCTCAATTTGAGTTAACTGTAAAATTTTATTAGAATAAAATAATTGTTTGAAGTTTAAATTTTCAGATAATATTATCTTAAAATGGAAATATGTTTGTAAAACTTGAATTTTATAAAAGTTTGGGTTGTTTTATAAAACCTGTATTTAATATTAGGTGCACGAATTAATTCAGTGCCTTATCTACAGTGCCTAATAGATTGCTTTTCGGACGCCATCGTGTTCACTACTATTTTGTGAGGTTATGTCAACTGGTTGGCCAAAATATATAGTGTTTTTTAAATATTAAGATTGACAGTTCAACATTTTAAAACGGCGAGAAAATATTTCAATTTAAAACAAAGTTGTGATTTAATTTAAAGGTACTGAATTAATTTTTACACGTAACAATTTGTATGCATTTTTATATAAATATTAAAATTAATTACGTAATATATACTTTGGTTGTACATTAAACATTTTATGATTTATTTTTATTTCTGTCAGGATAAAAATCAGGATAATTTAAAAATTTTGTCTGCCATATAAAATCTGATTGAAATTCTCTTATATATGTTTTATATATAAATTTCAATTTTAATTCTAATAAAAGACTCCTTGTAACTATTCATATAATGATAACTGAGATATAAAGTTAAACATAAAAAAATATCTGTGCATTTATGTTAAAAAATCAATAATTACAAATATTTAATTATAAAAAGCTTAATTCTTCATGAAATTTAAGTACACTTAACATCAATTCTTATTACTTGAACTAAACTTTTATGAAAAGTTAACAAATATTTTTTAATACATTTTAAAAATCCAACCATTCTTAACTGAGAAAATAAAATAAGTACATTTTGTCTGTTTCTACTTGGAAAGAAAGCTAAGAATATCTGTAAACATTAACTGTGAACGTACGATCTCTTAATATAATTTGTCCTTATTCAATATTTTATTTATTAGTTCAAATTGTCATATTTCACATTTTTCTTGCTTAGGGGAAGGCGTTGATATCCCCCACGAGAATAATCTTATACGTTTCGATAGGGGATGACAAGTTTCTCGAATGGGGATACAGAACTCTCTACCACGTATATATTACACCCTTAGAAAAAAAAATATATCGTTAACACAAATTTATGTGAAAGTATATTTTTTTGTCCATAAAACTAACAAAAGTTAAAAAAATTGTTAAATTGTCTTTTATAAAAATTTATACTTTAAATATATATATATATATATATATATATATATATATACATATATATATATATATAGAGAGAGAGAGAGATGTAACTAGTTTAAAAAATATTTTTCATACATTTTGTCAATCAAAGTGATTATTAATTTTTTTTGTTTTTTCAATTATCAGATATTATATAATTAAATAGATATTTTTCTGTTTAAAAATATGAATTTAAAAGTATCAAAATGTAAAACATTTCTAGCATTTTTCATTAAATGACTACAAGATAGTAAATTTAGTAGAATAAAATACAAACAGATTTTTTTTATTTTTAAACCAACATTCGACTAAAGTGAACGATTAATAAATAGACAAAAAGTTATAACTATGAGTAATATATGAACAATTTTGATGTCCTATAATTATGTCTCCTGTATTGGAATGCAGTAGACACAGTCTGCATTCTTAAAGACAGCAATAATATACGTCAAAACCGAGTCCCACACATAGTTTTTTCATGAAGTCAATAAATTATCTTGATTTCTATCTAGTATTTAGTTTTATTATAGGTAGGAAAGTATTCAAAATATTTAAGATAGATAATAAGCTTGTGTTTTGGATAAACATTTAAAAATTTAGAAAATACACCCTAGTCTATTTGTTAACTTGTCTGATTTCAAATTAGAAGCAAAATATCATTTTAAATATTAGAAAAGAAAAAAGAACATTACGACGAAAGTTTCATAAAAATGTTAATATTTAAAATTTAATATTTTATTAAAAAAATATAAAGTTAATATTTTCACAATTGAAATAACATAATTTGAAGTCTATTGAGAATAGTAATGTTTTTGTATGAAGAAATAATTCGTATATAAAAATTTATTTATTATCTTTGAAAATATTACTGTTTTTTTCTAAAAAGATTTTAGTAAAAGTTGAATATTAATAAAATACAATTTAATTCGATAAGATTTGATAGAATTATTTGAAAATTTTCATACTTAATGCTGATGAAGTAATTATTCTAATAAAAAAAAAATAAAAAAATATATAGATGTTAAAAATGTTAAAGAAAAGTATATATAAAGACTCTTTCTTTAAGAATCAGATATATTAAACTTAAAATTTACAAATATGAGTTTATATTAAATTTTGGTTATTTTAATCGAACATTTTTTCAATTTACTAATTCTTTATAAATTAAATGTATTTATTATTATTTGTTTACAAGTATGATCATTTCAAATCTTTCTTTTAGATATTTTGTGTCGAAAGATTTTTTATTCTTATAAATTTTATTATTTTACGAAAAATCTGCTTATATTTTTTTTCTAAAAAATACTAACCTAACAAATATTTTCACGAAGCTTTCTTTTTTTAAAAAGTTCTAACACTCAAAAATATCGATCATAAGTTCAAATAAATGGAAAATATATGATAAATCCGGGATATAGACAGGATGATGTTATATTTTACACTCCATTTCGATGATCTTCTACTAGAAATATGAGGAATCAGTATTATTATCCTTGAGTAAAACGTCTCTGTTTTAAAATACGAAGAAACATTTATCGACTACCATACACTTTTCCTATAAAATACTGGATTAATATTGGTTCTCGATAGTTTTTAGATTTACTAAATAATTATATTAAATATAACTTTTCATTCACTATAAACACCGAATATCTTTTTTTAATATATAAATTGTTGGATTAGGTTCTTCATTTCATGATTTATCACTTTTTTCTTATTCAGAAACTGTTCACTTTCATTGGAAAACAAGGAGATTACAAATTTATAATAGAAACAATTTTATTAAATAACAACAAAGTATACGAATATACAATTTTGATTCCAACCTCATATTGGTATGAAAAGCCTAATAAAAAGATAAAAAATTACACATTTTTAGGCAATGCACGATAAAGAAAAAAACAATAACGGTTTCATAATTTTTCCATAAACGATTTTTTAAATAACAGCATTTACGTTTTATTCATTGAAATGCCTTTATATACACAGGCGCTTCTGTTAATCAGTTTATTGATTTCTGAAAACGTCAATTAAAAATAGCCTGGCATCTGACGGACCCAATTTCAATCATTTAAAAAGCAATTGAAACAGATTAAAACAATTAATCTCGCACATGTAATGTATAAAATCAATATAAGATGAAATATCGCTTGAAAACTATGAAACGTTCATAGAAATAATTTGAATTATAGCCTAGTTAAGAATATATGATTCCTAGATTTAAATTATAAATTATGAACTAAATACTCATTTTAACAGAATGTTTTAATAAAATAAATATAAGTAAAAATGTTCAAATAAGCTGATCAAATAAATGGATTTATAATAGAACAGAAGATTATGGATTAATCAAACGGATAATCGATATAGTTTGAAAAAGGTTTTAACCAGAAATATTTATTATATAAACATAAAAGTAATTTTATATTTTCTTAAGAAAAAGCTGTTACATATTTTTATTTTGTCTTCTTTTTCTAGTTACAAACAATGAGTATATGAATTATAAATTTGAAACGTTGTAAATAATTAAAAAAAACATATTTAATGTGTTTTTTTTAATTTACTTTTAATACTGCGTAAATAAAACCATTTTTTATAAAATAAAAGTATGCGTGTTGTACTTCAAAAGAACAAACATATTAAATCCACCTTCTTTAAGTCTCATTAAGTGGGATGTGCTGTCTAAACACCGTAATAATGAGAATAAAATGATAAATAGTATAAACATAAAAATAGAATTGTTTTCCGAACTCTGACAGTACTATAATTTTTCTGAAAAACAATAATACTCAGACAGACAGACAATCTTATCTCATGAAATATGTTTTCGAACGCCTTAAAACGTACAACAAACAAAAATTCTTGCATGAAAAATGTAAACAAACACGATAATTAAAATTATTCAGTCAAATACGACCGCATAATATGTACAAACAATACGAATACGAAAATCATACTCCGTATACGAAATGTTATTTAAATAATTTCACATCGCTGAAGATAATAGCGTAGATGAAATACGATCAAAAAACGTGTTATGCTAATGAGTCAAACTGAACAGCGCATGAAACATGGGAGCAACCTAGCTGGTACGACAAAACGTATCTCCAACGAAGCATCGGACTGTTGTTACACATGGTGTATGTTAGTCGAAGAGATAAATCTGTCAGCAATATTATAAACGGTCTCGCATCAAACTGACCGTAACTCAGATCTTTGTTAGTTAAAAAGATCTACCGACTTTTGCTCTGAATAAAAAGGCGAAATTGAAACGGATGCATAGAGAAACGATGAACGCAGACAGTCTATTCAATTATCGATGCTACCTACGTAGGATCGTGGAAATGCCATCAATACAATTAATGTCTTTTTATTGTACACATCATCATATCATGAGAAACGATGTTAATCTTGCGATGAGAAACGAAAAAAAGTCAATATGTCAAGAAAATGAATTGAATATATTTATTATTACTGGATCAGAACATCATAAATTGTACTCAAGTATGGGAACTCGTATTAATTACAATACTTATAGAAACATAGATATGGGCGTATAAAATTTTATCTTCTTAAGATGACATTAATTAACTAAAAGGATTAAAACGACACTTTTTTATATCCACGAATGGACAGTTTGATTTCACAACATTTTTATGATTGAATCTTGAAGTGGCCGTACTGGTAAGTTGTTTAAATATTCAAGGCTTAAAAACACTAAGTAATATATATGATCGAAGAAATATCGCAATTTGACATTAAATAACGCTTAGTAAAAACGTTCACAACATAAAATAAATATATAATTAAATTGCCTGTTTATACACCTTGCTACATATTCATGTTTTCAAGAAATAAGAAACGATATTATATTTATAATTTCGATAATATACCGAGCGACGGATCTGTACATCAGGAGGCCCTGAAATTTTATAACTTCCCATTCCATTGACGTATATGTATATGACGTTAATAATACAGATAATCCATCAATTTGCTACTGAACTACTCGTAGTTTGACATTTTTAGAAAATAACTACAAAACAGAAATTTTTTTTCAACAAAATGTATTTGTATATATATATATATATCCTCTTTATACAACTTGCTACATATTCATGTTTTCACGAAATAAGAAATTATAATATATTTATAATTTTTATAATATACCCAGCGACGGATCTGTACATCAGGGGACCCTGAAATTTTATAACTTCCAGCCCCCTGAATATATATATATATATATATATAGAGAGAGAGAGAGAGAGAGAAAGAAAGAACGAGAGGGAAAGAGAATATATATATATATATATATATATATATACATGTTAACTATTCATATATATATATATATATATATATATATATATATATATATATATGTATGTATGTATATTAAAAATAGAAATTAGCGTTACATTGGTCAAAAATGTGCTCGATAAACATTAAGTATTTAATATTATTCATTATCGTTCTGCTTCAATCTGTAAGTCATACACTTTCAGGCACCGATATTTTTTTAAATAAATAACTCTGAACAGAATTCGACGATCATATCACATTTTGTCAGTGATGTAATATGCGAAACACCTGGATCTTAACAGAAATTAGATAAGTATCGCAAATTTCCCTTAAAAAAATGTTTAGCATATACTTTACACTCGATGTAAAAAAACACGCAACATAAAATTTAAATGACTACAAGAACCTTGAATAAAAAACAAATAATTTATTTGAAAATGATGTAATACCCGCACTAATGATAATAATAATCGAATTAACACTACAAAAAAAAAGAACAAAAAAAAACCTTTTTCAGAAGAAGTGGAAATCATCGCACGTTTCAATCAAAACACTAATTACGTTGACACCTGCCGTAGGTCGATATCTAAACAATACAATTATCACTCACCTGGAAATATACCTGTCCGTTGTCGACCCAACCGACGACCATATCGGCGCCGGCCACCCGGCCGTCCCTGGATAGACCAAAGCCAATGTAACCGAGCGTGCGCGCCTGTACTTCGAACGTGACATCGCGAGGCCCGAGAGCCCATAGAAGCCGGTAGTCGGGGTGCAAGAGAGCCGAATGTGCCCATCGTGCTCCCAGCACCCCTCGACTTTCATTGCTCAATGTCAACATCCATATTATCCACCAAGTCAACGAGCACCATGCACTCAGTGCTGCTGAATATATTCTCTGTTTCATTTTATATCTGACGTTGATGACGTATTCAGTATACGTGATTTTCATTAAATTTTTTCTTCATTTATGTTTCTTTTATACAGGATTATAGTGTCCGTTTCGTAAAACACATATTCTGCAAATAAAAAGAGAATAATTTACAAAGATATTCAATGCGTACTAATTTTTTTATTATTTATCAGTAGTTAAAAGTAGATGATATTTCTATTTAAAAAAAATAATAATTAAAAGGATTTTAAAATAATATTTAAATATCAAATGTTAAAAATAATATTTAAATGTATAATCCAAATATTATTCTTACACTTAATAATTAATATTTTAATTCTATCAAATTATATTTCAAAAAACTATCCATTATTTAAATTTAAAACCTGTATTTTTAAAAGGAAACATTTTTTTACAATTAATTTCAAAATAATTTGTTTTTAAAAACATACTAGCATACATTTTTGCAAATAACAATAAAATAAAACTATTAAAAATATGCTTTTTCTTGACAGTAACTGCTATTATTAAATCATGTGAAATTAAATTATAATACCATCATTTGTTTAAACAAATATCATATAAAAGTCTTAATAAAGAAACAAATTAAAAAATTATTAAAAAATGTAAACCTTTTTTTTTCTTTTCATATACATTCGCTTTTTTATTTTCATATTTTCGATTCACAATTCTACGAAATTTAAAACTATTAGCAATTTATTGATAATATGAGAAAGAAATATTTTATAAGCCAAAGAGCTCTGCCTCCTAAACACTATGCTCGCCGATCCTGCCTCTCGCTCACTGTCCTCTCACAAATAACAGTAATAAATAATTAGACTGATAGATAATTTTTTAATTTGGTTCTTTATTTATACTTTTATATGATATTTTTTTAACAAATTATACGCACAAATAAACTGTGTAAAGTGTGTCGTATATTTTTTATTTGAAAAGTTTATAAAAATTAAAAACAAAATCGAATATTAAAATATATAACAATTTTTTTTACGCTAAAGCTTCATCGACTACAATATTTTGGTAAATTCTTTTATTAGTTTTACATTGAAATCGTATACATCTTTTTTGTTATACACCGTTGGAGAGCTACACATACATGTGACTGATGTCAACCAATCAAAACAAAGACCACGTGATGTACATCAACCAATCATTGATGATTGAGAATAAAAATGGTAAAAGTACTACTTGTAGAGTGTAACAGGAGGATGTAGCGTTGTGAGGAGGTGGTCTACATAAAAAAAATGTTTTATGGAAATTCTATGATGGAACTATTTTTTATATATAGAAAGATATTCTGAAACATATGGTGCTAGTTTATATTTTTATCGATCATCAATTAAATAATTTTAACCGTAATGAATTTATCAACTGTATAGATTATCCATAATTTCAATTAGTAAAATTAAACATAATTATAAGTACTAAATAATACGTTTTATTAATAAAGCTCTATATTCCTAAAATGTCCTTCGAAACTTTGTGTATACAATAATTTCAAATAATGAATATTTTTCAATGATCATCTATACTACTCTATAGAGAGTTATAGAATAATAAAATCTCATTTGTATATTTTTTTATGTATCGCATAATACATTTTTATTTCGTTTAGTTATTATACATCTACCTATATTTTTCTCTAACTAATATTTATATATATATATATATATATATATATATATATATATATATACACTTAAAATATTTTATCACATAGTAAACAACAAGAAAATCGGTTAGTTTCTTTCTCATAAAATCTTTAATTTAAAACAATTATAAATTAGTCACAGATGATCGAATGAAGAACGCTTTAATATCATTAAAATATTCTGTGGTATAAACAGTTTTAAATAATTAACTTCAGATTAAAAAAAACGAGTTTAGAATAATGAAACCTAATAAGAACTAACTGATTTACCAGTCCATTTATATATATATATACATACAATTCAGAGAAAATGTTATTTTATTTTTATATTTTTCACAAATTTCTCTCTCTCTCTCTCTCTCTATATATATATATATATATATTTATTCACATGTGTATTTTTACATAAATTTCGGTAGCAAAATCTAAAATCTTAATAGATAAAAACCCGACGTCGTACATACATCATTTCCATATTTTCTAAAACGTTGAATAAGCGTATATAAAAGGGAATTTAGAAGCCTTTACGAGCGTAGTTTATGATCGTCGATGGATTTAAATATATTATAGGATATTTTATAATAGTTATCAAAACGATTTTAAACCACAAACATTAAAAGCGTTTAATGGTGGACAAAGGAATATAACATCTGGTGCGTTCAAAAGTAGTATATTTTCCGAGTTTTATGACGTCCTGAATAAATATCATCATATTTTCATATATATATATATATATATATATATATATATATATTATTTAATATATGAATATATTTTTTTGATAAGGATATACTGTTATTTTATCCACTGAATAATAAACTGGAACATCATTAACACAAGTTATTAAATCATAGGTTCATTTGAACTAAAAAAATCTACAGAGTTTGCATGGATCCTTTTTTGTATCTCATCAACGTAATTTTGCACATTTTGTGCAAACTCAGTAGAAAAAAATTAGTTTAAAATTGAAATGAATGAGGTTTAATATTACTTATAAATTTAGTGATAAAAAAATATTCAAGTAGTGGAAGTTGTAGTTAATCATATATTGAATTATTTTTATGATTCATTCGTATATTATAATTCATTTTAAATGTTTACTTTACAGTTTCACAACAATCGTACAATCGTAACTCAATTCTTGGTTTTTGAAATCTTATCTTGAAATTAAAACTGATTTCCTTCATTCTTATTTTTTGTACATTTTGATTGAATACCGTAGCAGTTTTTATATTTTAAAAAAGATAAACTGGAAGTTATTTTTTTAATAATACGTAAATGTATGTCATTGTTAACTATAAACAACAATATACATCAATTATAGTACATAATGTATAGAACAGAATGCATGTTCCGTTTCGCAGAACACAATACAACTGATAACAATAAGGGGAAGTGAGAGTAGGGAGTTGGACATGCAAAAACATTGTTATATATGTTTTATAAATTAGACATTTATTGATTTTAATTAGTGAAATTACATATATATATATATATATATATATATATATATATATATATATATAATGGAAACTTATGTGTATGTATATAGAAAAAGAAATAAAAAAAATCTATTTTTAAAAACACAAATATATTAGATATAAAAATTTGATGCCTCTAAATTAAATCAATCATAACTCTGTTTTTAATTAAAATATATTCTTGTCGTTCTAAGATTTTGAAGTGCCAATCTTAACATTTAAAAAAATTATATATCTTGTTATAGTAAATGGTATAACCCCATAAAACATGTATATTTACCTTTACATCTTAATTATCATTATATGAATAATTATAAGGAGTTAATTTTTAGAATTAATATTGAAATTTATGTACAAAACATACAATGTAAGAGAACTGCAATATATATATATATATATATATATATATATATATATATATATATATATATATATCTTAGGGCTGAAAAATGGCCTAACCTCAATAAATAATAGTAAACATAGTAGTGTGCAAAAAGCAGGATATTAGGGACTAAAAAGGCACTGAATTAATTTGTACACCTAATATTAAAAACATTTTTTATAAAACAAGCAAAAATTTATAAAAATTTATAATATTTAATATTTTATAAAAATATTTCCATTTAAGTATTATTATTTAAGTGAATATTATCTGACAACTGGCGTCCGAAATGCAGCATATTAGGTATTACATACTTTTTGCAATCCAGTTGAAGTTGTTGAAGAGTTTGTTCGTCTTTTAGGGATGATGTGGCGCATAAAACATGCAAAAAATGTTAAAAAAAATGGAAAATTTCCGAAAATGCATTACGACTTTACCGACTCAGTCACCATCTTTTTTTGACAAACGGTTCATCAGTTAACTGACAGATCGAGTAAAAGTATATAAAATATTGAGGGATGTTTGAGGATTGGAATGTATTCTTTTTTTCCATAGACATTAATTATCTAATGGTATCGAAAAAATTTGTAAATCTAATTATAATATATAATAATTTTTTATTATTTCATAATACATTCATTTATTTTCACCACAAAAAATGTCTATAGTGTTCATTCAAAAACTATTTACAACATTCTAATGTAAAAACCATGTCAACCTGTCTCATAATCTTTATTTAAAACACTTATTTTTATGAATATTAATTTATAAATTATTTTAGTTCACACATGCACAAATATATATATATATAATTATTTATAAGGTTATCCGATAATAGATTAATATTACATTGAGCATGTGAAATACATGGCGAAGGTCGCTCATAAATAAATAAAAAAAAACTACTATGCAAAAAATAGGTCAGAAAAGTATAAAGTTAGAAAGCAGGTGCTGTTTTATGTAATGGTAAACTTTTTTCGTCAGTGTAGTCACGCGAGCAACTAAAGTAAAAATCTACAAAATCATAATTCCGCCAGTGGCAAATTTACAATTACTCTAAAAGACTGTTAATAATACCAATATTAATAAGGGAAAGTATATAGCATACCCATACAAAAGACTAAAAATATCATAACTCTATAAATCCAGTACACTTATTGAAATATAAAAATAATAGTAGTAATAATTCGTACTGAAACATTGCGATAGTCAGACCATTTACGAAGGGATACAGAAAATAGTTATTTTTAGTGCGGAAGGGAATATTGGGTAAAAAAGATAAAGGGGACGAACAAGATCAGGGTGGATTAATAAAACGGAACGAAACCTAAAGAAATTCGAAGCAGTTAAAGTAAGACTGTAAAGGCGTGAAGGCATTCAATGAAATAGGGATAGTACTTATCTAGGGTTGTAATTCTATTGATTAATTGCTAGTAATTACTTTTCAGTACATATAAAAAAAACTTACACAATTCCATGAATTTCAATTTGTTAGAATACTTTCAATTATATTTTTATTCCACATAAAATCGTTTCTAAAAATAGTGAAATTCCATGAAGTACGCACTAAAAAGTTAATCGAGAAGATTCTATCATGGCAATTTATAAAAATCGTTACGTGGATCAACCGGGATAATAAAAGAGATAATTATAGAAAAAGATTAATTTAACAAAACTGATACGAACTGAACATAGAAAATTCTGATCGATATGCATGAACGCTAAATACCGTTCTGAATAGATTAAATTCATTCCGCAATCTTTCAACAGACATTCAGATTATAGAGATATAATGTATACGAAGATTTTTGATGATGGTGCAACATTTCAATTGAATATAATTGTATATTTCACATAGAAACGTTTAAAATGTGAGACAAGTTTTTCTGTTTCAGTAATTCAACCGAGTAAAAATTATAAAAAAAATGTATACAGTTATTATGCATATATTTTCTTCAATTAAAGAAATTACTTATAAAAAAATATAATTGTTGTTATGACAAAAATGTCACGTTTAATTTTTTCTACTCATCCTGCGGGTCTAATTGGGGTTACGCTAATTCATCTTTATATTTCATTTTTTTTTTTGTAACCATGTTGAATACAAAGTATATTTGAACTGAAAAATATATTAAAAATGGTAACAAAAATATTTAACATACACAATTGACAAATAAAATTTCTAACACATCATACGGAATGAATTATAAACAATGTTTGTACTTCAAACAGAATAATTATTGATCTCTTCGTTTCCATTCCATATTTACAATTTATATATATATATATATATATATATATATATATATATATATATATATATATATATATATAAATGTTGAATTGAAATTTAAATATATTTAATTATGTAATTATATCAATTCTATTACAAATTTTCAGAGAAATAAAAATTCTACATTCTTAGTTCTCTGATTATTGCTCGAAAAACTATTGTACTAAAAAGTATAAAAATCCCAGCTAATAAGAAAACGACTTTAATTTGAATTGCAAGCTTTAAATTTCAATCAGTCCAGCTTTAAAGTTCACAGACAAAAAATCAAATTCTTACATAGTGGAAATCTTTCCAAAGCTTTATTATCTGAAATAAATGTATATTTCAGATAATTAAAGTATTTTTATAATACTTACAAAAAATATACAAGATGCACCAGAGGAACCCAAAAATGTCAAAGCGAAATGATTAAATGTACTTTTATTCTTACATAATAATTTCGTTTAAATATTCTTGTTAAGTATATCGGGCCATTTTATTTTTTTTGAAAACAACACTTAATAGATGAGCACCATTTCAGCGCACGCATTTTTTCATCTTATTCACAAATTTTCTATTATGTGTTTCAATATTTCTGATGGAATCCTCGCATGTTTCTTGTTTTTTTTAAAATTTAGTTCAGGGATAGTATGTGGATAATTAATATACACCTTGCTGTTTAAATAAACCTAAATAAAATAATCATAGGCTATCAAATCTGAGGATCTTGCTAGTCAAACAACATCTCCATTTTTGGAAATTATGTGGTTCAGAACGAGTGCTCTTACAGTAACCATGGACACTCTAGTCGTATGACTAAAATAGCAGTTATACTTTTGTATCAAGCTCGCCATTTTTGTAAAATGATTTCACACCGAAAGCTCGATGTACACAGGACGACTGCTCCATATTTACTAAATATCCATAAATAACTAACAATATAATACTTAATTTTACCCTCTCACTTCAAAAGTACATGAATAGACCTGCTTTAATTTTTCTCTTTCCACTGTCCGCACTCGTTATCAGCATACCTTTCTTATATACAAATTTTACAAATATATTTACTGAGAAAAAAAACTAGCATATGCTATGACACATTTCCAAGTAGTAATTAATGAGAAAAACATTTTAAATAATTACATTAATTATTATCGGTTTTACTTGAATATCTCAAAAATGGCGTATAAACACTAAAAATTTTATTTTTTTAATATTATTTTATGAAGAGGAATGTATTTTAGTTTCATTCACAGTCTTTTAAATAATTAATATGTTCATATATTTTAAAAATGTTATATTTCTTGTTTGGCCGACATTATAAATAAGTAAACATGTTTTCAAATACACACACAGATATATATATATATATATATATATATATATATATATATATATATATATATATATATATGCGTGTGTGTATATTTTTCTATGGATATAAATATAAATGTTTTTGTACAAAAATGTTATACAACTTTAATTTTTTATACTGACTGAATGTTGTAACACACGTACTATGTTCGACAAAAATTTTTTTTTAGTTAATTTATAACTGACGAGTACCACAGGGACAATCTTAGTCAGTTCTATGTGATAATATATTTAACATTTATATTTTTCAAGTTATGTATATGCACTACAGTAAGACCGGTTAAAAGCATTTCCTACCGATACCGACAGTCACGACGATTTATGTAAAGTCTTGAGGGCTGAGAATATGATATAAAAAACATATAAGTACTAAAAGAATACACAACCATTATTTGATTATTTTTAACGTCAAGTTAGATTCTTTTAAAAATCGTGTCGGTAAATCTTTAACTGGAATTCGTATGAACGAATGATTTATTGTAATTGATTTCCAGTGAGTAATATCTGTACTTATTTTTATTTGACACACTTTTTTCAATTATATTTGTTGTGATATAATATGTGTGAAGTTGTGATAATGATTACTTGTTTTTTTATATATAAAAAAAGTATGTATGAAGTATATTTGGAAAGAAATTACGGTCAGCATAATTACAATTTGTAAACAAATCAGTACTTGGTCAGTTATGTTTTCATATTTACACAGAGCGGTATTTATTCAAATAAAATTCTAATTTTAAAATAAATTACCATATATTTTTATTTAATTAAAAATTCAATTTAATTTAATTATCTATTCTCCAAAATAAAGGCAACTAAATAATTATTTTTATCTTTCTATAGATAAAAAATGGTCCTTCTCCTCCTCCATGATTTTCATTCGAATTTTGATTTGTTGATGAAGATCACGTGTTCAGTGTTCGATTTCAGTATACAACGAAAGAGGGTTTACAATTGCAGCATAAAACTGAGAAGAAATTTATTGAAAATATTATATTCATTGAAGGTTTAGAGTAAAAAAAAATATTTTGTTATGTTAATTCCTATAAACATTTCCAATAATCATTTTACGATTTACATTTAACACTGATTATTTGTGTGTATTATTTGTTAAGGGGAGAGCAAGCGTTAGCGAGCGGGGAGCAAAATGAACCAAAGGTTGACAAGCGTAGCGAATTGGAGACGGATCCCTCTAGTATTAATAAATTATATTGCTACCAATAAATTCTTTCTCTCATACCAGAAAGCTACAAACAATTTTACTTATCAAAATCATTTAGTAAATGAAAATTAACCATATTTGATTACTGATTATGCCCATTTTTATGACAATCCCATCAATATCAGAACGCCAAAATATATAAAAATCAAACTATTTTAAAATTGAATCTTTTTAAGCACCTCTAACAATCCTATCTCATATATTGTTGCAATAACTTACTATTTCGAAAAGAACTCGACGTTTTAAACTAATAAATTACTACAAAAGTGTATTGAAAAATAATTTTAAAAATGTAAATAACTGAAGATGCATTAAAGAAACGATTAACTTTGAAAAGAGTTAGATTTTTCTATACCTTATTACCCTCAGAGCGCCACGGTACAAAAAATCACAATACAGCAAAGAATTAACATTTTTCTATACCTTGGTGACCTGAAGATGATGACATCGATTTCGAACTACTTATAATTAATAAACAAAAATGATTCAAAATCATTTATTAAACATTTTTTGCTCATAAATATATTTTATGGTTTGTGGGATGAAAAAAATTGATTTGTGAAAGTGAATTTAGCCACAGTGACAGAACTGTCTTGTGAAACTTTATTGTCTTTCCAATTAAACACATTTTTTTTCTAATTATTGATTATATAATATGTTCAATAATCAGTATTTCAAAAAATTTACAGTATCGAATTTAAAAAAAAATCACTATAAACAGTTAAAACAATAAATGAAATTATAAAGGTAAAAAATGTAATTTTATAGTAAAGCAATTTTAGCAATTTCAAATATAAAATATTTTTAAAAACAACATTTGATTAATCAATATGTATGTGTATATATATATATATATATATATATATATATATATATCAATTTGTGTGAGCACAATATATATATATATATATATATATATATATATATATATATATATATATATATATATATATGATATTAAAATAATATATATAATATTTTCTGTATGAATTAATTGGCATAAAAATCTATTTATTTGTGAAAAAAGTATTTAGTAATCGTAAACTAATGGAAAATTGGAATATATATATATATATAATTCTACATTCTTTTAATTAAAAACCTAATTAAAAAAATATTAAAACACAATAAGAGATATATTAAAATAAATAATATCTAAAATTAAAAGCGTTATTTAAAAATATGTATCAATTACTAAAAGTATATCATTTTTGATATACAAGCACTTTATATTTAAATACATCTCAATATAAATTTAAAAACAAACTTAAAAATTGAACATCAAAAAGTGAAATTGAAAGAATTTATTCCTTAGTAAAGACTATTTAGAAGATGCAATTATTAAATATTATTCCACTTCATGCTCAATAATCAAAAATTTCATTTCAAGAACAATTTTGTCGCTCCATTCAATTCCAGGTAATATTAAATTAAAAATAAGTGAAATATGAATCACGAATCCGAACCTGGACAAAAGACACGATTACTCCTACGTATGTGAAAATAGAAACGTCAAATAAAAACTTATGTATATCCTACATCCGCTTAAAGTTTTCGAATAAAAAGCAGCATTACCCTTTTTTTATAAAGTCTTGAATTTTTTACACCGGAAGTCTTAAAAACAGCATAAGCTGTACTTAATTCCATAATAAAAAATAGTTATTTTCCACGTTTTATACAGACTAGTCATGTGAATATTTCATTAAAAATACATGCAAACGTATTATTATTTCGTTCATGTAAGAAACGAGTATCGTTGTAACAAAATAGACAAATGGTACTGTGAATTCGAAACGTAATTTGTAAATATGTTTCATTTAGAATTTACATCTTTTAATTATGGACATCAAATGTACACATAGTAATGATTTGTGAATGAAGAATGTTTTAATGACTATGTACGTGCAACGTATTATTTTTAAATTAAACATAATTGATATATTTTATACGGTTAAATATTTATTTAATTTTTATGCTGAATATAATAGAGATTAAGATCGTGTATAACCACATACATCATAATCAGTGGTACGGACTGTTTGGAATTACTTGTTTTCATCTTGTTGCATGTACATAAATCTAGAAATGCTTTTCAATTGATTCTGAATGAACAGTGTAAGCTCGTGTACAATTTTAATTTTCTAGTAAATCTAGAAGAAAACCGAAGGTATGACTTCTTTAATTAAACTGTTCATGCTGCTAACTGCTTCATTTTTTATATTTACCAATAAAAGAGTATGTTTGTAAACTTTAAAATAAATTACAAATGAATTTATATCAATGCATATTTTCAAATAATAACATTACCTGATTGAAAATTAATCATATCAAATCAGTGAATAATACTATAATTTATAAAATTATTAAGGGTTTAATTAAAATAATAATATTTAATAACATATCTGATTTAAAAAAAATGGAAATTAATTGTATATTTAAAGCGTTTTGCATTGAAATGAACCCGAAATCCTTTTGAAATGAAAAAAACGGTTATTTGAATTAGAATTTCCAGTTTTGACGCTTATAAAATTTGAATGGTTTTGTATGTTTTTAAAATCAAGAAATAATTAAACATTTTTTACTGTTTAGATATATGTTAATATTTTTTTACATGCTTATATTCTTCTAAATTAAATTAAACTTGTAATTTTGCTAGAAATGAACAAGAAATGTTTCTTTCGTTTATTGCATACAAAAAGATTCAGATGTTTGAGATTTTTATTTCTGACTTATAAAATTGAAAACTTACAGTTTTTGTAAGAACTTCTTAAACAAATATTAAATGACTTAAACAAGACTCAAACAATTTTTTTTTAATTTTAATATTTCCTAAAAATATGCCTGTTCAACTGATTAAACTGTAATATTTTTTCCGAATAAAATAATAGTCTGAAGTTTAAATTTTCAAACAATATTAACTTGAGTAAAATTGAATAATATTTAAATATAAATATTTTTATAAAGCTCTAGATTTTATAAAACTTTGGTTTGTTTTATATAACATGTATTTAATATTAGATGTACAAATTAATTTAATGCCATTTTTATAGTGTCTAATATGCTGCTTTTCGGACGCTATCGTATTCACTACAGTCTTGTGAGGTTATGTCCACTCCTTGGATAAATTTTTAATGTTTTTAAATATTAAGGCTGATACTTCGATCCTAATGACGATAGTACTTCGAATCCTAAGACAATGAGGAAATATTTTAATTTAAAACAGAGTTATGATTGATTTTATTTAATAGATACATAATTATTTCTTACATCTAATATATTAAATATCTACAAAAAAAGGTATCAAACATATAAGAATGTATTATAATAAATTAAAACTCGATAAAAAATTAAGTTAATAATCTGTCATCGATGTTAACAAATGCTTGTGTTAAATTTATGGGAAATTTGCAATAAAAAAAATAAAATATAGGACGTTTATGATTATTTTTTCTATATTCAATGTAGTAGATCTATTTTATTTTTCTAATTTTACTGTAAGAAACTGTGGATTTAAAGTAATTTATTGACCTAAAAATAATTCATAAAAAAATATTCAATTAACCGAGTAGAATACCAGATTTATCTATCAAATAAAAAAAATCACTCGCTACGACTCTGTGTGCGTTCGTACAAAAAGAACAACGTTATATCGGATTCTTGTGTACATGTTGCGACGCCCGTCACAAAAACATAAAATAAAATTTACAGACTTTATGTTGCGTTATACACATATCGTCCGACGTATCTATTCAGAAAAAAAATGTCAACGTCTGAAGATGTCCCTCATCGACGAAAATACCCAACAGTTTGAAAAAAAGTAACAGTCGTATAGACGACATATGATATATCAAATGAGATCGTGCGTTAACAGGCATTTCCTGTATAAGATGCGTCATCCTCATTTTATAGACTAATACGTGAAAAGCGTGAAGAAGACATCCGTACATACATACATACACACACATACATACCAGCTTATCATTAACCATTCACTTACTCTACATTAAAATTCTACAAATATGTTTCATAACATTAGACATATTTTTTTAAGAAATAAACGTCCATTGCATTTATCATCCGTTGACGTTTATAATGATAACCTTTAAATTAACCCGTTTGAGAAGTCGGTAAAATTAATATATTTTCCTGTTGACAAACGACATCACTAAAGTGCGGCATTCTCTGTTTTAAATTGCCGACTAGTTATTATCTCGTGTTCTAATCTTGTTTGAAATTTTTCAACACTGTTATATTTTTACAAAAATATTAAATTATCGTTAGTTTTTTTACACACGACCGACCATCAACGCATTGTAATAATACATAGAATTAATGTGAGATAATAATTGTATACATTTATCATTGCGGAATCAGACATTTCAATTTTATTTATCAATTATAGCTGTTTTTTTTCATGCTGTGAAATTGTAAATTCAATCATTTAAAAATAGCATCGTTGCTGATAAGCATATGGATTCAGTTTAAAATGAAGATTATTTTTCTGTTTTTTAATTGTCATGATTTAACATAACATTTACTTTTAATTAAATGACATTAAATTAAAAATTGATAAATGCAGTCTATAATAGAATTTAGGTTTATAGTATATAACAATTCAGTTTTGATAAAAATTATAAAAAACTGTAAAACATCACAAAAGAATATTTTTTTCACTTCACACATCAAAAAAAAGTGTCTAATCAAAAATGTTCAATAAATCATTTTCGAATATTAAGTGAACAAATTAATTAGGTGCCCTTATATATCAATCATAACTCTGTTTTAAATTAAAATATTTTCTCACCGTTTTAGGATTTAACTCTGTTTTAAATGTCAAGATAGGTACGGTAAAATTCCAATAAATTACAAACTATGAGTTATTTATCAAAGTTTATATATATATACACAAAAAGTCTATTATTAATTGTTAAACTATATTTATTATACTTTTATTGTGAATATTATTTAATTAGATACCAACGCATCCTTAAAACCTAAATAATCAATCAACCAATATTGTTTAACATGTTGACACAAATTTCCAATAATTAAGTTTATATATATATATATATATATATATATATATATATATATATATATATGTCAACTTGATGTTATAAAAAATATATATACAATATATATATATATATATATATATATATATATATATATATATATATATATATATATAATAAATCTAGGTTTTCATAAATAAATAATGTAAACGTTTTATTAAAATAGATAATATAAAAATTAGATAAATAATGTTTTGTTAATAAATGTTGTTTCTAATTGAAGATGATGTGTGCTAACAACTTAAACTACTGACTAATATGTTCTGATTTCCAGATTATGACATGTGTCATTTTTCATTAAAGAATATATTGTTACGAATGCTTAACACATTTTTAATTTAACGGCGTTCTAATGTACTAGAATATTCCGTGAAGGCTTTTTTATTTCAAAAATAACAGCTAATAATACCTGTTACAATTTGTTTCATTTTTTTAATGATCGATATACCTTGTTTTCTTTCACAAATCATATCTTTTTTCGATCAAAAATGTTCAATAATTGTCATCATTTTTGTATTGTTCCTTATGATGTCTTTCGACAGACATACCATCGTACTCAGACCTCTAAGATATAGAAAAATCATAATATAATTTCTCTGTGTGATCAAGTATATATTATAAAATACATTTTTATAAAAATAAGTAATGATTTTAGTTATAAAAATGATTTGAATTTTAGCTAAAACTAGTTTTTTATAAAAAAAATACGTCAGTTTAAAATGGAAAAATACATTAAATCAATATGAATTTAATAACTTAAATATAAACAGACAAATTTTATTATTAACATAACTCAGTAATTTTATTTGTTTTGAAAGATATTATGAAAAATTTTATACTGCTATTCATTAGTGACACATTTTCAGTCTATATTAATTTTCTTCATTTAAATTTAATGCCATATATACTATAAAGTATTGAAGATAAAAAATATATTAAAAGTTTTCATTCTTATTCGTTTATCTTATAAATAGACATTTTTATTAAGAGCAGTCTTAAAGTTCTAAAAAAAACTTGTTAATCAAATATTGTTTTGAATAAAGAAATGAACTAAGAAATATATATATATATATATATATATATATATATATATATATATATATATATATATGTATATGTGTGTGTGTGTGTCATTCAACCACTGCTTTCATTTTTCTGTTCAACATTTTCAACAAGTACTCTTGACCAAACAAAAACAGCAATTATATGGAACTTATCCAGATATGCAGACTGTAAGCACCACTCCAATATTTAAATTACAATGAAAAATATTTAATATAAAAATCAGATAAATTGAGTATAATAAAATTCTTTCAAGTACTTCATTAATTAAGACACAATAGGACAACACTATTTATTTTTTTCATATTGTTTCAGATATATATATATATATATATATATATATATATATATATATATAAAAGATATATATATATATATATATATATATATATATATAAAGTAGATATACATTTATCTATTAAAAAATCGTTTAGCTTAAAAATTATTAAGCAAATGGATTAAATCACACCACAAAAGGGATTAATAAAATTGGTTACTACTTTTAAGGAATTTTTATTTTTTCAAAATGTAATCCAAGATTATAAAACAAACTGCAGGAAACGGATATGTTGTTTGGAACAAATAAAATTACTAATCTTTTCTAAAACATTCCTTTTATGTACACACATACACACACACTAATATATATATATATATATATATATATATATACATATATAATATATATATATATATACATGTGTGTGTGTGAGGGTGGGTATATATATATATATATATATATATATATATATATATATATATATATATATATATATATATGTGTGTGTGTGTGTGTAAGTATGCACTATGTATATATTGCTTATATGCATATTTATAAATCAGAAAAGATAAAATTGACCTATATTTGTTAATCATTTTACGTTCTTTTACTTGCGAAGTATCATGTAATGAATATTTTAATATTCATAAGTAGACTGCAATGTAATTTTTGTCTGTACCTATAATGGATATACGATTATTTATGTGTATATATATATATATATATATATATATATATATATATATACACATTAAACTATATGAAAAATGAAAAATTTCAAATAAAAAATAATGTTTTATGAAAGGAAAGGCATTAAGGTTTATTTAGAATTATTTTTATATTTAAATGTTATGGTATTTATTTTACAATTTAAGGTTTGGAAAATTAAGAAATTGGTTTTCAGAAATATATATATATATACAAACACACACATAAACTATATGAAAAATAGAAAATTGCAAATAAACAATAATGTTTTATGGAAGGAGAGGCATTGATATTTATTTAGAATTATTTTTATATTGTTATGGTATTTATTTATAGTTTAAGGTTTGAAAAATTAAGAAGTTACTTTTCAGGAATAAGTATATATATATATAATATTCTTTATGTTTTTTAAAACAAAACATAGCAAACTCAATGTATATGAACACAATAGACATCTTTTCAACATTACTGTCAGATAATACCAAATCCATTAGAGTCTGAAAAATTCGTGCGTCTCCATTCCGTCCAGTCCCAGCAGTGAGACACAAAGAACATTATATGGCTAAAAGCCAATGTGTCACAGTCGCAGTGAACACTCTTGGAAAAAAAACGTACATCACTTGTCGCGCTGCCACTGACACTCTTCTCCATTTGACATGTGGAACGTACAGACAAAGAGCAGAAATCAGTCTGATTCAGTTGATAAAAATACAGTACGGCGACGAGCGATTCTCTCTAGCTACTCGTATTTTCGCTAATTGCTCTACAGAAAATACCATTTGAGATTTTAATGTTGTATTAATGGATACATTTGAATGATGCGCATTAGTTTGTTGTTTTTTTCTAAACGGATTGACAACATATTTTTTTAGTTTTTTTTTTTTTTTTTTGTTTGAAACAGAAATTTATTTTGTAGTCGGCGATGTTTGACTTTCAAATAGCAGTTTAAAGCTACACACATGCATTTAAATAAATGGGAAAAAATATCTAAATCGTTTTATGAATCATGCATGCAAGCTTGAATGTGACATGCGAGTACAAATGCATACGTTTACATACATACATACATATATATATATATATATATATATATATATATATATATATATATATATATATAAACAACATAAATGATTTGCATACTGTATTAAAGTTAGTAAATGTATTCACTAATGTTATCATTCCTAAAAAACATTATATTTTATATCTGTAAATTGACTCTCTCTCTCTCTCTCTCTCTCTCTCTATATATATATATATATATATATATATATATATATATATATATATATGTATGTATGTATAAACAATATAAATGATTTGCATACTGTATTAAAGTTAGAAAAATGTGTTCAGTAATATTATCATTCCTAAAAAACATCTATATTCGATATCTGTAAATTGACTCTTTCTCTCTCTTATATATATATATATATATATATATATATATATATATATATATATATATATATATATATGTATTTATATAAAGAGAGAAATAGAGATATAGTATGTATGCACACTTATGTAATTATGAATAGATATACGGATCAAAATTAAAGTCATCTTTTCTTATTCATTTTGCTATTGTATTTTTATATACAGATTGTGAAAAAATAATTGCTAATCTCAACTCATATTGTTATAAAAATAAATCAATATCACAAATAAATTTTTCAGTCACTCACAAATGATAAATTGTATGCACAGTCACAAAAGTTCAACGATTGATTGTTAATAATTTGTGATTATTGAACATTTTTTTTAGGAATTAATTTAGTCAGAATCTAAAAAATTCTATTAAGAATGTATCACTATTTAAATATCATGACATTTTAAACCGTCATATTTTATCTTCTATAAATACGATTTTTGTAAACAATACCTTTCTGTCTTTAAATTTCTTGTTGCATGGAATAAGCAAGATTAATTTTTAATAAATTTTTATTCATAAATATTGAAGTGTTTGAAATGTTGTTTCCTTATATAAATATTTTTTTATCCTGTCTCATTATATTTCTACACTACACAGCTATAGTATATATATATATATATATATATATATATATATAATATATATATAGATAGATTTAAAAAACTGTAAATCGATAATATAAAAAGTACAATATTTCTTTGAGTAGATTTATACATGTTATTTTAAAACATTATTTTTAATCTCACTTTCAATCCATTTTTAAATGATGTTTGTCCGCTTGATCTTTAAAAACAAGAAAAACATATATTTGTATAAATTCTAAGAATGAAATGATTTTTTTATATATTTCTGTCAAATTTAAGAATTTTATTTTTTTTCTTTAAAATCAAGATTTTTCTTCTCTGTCTCTTTATGTAATATACATACTAATTGTAATCATGTCCAACGAAGTATATTTTTTTTTTATAAAAGAAAAACAGATAAATCAAACACTACTAACACATTATCATTTCGATTAATGAAAGAAACACGGTCGAATGGAATGGCAGGAAATCGAACACGACTACTACTACTACTAACTGTACAAACTATTGACCGACTGGACAATTCGTTGTCAATGCCGAAGCGACTGCCGCCACTACAGTCCTTCGGGGCGAACATTTCTAATTTATTTTGTGGTCTACGCTGTGAGCGTTAACAATAACCTGATCATCTATATCGTGTTTAACGTAGGTCTCTGCGTGTACATCAAGGAACTCGGATAATAAAGGTATCGTAGCTTACCGCGATATTGATTGTGTGGCTCGCCTCGCACTGTTCTTGTGGTCATCAAAATATAGTCATGTACAGTTAAGTTGTGTTCGTACGTCGTAATATCAATTACATTTACAGCGTGTCGCCTCATTATTTGTTTTATTACTGTCGCGTTTACATCGGTACAATGATTACTGATACATTCTTCGGTTCAATTATCTGCGTACGCTCGGTCTGCTTTTATATCGTTTATAAATAGATATTGTTTTACGTAATACCGATTTTTTTAATTGGTTATGACGTGCTCGAGCTCAGGAACAAATTACACGCCTCATTCTTTCTTTACTTTCAATTGTAATTTGAGGTTTTAACATATTTACAGTTCCAGAGCATGGATGTATGCATGTAGCCATATGTTCAACTGAAAAAATATTGTTATAAATTTTATAACAATCTATCGATTTCCGTCAAGTACCCAAAAACATAATTATTGAAGAGATTAGCAGTAAAATAAGATTAATTATAAAATAGTTCATTAACAGATGTGTCTATTTTTTTGGTCGATTTAGTAAATTTGCTGTTCTTCTATTCTTCTTTTTTTCGACCGTTTCTGGCGAATCTTTCACCTGGAACACCAGCATCTATCCACTTTTCTTCATGTAAACTTCTTTTAATTATTAACCTCTGTTTATTTGGCTAGGAAAAAATTTAAAAAACCTAGTACTCATATGGAAATTAAATCATAAAAGTGCCCATATAACAATGTAATTAATATTCTATCTCATTAATTTTTTTTATATTAATATTTCTGTTTTTTAATCATAATTATTGAATCTCTATATCATTACGATTTCGAGTTCGAAAGTCAACACTTTCTTTATAATAAACTATTAATCTTTCTTAATTATTAGAATAAATTATTGATAGTGTGCTTAAATTCACTTTCACGAACGAATTTCAATATATATTGTTAAAAATTGAGATTAAAAGATACTAATATATGTCCGATTTATTAATAAAAATATGTTTTGTAATATTGTAAGATTTGCTCGATAGTAGCTTTGAAATTATAAAGAAAATTATATACAAAAAGTGAGAATATCTGGTAAAAATTGCAATATATAAAAATATGTTTCAATATCTTAGTAGAGAGACTGGTTTCGTACGTTTAATCAATTTTGATGTAATTCTAAAATAATTTACACATACAATCTTGTTCTAAACATAATTTGATCTGTATTAAAAATCATATTGATTCCAATATGTACTTTTTTTTTTGAACTGTAAATTGAAATACATATAATTTCTGTATATGATACATTTTTAAAAATAAATAACATGAAATGTTTTAAAATTAAACTAAAGAAAAATTGATTTTAACTCTGCAAGAACTACAAATCAATGAATTTAATAGAATAGAATCCTGAAACATGACAATAATTCATACAAAATCTCATAAAACATAAAATAGACATGCTATCTCATACGGCTTTTGAACATATTCTTATTTCAACATTTAACACAATAACACCGCAGCATGTTTGACAGAAAAACGGATAATAAATAAAACTGAAATGTTTAAATAATACACAAATCTCAGAATTTTAAAAAGAATACATATATCTTTTGTGTGATCAATATTTTATGTTTATGCAAGATAAAACAAAATGATCCCAACTAACTTTTGATACTGAAATTTGCTTGTATGGAAAACACCCTTAAGGGATTACATGTACAACCTTAATCAGTTAAACAGACACGGGGTTCGAACCGCTGTCTAACGAGTGACAGCACGGTATACTATCACTGTGTTCGCTGTTTCAATCTTTTAAATATAGTAGTAAATATATTTTCCGAAAGATATTTATATATATATATATATATATATATATATATATATATATATATATATATATATATATATATATATATATATATATATATATATATATATATATTCACATTTGCGTGGGTATGTGTATATATGTATTTAAAACATTCTATTTACTTTATTTAATTACTTATAATGTAAAAAACATACAAAATAACCTAGTTTTCATTTCATTAACGTAATGACGTGACTTTTTCTTTGAAAATTCACATGCTATGAACATTTTTTTTCCGTTATAATACGTTAAATTTCATGAAAATGTATTACAGAAAGAGACTAACTATACCTGAATCAAATCATATATATATATATATATATATCATTATTGATTTCTTTACAACATATTTATTTGTACAGCACAGTCAACACTGAACTGAATCGTTATTCCTTTTTGCAACATCTTGCGGCAAACCGAAACCAGTTTGTTTTTGTAAACTAACATTATGTCGGTTGGATTTATGTCTCATTTTTTGTTACTTTAAATGTGATCTATTCTTCGAATTTAATAAATTGGATCACATATACTAACATTATATAATTAATTTCGATTGTAAACATATTATTGCGTATTCGAGTTTTTCAAACAAGATTCATTTTATAAAACAAATTTGTTGTTTATGAAATATGTTTCAGGAATTATACATATTATATATATATATATATATATATATATATATATATATATATATATATATATATATATATATATATATGTATATATATGAATAATTTAATCAAAATAAATTCGTTTCTTTTCAATAATACAGAATATTCATATTTGAGAATCTCAATTAAGAGTGAAAGTAAGTCTTTTTAATATAAATCATTTTTGATTATGATTTTTGTGTATTTCGATACTATTTTCTTCAAAACGCACCTGTAGAGAAAAAAATATCTGTTTTAATTACAAACAGTATTTTTTATATCTTGACATATTTATTTTAAGTAAACAATTTTGATTTTATTATTTTAAGTAAACTTTTATCACAGTACAGTTATTGTACAGTGACTTAAGTCATTTTCAAAAATTAAATCTTTTTCATCCTACAAACTAATTTTTTTTCAACACCTTAGCTCTCTGTGTATGATGGAATCGTTATCGAAATACACAAATAAAAATAACATATAATCAGTAATTAATTTAATAAACATTTTTGACTAGAAAACTTTTTGTGGTTTGTGTATGAAAGGAGTCATTTGTGAAATTGAATTTAGTCAGTATCAGAACTATATTGTGATAAAAAAACTACTTAAAATAATAATAAAACACTACTATTACTAAGATTTATATTAGTTTATAGAATAATAAGGCACGGTTGTGTAATATTATAAATTAAATTTCCCTTTTTTACAGTATATTTCGTTAGTATTTACATTTTATAACAGAAACTATTTAAATCTAATATTAATTTTTATATATAAGATTTATATATATATATATATATATATATATATATATATATATAGAGAGAGAGAGAGAGAGAGATAGATAGATATAGATTTTTATATAGATCTTTATATATATTTTTATGTATAAGATACAAGCACTCATGAAATGATTATTAATCTTTTTTATTTATAAAATAATTTGAACATTAGTTACCTGTTTTCTTTAATAGTAAGATTCGATTGAAATAACAAGAAAGTCAATGCATTTAAGCAAGGATGACTGAAAATAGTTAGTTTAAATGAATTCAGTTTCATTTCAATTGAAGGATT
>CM068320.1:35369146-35399146 GCA_034766995.1 Acanthacorydalis orientalis
GTGGCAACGATTCATTTACTCAATGCGCAAAAAGCCGTTTTCCAAACTCACCCCATTGCGAATGCCGGTTGTGTTATTAGACACGACCGCGGGAGCGCACACTATTTCCGTTGCATTCCGGTCTCAGTCGTCCGTAATTACACGTTCCGCATTTGTTACTTGTCCGTTGCTTGTTTGCGTGTTCAATAGCAGTGCCTTACGTTACCTGTCCAACAGCCATTCAATCGTCTATGTTTACAATACAAACACTCATTTTTATACATATTTAATACACACACATACAGACAGAGAGACATATGCATACTGAATGACAAACAGAAAAGACCATCGTTACAAATAGCAATTTAATATAAAATACTATAATTTCCAAATAGATCCAAGCACAATACTCTTGAAAATATACTTTGATCGTGAGCTTATTCATCATTTTAATTGATCAGTGAATGGTGAATTACCTGAACTAAAATTAATTAAATTAAAAATTTAAATATTCAACAGAGTAATCAAAAAAATGATTAAAAAATACTTCTTCTGTTAAAATATGAATTTCAAGCATACTGTTTGAGATTTATTCCGAAAATCCCCAGATAAATATCGATAAAATATATCAATTTTTATAAATAACTCGATTGAGCCTAAATAACTCTCATTTCTTATATTTTAATTTCATATAATGATTGATCAATTTTATTTCAGTCATTCTTAGAATTCGTTTTTGCATGTTCTTGTTTTTCCAATTGATATTGAAATAAATAATTAATGTTTTCATGAAAATTTACATTGTTCATACTATGAAATACATTTAAAATGCTCATAATATAGAATTAAATAATTTATTTGTCACGTTTTCAATATATAAAATTGAATATAATCATTATTTTTCCAATCAATTTATTACTTTATTTATTATTATTATTGTATACCATTATAGTTGATTTAGATCACTCTGCTGATTTGCATATGTTTCTAAAACATAAAAAATAGAAATCAATATAAAACGAGATAAAGAAATTACAAGAGAAATTACATGCGTAACTGTTATCTGTGATGTTGAATTGTGCGATCAAAAAAATATTATCCTGAAAAATCATTAAAATATAACACCAGGCCGGAAATTATATTCTTTTTTCCTCGTACTGTGTAAAAAACATCTACATAGAATTAATCTTTTACATGTATTGCCGGTTATATAAATATTCGTCCGTCTTTATTATTCATAAATTAATTTATGATGAAAAATTAAGTGAACAGTAAACAAAATTAGAGGTAAAATAAATTTAAATGAATTTATATGTAATAAAATACAACTCTCTCTTTTTCTTTATATATATATATATATATATATATATATATATATATATATATATATATTGTTTATAGAATTTTGCAACATTTAATACAATTATATTTTTTCAGCCTTTTTAAGATTTTATTTGTAAGTAATAAAAATATTTGCATATAGAGTTCCAAGCATTTCATATTTTTATTAAATCTAAGTTATAGATAAAAGTTCTTAATAACTTTATATATATATATATATATATATATATATATATATATATATATATATGTTATATATATATATATATATATATATATATATATGTTATATATATATATATATATGTGATATTTATGATATTCTATGACTTTATATTAAAAACTATATGATAGAAATTTAAATTTTTGTATTATTTTAACTTCATCAAATATCTTATGAAACAATCAGTTTCAAGAATAAAATAATAATATTTATAGTTTATAATGAAATGAATTCCTTTTCCAGATTTTTTTATATTTTATATATTTGGTGTAACATAATTAGGCTTTTATGTTCTTTAATACATTCAAAACATATAATTTCTATGTAAACATATAGAAAAAATCGAATTTAATATTGACATTTTCTGCAATTTACTAAGTTAAGTACTATAATTTTTTAACTTCAAAATTTATGTTATATTATTAATACGTGAATAGTTTTTGAAAATTCTATTCTTATTATGGTATTAATTTGAAAAAACTGTAAAGTTTTTATTATATAAAATTCTAATATAACATCTATCAAATAATTATACAATACTAGTATAATTTTTTAAATGATTAATAAAACAGCAACTTCTCCTTCTTTAAAAAAGTTTTAATTTTTTTTGTTATTTTTATTTATGAATAAACGATTTTATTTATGAATTCTCAATAAACTCTCTCAAATATTCAAATTTTTCTGGAAATGAATAGTTCAGTTTAGAAGTCTTTATTTTCAGTATTTTTTTTCTTTCAAATGAATAAATTTTTTCATTAATAATTAATTACTGACTTCAATTTTTTTTCAAAAAAATCAGTTACTTTCAGACACTTTTTTTGTTCTGAAAAATTAACAAACAGTCGTTTAAAGAAAGTTTTTTATTATTTTTTTCATCGCCACTATGAATAATGAATATGAAATATTAAAGTTTCAAAACTATTGAACACACTAATCCTTATTCCCTTTTAAAACTAGACATCAGTGAAAAACTATCCAATGTTTGTATATTTATTATGTATTGAATAAAAAAAATTAAATAAGTTATTTGTTAAACTTTCATTTTCATAAGCAAACTTAGTAGTGAAAATGTATTCCTTTATTATTTAATATTTTGTTCAAAAATAATAATAGTTATATATATATATATATATATATATATATATGTGTGTGTGTGTGTGCGTGTGTATGTGTGTGTATAAACGAATAAATATTCATCACATTTCACAAAAAAGAATTTAAAATACTCTTTCGCTCTAAAAATAAAATGAAATAATCTGACTTTAATACTGAGTAATTAAAAACATGTACAAAAATTAGACATGAAGTAAAAAATTGTTTATCAAGATAATCCTATGATGAAGTGAACTTTAAAAAAATATATAAATATATATATATATATATATATATATATATATATATATATATATATATATATATATATATATATATATGTATAATACACATAATATAATATAAATGTATATAATTCATACACGGTATAATCTGTGTTTACAAGACTGTCCCTCGAGAAACTCTGCTTTAGTACAATCGTCACCCGGCCAGATTAATGTTTTCCACAAGGGTTTTCATTAATCACGCTAGGCCAACACCGAATACATTCCTATTTGAATCACCAATGTTCAAATATTTACGGATGGCATTTTAATATCTGGACCGAAGAGGTTTTATATTTTTCCCGACGATTAGTGTTAAATAAGTTTAGAAAAAAGAACCGTTTTCAGTTACATTCAAACATTTATTTTACATTTCTTTTGGTAAAATATATTCGGTATTTTTTTTTATTTGTTCAAGAGGTAAAGCAAACGTCAATCATTTTCAATATGATTTATTTTAAATTTTATCTATTTTTTAATTTTGTTTGTAAATAAAAATCTTTTAAAATATTAATAGTACTTTTTTCTCACAATATTCAATGCATGAATATAATCATATATACAGGATGTTTGAATGAACTTCAGCCGATTTTGCATTTTAATAATTTTTAAATAAAATACTTTTAATTATTTTTTATGGATCGTTTATTTAGCTCGTGGAATTAATTATAAAAAAATATATTTATTAAATGACCATGCTGAAAATACTAGCTCTTTCAATCACATTTTTCATGACTTTTCCGCATGTTTCTGGTGTTATTTAAGCGATTTCTCGTTGAAAGTTGTCTTTAAGCTGTTGAATTGTTACTGGCTTGTTAGAGTAAAACTTTTCCTTTAAGTAGCCCCAAAGAAAAATATGTGGCGGAGTCAAATCAACTGAACAAGGCGGCCAATCGATACGATTAAATTTTGAAATTATTCAGCCAGGAAATGCATTATAGTGCGAGCCGTGTGCGATGTTAACCCATCCTGTTGAAACCATATATCCTGTTGATCTTGACCATTAATTTCAGGTACAAATAAGTCTTACAGCATCGCACGTTATCGTTCACCAGACAGTAAAATCATTTTTTAAAAGAAATCTCCAATGATGTCATCAGCCCAAAGAGTGTGGTCGTTCATGGATCAGTCTTGGGTTTCCCGATCTCCAATAATGGCTGTTTTGTTTGTTTACATATCCACGCATGTCGAAATGAGTTTCATCACACATGATTGAATTTTCAAAAAAAAATTGATGAAATGTTTTAATACCGTAACAGATTACTGCGGCGTTAAACTCTCCATAATGAATTTCCTGCGTCTAAACTGTACCACTGTAAAATCATAACTGACAGCTACACAACAAACAAAAATGACGAGAAAATGAAATCGGGCAATGTTCAATCAAACACCCTGTATATGTTATGTATATATATATATATATTGAATGTAGGTACTTTCTAATTCATCTACTAACATTTAATTATCAATTCATCTACTAACATTTAACATCTCAGTTATTAATCAAATTAGAAATTCCAACGCCATTCGTGTAAAAATCAGGCGTGGTAAATTTGATATAATTACAACACTTGCCATAAAACCGTGACATAAGATATTTAGTAATACTTCAATAAACATCTTTATCCAAAAAAAAAAAAAAAAATTAAGGACACCGCAAGAATTTCCGTCGAATTGGATTTAATTATTTTTTAATCAGAAAGCAATAACCTTCACCTACTGCGTCAGCGTACAATCCATTATAAAAAAATATATACCAACTATTCTTTATTAACAAATTTATTATTTTCAATCACTATTACCGAAACTGAAATATATTGAATTTCTTTAATCAAAAATGTCGGTTAAATTGATTGCCAGTATGGATAGATTGTGATAAAGTAACTGTAAATAAAATGAAAAAAGACTAATCAATTCAGTTATAAATTTATAACAGCTATCATATGATTTGTTCCTTGAATCACTTTGTGAATGTCATATAAATTGATAGCGAATGTTAGAATCGATATTAACATTGTGACAGTTGACAATTTTATCAATTGAATTGATTTCCATCCTTTGTGTAAAGCGGTGGTACATAGTCATAAATAAATAACTATGTATGTATATATAAGTATATATATATATATATATATATATATATATATATATATATACATGTGTATGTATAAGAAAACTTTATTCATATTAAAAAAATGATATCCGTAATTATGATTTATAGTTTCGCTAAGAGATTAACATTTCATACGAAAAGTTATAACTCACGTATAATAAAGAATACGGTTTGAGTCATCCATTTAACCCCCGAGAGAAACATTTCTACACAAACGTACACACTTATATACACATATACAAAAGTTTAGTCTACACCCATTCTTTTAGACAAGCCGTATAAAGAATGGCCGTGATGTGCTCATAAAATGTGACACAATGTGTGTCACACAACTCCGCCCCGTCTGTCAAAACATTTCCCTACGACATGGCTGCATTAACTGTAACACACAGGTGCGGATTTGGAACTGCATTATTTGTGATTGCTTTATTTGTTGATTTGGGGGATTAATAGAGGCAGACGTTTGCGGTTCACACGGTCACAGATTTGAATCGCAAACGCGTAAACGTGAATTCATCAAAGTCGAGACATGTCTAACGTAACAGCTCTGTGGATTTTCTCGAATAGAGTAAACTTATAAATCTTAAGTAGGATACTTCTTGTGAACAGTGATGTAATGAAAATACGGATCCAATTCGTTCTTTTTCGATAAATTTACAACTTGTATAAAACTGTCATAAATTGAAGTGTAAATATGTAATGCAATATCATATTTATTAACAATTAATACCTTTCAGTCTGGTAGAAATATGAAATGTAATTTAAAAAATTTAAAATTAATTAAAAATACAATCTAAGTATCTAAAAATACTAAATTCAGTACTTAAGATAGTAAGATACTAAAACGTTTACATCTAGTTTTTTTTATTAAAACATTTATAGCAAGAGATTTTATTTCTAAACAATATTTTTAATTAAATTAAAACTTAACAAAGCTGTTCGATACGAACTTAAATTTGACTTTTAAAATAACTAATTCACATTCTTGATTAATTACAAACACTTCAAAAATATACTGTGTTATACTGTTTTGGATTTTGAGAATTGAAATTGTTACTATCAATTATAACACTGAATACTCTACGATTTATATAAAATATTATCTCCTACTTTTTTTCCTGGAAATTTAATAGACTGAAGTGAAGTTTCTCATGTAAAAAATTAAATTACATTAACTAAATTTATTTATTAATTTTTGATATTGTAGCTACAATCGCGTGTTTAAATTAATTTCCATCACCACAGACCCAACAAATCCATAGTTATTCAATTTAGGTTCCCACATAGAAGTATTTAACGGGAGCGCAGGGTTTAAGAAAGGTCATGTTATTTTTTATTTAGTTCAATTCAGTACTAAAATGATAACAAGGAGATAACATGTTTTTTTATTTTTGCGTTTTTTTAATACATTCCTGTGGAAGTCTAAATTGAATCACCCTACAATTTTGGATCAAAATGTTCAATATTTGTTTATTGAGCATTTTTATTAGCCTGAAGTTGATAAGATACAAAAATCTATTTTATCAAAGCATTTTTTGTCAGAGTTGTGAGATTAAACTTTCATTTGTGAAAGTTATTAACTAATTTTTCTAAATTGTTTTTTTCATCTTTTCCTTTAGGTCTCTGTTTTTATTTTTCTTCGCTACTTCTTTTATCTACTCAGGCAAATATTAGTTATCAATGTAGATTTTTTATTGTCTTAGTAAACTAAACTGATAATTAAGAAAAGAATAAAAAATCAGTGACCTAAAGGAAAAGAAAAAAAAATTCAAATCCTAGTACAAACTTACCAAGCAAATTAAAATAGAATAAATTTCTTATCTTTCATGTGAGAGTCATCTGTATTTTTTTTAGGATTACATATATCACATTCCATGAAGTACTTTATTTTTCCTGGATTCACTCTTCCTTTTAAACGAGATATAAAATTACTTTTAAGCATCAAAAATTTATTTCGTCTGAAAACTTTTATATTAACTTGTATGTTTTTAATATTTCTGAAAATTTATACAGACCGATAGCTATTTTCCAAAAACAGTTTTTAATAACAACTGTTCTCGGGTTTCAGTAGAAGATATTAGTTTCAACTTTCTAGAAATTGAACATCAATACGATCGATCGTCTAAAATCTTGAATGGTATCGAGACATTTGTTAATAATTCTTAGAACTGTAGATAAATTTTATAGCTAAAAATTTAATATTAAGCCTTAAACAACAATAACTTGTTTATTTATTGACTTAAATATGTTTATAAAGTAGAACCATTATTTAATTAAGAAAATAAAATAAAAATACACACTGAATAAACAAATATTCAGTGTGTGGTCTACAAAACTTATTTTATTATATTGTAATCTTTTTCAACAAAATAAAAAGTCTGAAAAAAATTAATAATTCTATGAAATAAATTACTCTTAGTAAAGATAATATTTATGTCAGGTATATTTCAACATTAAAATATAAATGTGTATATATATATATATACACCTGTGTGTGTATTCTTTCTCAATTATACACGAATAAAATTAAATGTAAGGAAAATCATTAATTAAGATGTTCTAAACGATAATATATTTTATGCAATGTGTGGTCTATTGCCCAATATTTTATGATTTTATTGAATATGTTAATATGATAAAATTCTTGATTAAAAATAACAAGCTATAAAATTAAAATTCATAAATTTGACTCAACGATAACATTTTAATATAGATTCTTTGCATAGCTCTATAGATTCATTTTTTTATATATTAAGAGCCTATTAACACGACACTTTTCTGTCATTGTATATTGATTGTCGTCGTTGTTTTAAATACTGCGTATAAAATCATGATCTATTGAATGACAATATTTTTTATAACAGCCATTACTTAAAAGTGCCTCATTCTTTGTTTTCCCTTCTATTTCGTACAGTCATTTTTTGTATTGTCAAATGTGTATAACGTAATAGTACTGGATTGAATTATACATTCGATTATAATTGAAAATTAAGAAATTCTTTAAATATTACTCTTATATACCTTGTTATTTTTAAAATATATTGAAAGTATTTCGTTCAATACAAGCATACTGAAAATACTTGAGAAAATTAGGATTTAAAATTAATACAACAATATATTTCAAATATTTTTTTTATAAAAATAATTAAATTAGTAGATTCTTATTATAGAAATTTATATAAGAATTGTTTGAAAACTGAAGTTCATATTAAACTTCTTGTCAGTCGACTAATCGTCTTAAACACATTATTTAATATTTTTTTTATTGTTAAATTGAAATAAAGGTTGAAGTTATAAATAGATTGTTGTAATTGTATATATATATATATATATATATATATATATATATGTAAACATTTTTAGAATAAATAAGTGAAAAACTAAAACTAACAGCGTGGCGGACAACAATAATTGTTAATTTAATAATTTATAAAAGCAATGAAATTCCCCAAGAGAAATTATACATATATATATATATTTGTAAAATAATAATTTGTTATCGTTCAATTTCCCTTTTAAGTTAATATTTATTCATCGATTTAATTGAAACTAGTGATTCGAACCGAAATTTTTCGTTCAATATTGATTATTTATACATTGTTATGTATTTAATATTAAATTGATTGAGTAAATAATAGAGAAACGAAACGTTTTGTTTGTATATATATAGGGTAATTATATTACCAATAATAAACTGTAAATGTGTAATGCATTGTAGACGAGAAATAACATGCTTTTTTTAACTACAACGTTCAATTTTTTTTAAATACAGAAAATGTTTACGTTTCAATTTTTAACAATTTTCAAAAATGTTCTCAGTTTTAATACTAAATGTATACTTTTAATTAAAAACATTGAAATGTTGTAATTAATACAAACGTAAATTTAACATTGAGATACTTCTTTCATTTAATTTTTTTTTCATATACATACATACTTAAATATATATATATATATATATATATATATATAATGATTCAACTTAGATTTCCAAATGAAAGTATTAAAAAAACGCAAAAATTAATAAAAAAACATGTTATCTCCAATTTAATATTTTAGTTAAGTTGTATTTTAATATTGAATTGGACTAAAATACTAAATTAAAAATAACATGACTTTTCTTAGCACATGCGTCCTCTTTTAATACTTCTATGTAGAAGCCTAAATTGAATCCCCCTATACATACATATATATATATATATATATATATATATATATATATTCAATAAGTACATAATCTAGAAAGTGTCACTTTATTCTATTGTTCAAAATATTAATTAAAATAAAGGAAATAAATACCAAATTGGACTCCATGGTTACTCTATTTTTATAGTGTAATTTAGATTAGATGTATTTTGATATCACTACTTTAATTTATATAAAACAGACATTTTTTTATATAATATTTTTCAATATACGTCAACAACGTCCTATGTTGCTAATCTGTAATTGAACTTTTGTATTCTTTTTGAGAAATTTGAAAAGAAATCTTAAAGTACGTATTGTATAAGTAAATAAAAATACTACAACTATAAACATTACTGTAGATAAAAACTTATTAATTTCGCATTATAAATGTAAATTATATTTTACAATTATACTTTGCATTTTGATTCTTTACTTGTATTCCTTTTGTGGATATTTAAAATCTAATTAAAAATCGACTCGTCGATAATAAAATAATTATTTAAATACTATTCAAAAATTAGGAATAAACAGTAAACATGTGAAAGTAATTATGTTTTTTTTTATAAATTCTGTTTTAAATACAATCACTTATATATATACATTTCAAGTAGTTATAGAATCAATCGTTATGGATGAATAAATATCTGAATGTATATATATATATATATATATTTATATATATGTAACTGATTAATAATAATTCAATAAAGTAAAAAGGATATAAACTAGTATCACAGTAATTGAATATTCAAGTAAATATCCGTAGAATCCTCGAGAAGACACAATTGTGTTATGTAAAATTAATATTCAGGAACATTTTCCATTCCGTTCATAAATGGTACATATAACATGAAGGTTTATCAGTTCTTTTAACTAATGGCAAAGTTCATTAGAACATGTCAACACAACGAATACAAAGAATACAAGACCAGCCAGGACGATGTGGCAGCAGTCAAATAGTGTCTCTCTCGCTATGTGACAAACAACCGCAAGCGTCCCGGACATCCCATCAGAGAAAAGTTGTGGTAGCTCAATGAGACGACAGACGTGATGTGTCTACTGACCTAATTACCTGTCCCCAACTCTTGAATTTATCATGAATCGTGCTCCCAGTGGAGAGAGTATTTCTCAAACCGGAATTATAGTGTACTCGGCCGCTAAAAGGAACACACAACGCGCGTTTAACAAACGTCCGAAAGGCAAACTGCACTTGGGATCAAGAATGTTTTCTACTTTGTCGTATTGTTAGACGACATGAGTAACATTACTAAATTGTTGCACTTAATTTTCTGTATTAAACATAAACACCGCTATGATATACGTGTTGGATTTAATGTACGTTCTGAACAATACAAAACACAGGTTGTGTTTCACGAGCGCCGCATCATAATATAAAACATTTAATTAATTCAGAATTGCATATACAATTTGTGCATACAGAAAAACATATACACATTGTACATATATATATATATATATATATATATATATATATATATATATATATATATATATATATATATGCATAAAGTACCTGGTAATTAGCGGTTGTTTTAATTACAAAATACACTATCTATACATTTTTTATCAACATTTCATCACTTATGTAGCTTACGATACTGTAATGCAACATGCAATTAAATTATATATGCATACAGATTAATATTTTTTTATTTATCTACTTGTGTTTGTCAATCCTTCGTATGTTTACATTTTTCTGTATCGAATTAATATTCAATTTAATATTTTTTTGTTCAAACATTGGGATAAACATTATTTAAATTTATAAACAAATACTGACAATATTTTGTTCTCTAAAATTATATATTTCTTGGTAGGAAAATAGTTGCGGTTTTTGTTTTTTTTGAATTCTAATCTATTTTCAATGAAAGTGTCATTTCATCGTGTTCATGGTAATATTATTTTAAAGTGGATTTTTCGATCTGTATTTTGGCAAAATCGACTTTGATCTTATTATTGATTTTGCTTCAAATTGGGCTATTGAATTAAAGATGGAATAGAAGCAAATAACATCATTTTTTAAGGTCATTATCCCCTGAACACAAATACAATTTAAAAATATATCCGGCTTGTACACCAGTGTTCGAATCACCTCATGATTCGAAGTAAGTGCCAAACGTTATAAAAAAGATCAATTAAAAACAATATTACTCTCAAAGAGAGATAAGAAAAACATAAAAAAAAGTACTGGACTGGTAAAATACTTAATCTTGATTGAACAACACACATAAATAGGATAAAAGAGATGAAAAACTCTTGAAGATAATAACAAATTTAGTACCCATTTGATGATTTAATACCCATTTGATCCAAAGATGGAACTAGTAATGGATAAACAAAAACAAAAGACAGTAACTTCAAGAATAAGAAGAATAATTACATATAGTTCTATACAAGAATTAAACAAATTACAAATGACTTCTATATATCTATATACTTCTATATATAGAGAGATACATCAAATAAATAATGAAATATTACAATAGATTGGTAGGAAAATAATTGCGGTTTTTGTTTTCTGAATTCTAACGTTAATTTTTTTCAATGAAACTGTCATTTCATGATGTTCATCTTAATATCATTTTAAAGTGCATTTTCGGTCTGTATTTCGTTAACATCGACTTTGGTTTTATTATTAACTTTGCTTCAAATTGGATTATTATATTAAAAATGAAAAAGAAGCAAATAAGAGCATTTTTTGGTATGAGTTCAAACCGATTGGTAAAGCAACAGAAACCTGCTTGTAAACTAAACGATGTTTTTGGTGTGGGTACTATTAAGGAACGTGCAATGCAATTATGGTTCCAAAAATTTGGTGCTGGGGACAAAAATCTTGAAAATGAAGAAAGCCGCGGGCGTCCTTCTTCAGTTTATAATGACCAAATGAAAGAGTTAATTGAATCAGAACCATCCACATCAATTCGAGAGATTGCACAAAAGTTAAGGTTTAGTCATACAAGAGTTCTGGACCATTTAAATTAAAAAAATGTATATGAAATTGAAGATCATAACTGCAATTATTTTTCTATTAACGTAATATTATTAAATTCTTAATGAATTACAGTCATAGAAAAAATATAAGTTTTTAATTAAAGACATAAATTATAATTCTAAGATATTTAAAAATGTTAATATTTTGAATTAAAAAAAATACATATTTTCACAAATAATTTTTTTTTTGCACCACTATTCATAAACACTTTTTCTTGTCAAAAATGTTAATAAATCAACATTGATCAGTTATGATTATTGTTTGTGCGCATTTCGAAGGTGATGTCATCATCTTCAGAGAACTAAGGTACAGAAAAATCTTTAATTATGAGAAAACTTCAAATTTGTCTTCACCTTCTTAGTGCTCTAAAAATGATGACATCACCACATATTGAAATACAGATAAACAACGATTAAAATTGATCAGTAATGATTTATTGAACAATTTTGATTAGAAAATTATTTGCTCGTTTTTGGGAGGAAAAAACAATTGTTTTGTGAAAGTGAATTGAATATTATTTTTTATATTTAATTAAATGTAATTTATATAAATATTTCAAATACTATTATCGTTTAATATTTAAGACAAACTTATACACTTACTTAAATTATTTATTCTATAAAAAATCATTTTCTTCAGTAAATGAATACAAAAATGTTAAAAAAAAAACTGAACTTAATAAAAATAAATTACACAATCCCTTTCATTTATATATCAAGGTAAATTTCGTCACTATATTTTCTTTAGTAATCAAAGAGTCTTAAGTTTCAGTTTACTCGAAGTTGTCAGTTTTCATTAATAAAAATAGTCACGAAACGTTAAAGACCTTCATAGTTAAAATTATTTGAAATTAATATTAATAAATACGTATTTCACTAATTATTTATATTTTAGCGTGTCGACAATTTAATAGTTAGCGTGTCAAGCTTGTAACCTGTTTGTCAAGAGAAAGAAACTTGTACGATTTATGTCATTTTGCCTTGAAGAAAAGCAATTTATCTTATTTATATTAATTTCTTGAACAACTGTTATTTTTTGTCATTTTTATCTCGTTGTAAGAACAAGAACCAAAAAAAAATCTGAAATATATTAATAAATAAATACAATTAAAAATAACAAAGTAGTAATTTTCAAATATTATAAATTCAAATTCTAAAATTATGACATGTTTGTTCATGATAATTTGTCGAATTTTTTTTTAATAATGTACTTATAAATGTTTAATGCGAGATGTTAACCACTGACATGTTATATTTCTTCTTATAAAATATTTTATTTATAGAAATTATTAATTTAAGCCTGTATAAGTTTCAAGTAACAATGCCGTATTAGAAATGAATAAAAAAATATACTAAACAATTATATTCAATGAAATAAAAGTTAAATTTATTTTAAAATCAAAAAAGTAAACTAATTTAAAATAAAAAAAGATTGCAGAATAATATTAGAATTTTATAAAAATGAATATCCATTGAACTGGCTTTTATTTAAGAAGAATTTTCTAAAAATAATTATTTAAAATATTAGTATAAACATGGATTTAATGGAACAAAGATTGATTTTAATGCTCAAAATGATTTGTGTTTTTTTCATATTTTAACAATTCATTTTATTCTTAAAATATTTGTCAATGAAAAAAAATTTCAAAACAATAATATAATTTTAAATATATTTGATTTGTTTCATATCAGTGAACCCGGATTTTAGTTATTTATTTTATCCTTGAGTTAATTATTAGTATATTTTAAATAATTTGTTTTTCTACACTATTTTATGCTTTCATTTTGAGTGTACTTATGTAAATTGGTGGAGTAATATTATTATGAGAAATAAAACATATGATATTAGTCTAAAAATTAATATTCAAAATTAAAACAGTAAATCAGTATGTATCTGAAGACATCAATAGATAGTGTCGATTGTGTAAAATATTCAAATAGTGGCCTCAAAGATAAGAAATATAACATTAATTTTTTTAGTTTTTTTATATACCTTAATAGAATGTAAACGCAGGATTAATATTCCATCCATTCTAATCATATTTTTAAAAACATTTCTATTATGATTTTTAAATCACTGAAAAGAGTTACATTTTTTTATTTTATATATATATATATACATACATGGGTATGTGTGTGTATGTGAAAATTTTTTTTGGTACACAAGCATGATTAAAGTTTTCCTGTTTTATTTATTTTTAATTTTATTTAAAAAACACTATATAATTCCTCGTATTAAATTAAAATATCATTCTATAATTAAATATGAAAATAACAACTACATGAATTTCAATTAATTACTGTCCTAATTATTTATGTCCTCTTTTCTAAATAATATATATTTAAAAAAAGATACCAGGTGAGTTTTCGTTCAAACGATAAAGAAGTTATTTTTAAGAATACAGAAATTTTATTTGACAGTTTTTCTTCTATATTCTGTTCACATCTGCAAATAAATATTTATAATTCTATTTCGATCTCTCTCTCTCCTTATATATATATATATATATATATATATTCAATATTTTATCCGAATTATTCTGACTACTCATTCTATCTCTCAGCAACTTATTAACATAACAAAGTGATTGTATTTAAAATACAAAATATATAAATGTTAAAATTGTCGTTAAAAAGAAGTGATAATTGATTCAGGAACCGTAGGTATGAATTTTTAGTAACTTGTAACAATAGGTAATATTTTTTTGATTTATAAATACGTTGACATATAACCGTTTTCTAAATTTATTTATATTAGTTATGTAACACAGGGTATCGAAAATAACTCTTAGTGTGTTAAAAAATTATTTGAAATGTTTGTAAAGCAGTAAAACTAATTATTAATTTTCAGTTTTAAAAATATATCAGAAATTTTTTCCTCGTTATGTTTATTTTCATAATAAATCGTTTTTAATCTATGTAAATCGTTTAAATAATAAATTATAAACTGAATAAATAAATTATCTGTATTATATATCAAAGATATGTATTACAATATACCAAATAGCATATTTGATTTAAATCTTGATTTAAATCTTATTTTTTCTATCAAACTAAAAAAAAAATTCTTATGATGTCTAAGAATATGAAATTGCAAGGACATATCGAATATTAAATTAAATTGTTTAATATTAATAACAATCGATTAACATATTTGTTTTATAATGTATTTTTTTCATAAACATTCAATATAATATTAATTCTAGAAAATACTTAAAACCAGTGAGAATGACTAAACAACAATAGAATTTTTCCTTGAGATCTATAATAGAAACATTTAATAGCAGCTAAAACATCAAACATTTTTTTTATAATGAACAGAAATTTCTGAAAGAATTGCTGTAAATTAAATAGAAGATTTGATTCTTAGAAGAGGAATATTTCACACTGTTCGGCAAACATTAAACCATTACAATTATTTTACAAGGTAAATATACATATTAAAATGAATAACTGAATGTAATTATTTTTTTAAATAAGTAAAAAAGAAAAATTGAGTTGTCAGAAGTTTATCGTTACATTAGTCATAAGTTAATTAATAGTAAAAGTGAATAAAAAAATGTTTGAATTGGTAAAAAAATATATAAATTGATCTAACTATAAATGAAGATTAATAAAAAGTTGAATTTTAATTCTTTTGCTTTCATAAAATAATTCTTTTTCAATTTCACAGTCCCGAATATTTCTTTGATTAAAAATATTCAATAAATCATTATCAATCATTTTTGATTGTTACTTATACACATTTTATTTGTGATTTGATGAAAATCTGGGATAAAAAAAATCATTTATGAAAGTGAATGTGGCCAGAGTGTTAGAAACTCGAGTTAATTTATTGCATATTTACCAAATTATTTTTTGTTAAATTACAATTTTACTTTTCAAATTTTCGTTTATATATACATATATAAAAGAGAAATAAAGAGATGCAACGAATGAGAGATTAAGAAAAATTGCTTACATCTACGGTAAAATGAACGGAATAAAAATCTCAATACCGAATATTATTATATCTGAATATGTTCCTGATATTTTCACAAACAGATTCAAATTGTATATAATAATAATAATATGTTAATTATTTATTAAACAATTAACCAGAAATAAGTTTGAGTTGAGGTTTGTGTCATGAAAAAGAATTCATTTGTGAAAATAAATTTATAACTGCAGTATCATAACTCTTACTCATTATATCTTTTATTTTAATATTATTATAATTTTTTACAACATGAACCTTAAAATAGTTCGTTCTAACCGAATTCGTCTCTATATTTAAATTCACCCTAACAGAAAATATTTGCAATGAAATTATATAAGAAATCAATAAACTACAGATCTGATATATATTGTTATAACCGAAATATCGTTATACTGAGGACAGTATCCAGGAATTCTGCTCTCTCTCTTTCTCTCTCTCTACATATATATATATATATAATATTTTGTAATAAATAAAAAATTAATATACAATATTACAATATTTTCAATGACAAAAACTCAACAAAACCATTCGTAATTTCGCAATAATTTAAAAAAGCATTATATACTCAAATAACATAACCATTACGCAATTAAAAACATATTTTTATTAAATATCCTTTCAAATAAAAATATAACTATGTACAATATAGTAATAAATCCAATAATTATTTTGAAATATTGATAATTAGTTTTAAAATATACAATTAAAATGCTTTTATTATGCTGTATTCAAATAAGCGAATAAATTATGCATTCGAATTAATTATTTTTACATATTTAACGTTTAATAAAATTAAAAGTCTTTATTATACATATATATATATATATATATATATATATATATATATATATATATATATGTATATATATATATATATATATATATTTATATATGTATTTAGTTGCATAATTAGTCAGTAAATTATATGATAATTTATCAGGAAATCAGAATTATCATTTATAATTTACAAATATATCTTCATTAAAAAAATATTATTGGTTGCTGGCATATAAATTGACATTAGTGATGTGGGTTACTTTGAGTTCTTATGTTTATTTTATTTAGTTTTTTTATATTTATTTTTAAATATCCTTCATTGGATTTAGGATGTAGTTGGATATTATTTTAAAATTTTAAAATATTATAATTTTATTTGTACATTTCTTTATACAGTGAATGTGATATGAATTTCAAGTATGGCCAATTTCAATCAAATACCTACAGCGTTGTGATCATTAAACGTTATTAATTCATTTCTTAACAAATCCCTAAGATGAGTTAAGCTGATTTAGTTCGGAAAGCAATTATCTAAGATAATGTTACAAAAGACCCAATAACTTACAAAAGAGTTTAACAAAAAGAAAGAAAGTCCTTATGAGCACTTAATAACAGCGACAAAGTAGATTATCTTAATGAGATGTCTTTGAACAAGTCAAGAAAATATATTATAAGAATGTTATTACTCATGTTATTAGAATAAAAGCACGACTTCTCTAACAGAACATTTTATATTATTTTACAATTCTTGATCTAAGATTATCAAGCGTTTAAAATAAACCCTTTTTATAAATATGTACAGGTGTCCGAAAAAAATGTATACATGCTTTATCAGCCCATAGCTGAGTAACATTTTTTTACTTTTTCATTTGTAAGTTTGTTATAATAATGTAAAATACTCGACATACACTTCGATAGTAGAAATTCGGATTGCAGTAATATTGGAAATTATCAACAAAGTGTGGAGATAGTTTAAGCGTAAGATCTCACACACCCATCATCCCCTCCAGATCACAAGATATAGCGGAATTTTTCTGAAAAATATCATAATATAAGGAAATCCTTTCAACAAGCTGTTCATAGAAGAGCAATTCCCAAATCCAGTGTGCATAACAAATTAAAGCGTCCAAGATGGAAAAATCATATGTCAAGATTAGTGCAGATCTGGAACAAAGATGATCCTGGTCGAGGTTGGATTTTGCGAGTGCTATTTAAGAAAATCTACTAGATAATAAGACCATCTGACAAATGATATGGCAGCATTCAAATTGAATGCTATAATTAATCACTATAATTATTTGTACTGGGAAATCGAGAATCCACTCGTTATTGAGGAACAACATGTGAATTTATCATGCACTTGGATTATGCTAGACCATTCTTGGTTTTATCAAACCGTTCTTTTTTGATACTGGTGCAGCATATCTTAACTTGATTTAGGAATTAATCGTTCCACATATTCCTGAACTATTTGAAAATTTTGATATATTTTATTTTTAATGAAATAGAACACCTACTGATTTTAATCGCATTGTGAAGATCTATCTGGATGACATTATCTCAAACAAATGGATTGGATAAAGAGGCAGTGTTAAATATACTCCACATTCTAAAGATATAACGCCATAGGTTTTTATTTATGGCTATGCTTCAAAGATAAATTTTATTCTACAAAACCAACAACTTATCATTACAACAAAATATTGAAGTAGAATATGCAGCAGTATTAAGATATTTTATTTGATATCTGCATTTCAGTTCCTTGACGATGTCAACAATGGCTTGATAAGAATTTAAACGCTTTTTTTCTTCATTATAAAATTGAATTTATGAAAATAGACATAGAAATTAAATTAGTAATAATCAAAGTGTATTTACATTTTTTTTATATAAAGTTTGTATTTTAATTCAAACATATTGATCAATATTTCGATTATATCCAATCAAGTATGATCATTACTTTTAACAATTCTATAACAAAAGTATTTTTTTTCAATATTGTATATAAAATAGACAGTTTTCAAAAACAATCTACAAAAATAATTTTAATCTTTATGAAATTTAATATTGGTGATAATTCGGTACATTTTCTTCTTTTCCTATGAAAAAAATATTATTTTTGGCATCAGGGCATTCTAAAAATATATTATTTACAATGTGTAAGCAAATATTTATGTTAAAAATCAAATAAAAGTGCTATTTTAAAATAAATTATCTCTGACGAGAAGAAATATAGATTAACAGTTAAACAAGCATTTTATTTTCCACATAAAAAGAACTCGTGAATACATACTCAACTGAATTTTACAAAGTTTCACAATCAATTCAATTCCATTAATAAAACAATTCAAGTAGAAAAAAAGTATAGAACGGAACGACATTCAATATCGTTCGTGTCTCTTTGATAACTGGCATATATGATGTTCTATTATTGTGTTTGAACCGATTTCACTAGACTGTAGGCCTTCAATTCAATCAAGCAATTTATGTGAAGATTTCAAGTACGTCGCAACATGCTACTGTGAAGTGCACTGTATATTCTTTTCAGTACTTTAGGGATCCACTCACGGATTACAACTGGCATTTAATTCAGATAATAAAAATAAAATGTACAAACGTACTACTTTTACGGGAGTGGCTTTCAGCAATTCGTCTCTAAATTAATGTCTAGGAAATGTGTATTAAAATATATGCGTACATAAAAAGAAGCACATTAAGAGTGACGAAACGGCATTTTTTAATGAATTATTGTCGCGTTTTATCCAAACAATGGAATACAATGTTAAAATTTCAATTTAGGATTAAAAATTTCAACCGTATCATTTTCAAATATATATTACAAATATAAATATCCAGAGAGATGCAAATAAATGTAAAAATAAAAATATGTTCATATATATATATAGAATACAAAATATTGACAGAGTTTTTTTTATTAAACTTTACGGACAATATTTGTTTAGCGAATTGATTATATATTTTAAATGGTCTATATATTTATATATAGTACACCGCATGGAAGTTTAAATTTTATTTTTCTATATTCACAGACAACTAACCTCATATCAATATATTTCATATTTCGGAACTAATTGTATGTTAAATAACTAATCGTTTGTGTACTATATTTATATTAATGTATTTATTTGATCAATAGAAACGATGCTGTTTATGAAATGAGAAATAATTAAAAAACGAAATGATTTATTTATTTATTTCAACGTAATGTGTGTTACCAGGTTTCATGATGATATTTTTTGTATATATATATATATATATATACAAAAAATATCAATTTACTTTACATGTTGAATTATATGAAACAATTCATTTAAATATTTTAAATAAATTAATGGTGTGTTATTATCTAGCCATTGTTGACATCGTTAATTTTAAAAACAAACAGTTTAAATATTAAAAAAGATCAAATAGAAATTTAAGAATTGATGTTAAAGGAGATTACATAGAAAAGTAGTAAAAACGTGTTTTTTTATTGACATTCCTTCCTATCCAGGCCGAGAATATTGGGTGCTACCTTCGTAGAAATTGTGATCGGATAAATCAATTTTTAATTATTATTTCTTAAATATTTCTTATTCCATCAAGTATTTTCAGTTTTATACCATTTAAATAGTTCTATAATTGAATTATAAAATGATTTTCTAACAAAATAGCAAATACCCTTGTTTAAAAAAATAAACATATACTTAGAATTTTTCAGTAAAATATTTGTATATATTTATTTTAAAAAACAAATGAATGACTTGTGATTGGATAATTCAATTTTTAATTACTATTTCTTAAATATTTCTTCTTCCATCAAGTATGTCCAGTTTTATACCGTTTAAATAGTACAACAATTTAATTATAAAATGATTTTCAAACAGAATAACAGACATACTTGTTTAAAAAAAGAAAAACACATTTGGAATTTTTCAGTAAAATATTTGTAAATATTTTTTTCAAAAAATCAAATGAATGTTACAGACAAATTCATAAAAAAAAACTTACCATTAAAAAATGTCAAGCAGCTGAAACGACATGGCTGGAAGAACAAAAAGAATGTATCTGATCAGCTGCTTGTTTGTTGAAAAGATTGCGTGGTTCCTGTGCAAAAAAGAAACCAGTTTTAATACATTTATCAGTCAATTTTTTATTAAATATATATCACGGTAAAATTTATAATTAATACATTAGAGTATATTTTATGAACGTGTTTTTGTTAGCTACCGAATTGGTAATTTAAACAAACATTTTAGGTAACATCTAAATTTTAGTCGATATATTCTTCTGCATAATACATTTTGTAATAAATATTTTTTTATATTAATTTGTTAATAGATCTAATATATATATATATATATATATATATATATATATATATATATATATATATATATATATATATATAAGCTACTCAACCCACTGATTCATATTAAAAATATGCTAATTAATTTATTTTAATACAAGTATTGTTGTTCGCGCTTTTACGGTGGTCAGATTCGGCGGACCACCAATTATACCCCAATAAAATGAATGTGTAAGTTTAACAAATAACAAACTTTATTATATATAAAGTTACAAAGACATAACAACTAAACAAATAAAAAATGGAAAAATGGATATTACAGAGGAGCTCGACGTTGACACAGTCGTCTGAAGAGGTTCTTGAAGCACTATTCAGTTGCGAGGTCAAAATCAAATCAAAATCAAAAAATATTTTATTGTGATGAATTTTACATGTTTCAACACCGAATTTACTGTGCGTTGGATGGGAATTGGGGTTTGGTCCGGGGTCTTAGCCGAGGCTTTTAAACCAGTTTTGACAGAATTGTGATTCAGGAAGTGGGTATAGCGGATGGTTTAAAGTGTTGAAGTCCGGAAAAAATTTTCAAAAAACCGGAAGTAATGGATATTGCACACAGAACATTTATGGGCGACACAGGCAGTACAAGACGATTACAAAGACATAAGACTTAACCTAGCTTAACTAACTTAACTGATCCTAACTAACTTAACTAGTCTTATCTAACTTATATACGTAGAAGACCACCAGACTAGTTGCGAGGTGTGTCGGGTGTGTTATATATCTTATTGCGTTTCGATTGTTGCTGCGTTTGTTTTTGTTCAGCCTGGATTCACCATTGTTGCTATCCGTGGTGATATCGATGCATATGTGCTTGAGCGGTGCCGATTATATGCCACATGGTGGTGCATCAAAGGCGGTTAATTGTTACACACCGAAAAAGAGAGTATGAGTGAGCACTGGTCGTTTGTGCAGGAATGGGAAAAATCTGCACGAAATGTGTCGTCCGTTCGAAATTATAACAATCCCGAACAGTTGTAATATAATAAAAATATAATCAAATATTAACAATCTATTACTTATAATAAAGTTTAATTCATTTAATTACAAGATTTTACATTTTATAGCTTGAATATAAACAATTAAACAACATTCAGCATTTTACAAAACGTAAAAGGTGTCGATAAATCAAATAATTCGAACTACTACATCTTTCCATTAAGTAACATTACAATTCTTAGAAGGACAATGTCAATATATGATTAATCATGTACTATAACGAAACATTATTGAGTATCAAAATACATGATACAGCAATCATGAAACTCGAATTAATCGTATGTAGTACATGAAATATCATTTTACTTTCATCATCTTCTGCTCGTTTTAATGTGTACTCGATTTAAATATTATCGTAACACAAAAATTATGTTACGGACTTATGTATTTATTTTTTATTAAGTATTTAAATATCGATTTTACGTATCGACATATGTCATGCAAACATTTTTGCACATTCGTATCTATGATGTTCAATAACTTTGATTTTCACTAGCTAAATTTCATTCCAAGGAATAGAAACTGTAATTTTGTGTTGTAATATGAACGAAACTATCGTGAAACATTAAGATAATCTTAAGTAACTTGCATAATGAGCTATAATATGGCCTGGTTTGTCTATGACTGATATTTATATATATATATATATATATATATATATATATATATATATATATATATATAAAATTTATGAGATGACTGTGAAATAGATACCTTCGTTAAAGATTTAGAAAAGGTCACGATTTACTTAAATAGTATGTACATAATTTAATAGATGTTATAAATGTAACAGATACTTTTTAGACTGTTGAGATAGAAGAACGTTTTAATTAGAAGTGATATTGATAATTAGAACAAAAACATAGTGTTCTCTTTACTTGTGTGAACGTTTCTGAAATTAATTTCGCAATTAAAAATATTTGTTTCATATTCAAATATGTTAAGAAAATTAAAACATTTTGAAAAAGTGTTTAATTATATCGAGGGACTCTATAAAAAAAATTAATTAATTTCAAAAATATTTTTCTATAATAGATAATAATCGGCATAAAAATTTTAGGTGTAAATAAATCATTAAATTATATCTCCGTTTTCAATTAAAATATTTTCTCGACGTTTTAAGATTTTCAAGTGCTAAATTTAACATTTAAAACACCATATATCTTGGCTAATCAATTGACATAACCTCACAAAACGGTAGTTAACATGATGACGTCCGAAAAGCAGCATATTATGTATCGCATACTCTTGCCATTCCAGTTGAAAAATATTCTGGTGAAGCCAATGACTTGTTCAGTTTTCGGGGAAGATTTTGTAACGCATAAAGCATGCAAAAATACTGAATAATGGAAGAGATCTAAAAACTCATTACCACTTCATCGAATCGAAGCTGACATCTTTTTTATATCAAGTGATTCGTCAATTACTCAAAAGATGGAGTCAACTTATACAAAATAAAGAGGAATATTTTGAGGATTGAAATATTTTAAATTTTTTTAAAAACATTCATTTTCTAAAAAAGGCACGGAATTAATTCGTACACCTAATATGTGTATAAATTTATATTTTTATAACAGATTTATTAATTTCAAAAAATTATATCACATTCTTTTATTGTCTAATAGATATATACATACATATATATATATATATATATATATATATATATATATATATATATATATATATATAAACTTTACCATCTTAGAACTATCAGTAAAATTGAATTTATAAAAAGGAACAGAACTTAATAATCAAAGTATGTATATTTTTAGAACAGCCTGTAAATATATTTTATAAGCAAAAATATTCAAAATAATTATATTAAAATATATTTCTGATCCAACAAACAAAACGTGAAGGAAATCTAAAAAACTTTATTCTGAAAATTAATTCCAAATAAATTATCATTTTTTATAAAAAATTTTAATGCATTTTTAATATAAGTTCTTGTTTTATAACTATCTTAGAAATTTATATTAAAAAATAATTCAGAACTGATAAATATTTTATCATAGACAAAATTTTCTGAAATATTGTTCGAGTTACTTTTATAAAATATACTTTCTATCCGCTAGATAATTCCATTTAAACTCGAAAGTGAAAATTAGTTCTTTACCAAAAATGATTTAATTTTTTAAATCATTCTTCAAAGAAAACTTATTGATGAAAATTATCATTTTCAGCAGAACTTGTATATCTATATATATATATATATATATATATATAATACACTTCTAAATATTCATAAAGTGAATATTTTTATATAATGAAAAAATTTAGGAAAAAAAGTACTGTTTGTAGTTTCTGTTTTGAAATAATTGAGAGTAAATGAAATATTCCAACAATTAAGTTGTGATTTATCCGTAATTGAAATATTATTACTGATTTAAATATTGGATTTATTTTAAATTCAGTTTATCCCTCTTCGAGACTAATAATTAAGTCTAAATATTCGTTAGATGCTTTTCATAATCCAAGTAGTACGAGTCAGTTATTTTATCATATCAATGTAAATTGATAAAATAATTTTGTGAATTTAATAATCTCTACCACGACGAGCCCCCATCAAATAATTAATTACAGACTTATTCTAAAAATACATTTCCTTGACTTGTATTCTAGATCTATGTTTTTTTTGCAACTGGAAATTTATAATTTTTTATACTTGTTAATATTTAGATATATGTAAATGAAAAGTCAATTTATTTTTGTTTAAAATCAAAATATCATTTCTAACAGATATACAAAATAATAATAAGAAAAACATGTACATCCACACGAAGCTATATATTTATATTTGTAACTAAACATAAAATCATTTCGAACGAAAACTGTCTACAAAATCAATTTCGCAGAACTCGAATTCACAAAGTTAACAATATGCAAACACAACTAAGCATAAATCTTGACATCGAGTATCAAATCATTAAAACATTCAACTTGGCGACATAAACGAAACGACACAAAATCAACAGAGAGAATAATCTCGATAATCTTCTTATACTAAATATAGAGTTTCAATCGAAATAAATTATTAATGATACAATAATGCACATCGATCATAATTAATTTTTCCGTCTCTGTGAAAATATCACGGAACACATTTCGCAACGATGATTTATACAGAATTAAATTCAGATCTAGTGATTAAAATTGCGAGCACGTCTTAAACAAATCCGAATTGAAATTTTAATATATAATTGTTGATCCTGAGGATGGTTTAATTCTTGAGAGAATCGTTAAGACAATAATTTCAATTTGAAGACATGAAGCAATACGATTCGGATTCGACGAGATTATAGATTAAGATAGAGGAGAATGTTCGAAAAATTATATTTTAATAATGTATTATGTTTGGCACTTGAGGGATTTTTTTAAATTGCTTGAAATATGTTTATCGAGTGCGGTGTTTCTGTTGATTTTATCGACGATTATATGATAACAGTTATTATAAAATGATTAATCGATCCTTTTTTTTTGAAAGCGGAAAATTTCATCTTCGATACATTTCATCATAAGATATCAAACAGATAAAGATTTTGAAAGGACACCTTTATCAAGCTATAAACGCTAAGAGGAACCATTCCGATCAACTGAAAGTATTTTACGAATCATTGATTGAAAAACGCTTTTAACGTATCTGATGTGTCTTCATCAGGGGACGGGATCGCGTCAAAGGAGTGCTTTTAGGATTATCTGTCACCTGTCTAACACGCCGTAATAGCAATTCCGGAGGCTGACGGAACGCTAAGTGGTTACACAGTACATTCTTACTAATGATCCATTTATTTTTCAAAACGTATCAGTTACATTAACTACTACATTTTTGATACGATTTAATGAGTACAGAGCGAGGACGTAAACTTGTTAAAAACATGACACGCTATCGGTCAAAACTCTAGTTAATGGTCGTAACACTCTGATAGAAGAAACAACTTTTTACACTCTATTGAAATTAAAAACGGATAATGAAACTCGTTTCCCTTTTTTTAAATATAACGACGATAATTTCTCGGAGATAAGAATTAAAATGATGACGCGAAAAAGTCACGATTGTATCGTTTATTCATTAGACGGTTACGGTTTTAAGATATAAAAAATATCAGATTTTCACGCTGCGGATCGTTTCTATGTGAAAAAAACAACTACTTCAAACTATGCCGCTTCTACGATGTTACAGACTGGCGTGTTTAATGAATACATATTAATAAATATCAACAGTTTAAAGAAAATATTATAGCATCATGATTTATAAATCTGAGGTGGAGAAGAATACATTTGAGTTTGATTTTCATTAATGAAATTGATTATAGATCTATTAATATCCAAATATAAGTTCTAGTATATGATTTAATAAAAAAATACTATAAATAATAATGGAAATTTATCTAAAATCCTTCTATAATATTGATAAAAATTCTTTTTAAATAATATCTTTTAATAGAGTACTAAAAATCATCAAAAACGATTAACAAGTTTTTACATATTAATAAATATCAATAGATTGAAGAAAATATTATAGCATCATGATTTATAAATCAGAAGTGGAGAAGAATACATATCAGTTTGATTTTCATTCATGAAATTGATTATAGATCTATTAACATCCAAATAGAAGTTCTAGTATATAATTTAATAAAAAAATATTGTGAATAATAATGGACTAACAAGTTTTTAATTAGAAAATGTGGTACTTATAGAGAGATTCATTTATAAATTCACCTATAAAGATTAATTATTGTTATGGCATTTAAATCAAATTTTTTGTTCTTTAATATAAATCTAAAAATTCAAATTAAATTTATTATTAAATTTCAAATATTTTAAGAGTAATTTGGTATAACTGAAAAACTTATTTTGTATTTAATGAAAATAAAATATTAAATGACATCTATTGTAAATTTATGTAGGTGGATCAGAAGAATTTAATTTGATGACATTATCAACAAATGAAACTGGATTAAATAAAAATTACTTCAGGCTAGTTATACATGACTTTCGAATTCGATTCTATTTTTTATAAATTATTGCAATTCATAAATATATCATAAATAACATTTGTTTATCGATAGTATGAAATATGGATCGGAAAACATCATATAATCCTATATAAGGTAATAATTTAGAAAATTATTTCACATTATAATCGGAAATGTGGTAAATTAATGAACGACAAAGATGGAAGTGTTTGTAATAAAACCTATTTTTAGAAGCAATTAACTCAGATTTGAAAAATTAATCAAAATTTAAATCCGATTATTTTACACACACACATTTATATATATATAGAGAGAGAGAGAGAGACCTGAAAAAAATGAGATGTTTTCAATAAAAAATTGACGATTTATATTTTATACAGATTATTTTGTGTGTATAATTTGTTAATTTGTTATTTGTTGGGGTGGAGCGTTCGGTGGCGAAGCTACCTCAGAGATTGCCGAGCGCAACGAGTAGGGGGCGAATCTCCCTAGTATGAGGAAAAAATATGTACGAAAACTAAGCTAATAAAATACAATAATTATCATTTTTTTATCAAACTGTTAAGCATTTTTTTAAAATTCTGTTAAAAGTTAAGATTTATTATGATTAGAATTGTTATTTAATTTTTAAATGTCAATTTAAATTAAATTCTAGCAATATCTACATCTTATTCTCTATTTCCCTCTCTTGACTCCCTGTTTCAGTGTTACAACTGTCAATATGATAAATAATTCTATAAAATGAATAACACAAAATTTTCTCTTCCAAATATAATTTTTTTTAAGAAAACCAATACAATTCTAAATTAATCCACAAAATGTAATCAAGACACTAATAGACTGAATTAATATTTACAAATGACATAAAATGATAATAATAATAAATAACAAAGTTCATTTTTGTCAGTGAAGACAATCACGATTTGTTGTAGCTGGTTGATATTTCTCTTTTAGTGTTTAATAATAGAATAAAGAGTGAGATACATTACTAATTATTAACAATTACTTAATAAACTATTCGTCAAAAATTCTGTATAATTTTGGTATTATTCTCTAGATAAAATACATTTAATTAATATTTTAAAATCATGCAACGAGATATTCATCTATTTTTATACATTTATTTATTAATTCACAACACACAAACACACATACATATATATATATATATATATATAATCTTCTTCTTCTAACCATCCTCTCACTAAGTATAAAAATAATTAAAAATCATCATACTTCGAATGTATATTTTCATTAATTAAAAACAATATTTAAACTTTATCAAATTTATAAAACTTTACACCAACTAAATTTTATTTAACATTAAAATTTAAATTCGTTATTGCAGAAGTAAACAATACACTTTTGCATAATTAGGAAAACCCAATAAAAAGAATTTATTTCATAATTAAAATACTAATACATTTATTAACAATCAAACTATATGAAATATATGGAAAATTTAATGTTATTCAGTGATAATATATTTTTCTTCTTTATTATCAGTCACATTTGTTTTTATTTTGTAAAGTATTTAAAATAAGTATATTTTTAGGAAAAAGTTTTTTTCAATTAATAAAATTTTATTAATTATTAAACTCTTTATATATTTTGTAAGTTGTATTTATTTTACTATGAACTATTTTACTGAATATTGTTAAATATGAAATATACTAATTTTAAGACATTCATACCTTCAGGTTTTTATCTTAAAATAAAAACATGTATTAAAATTTTTAATAATTAACATTTGTATAAAAACAGCAAAAAAACTATATCAAATATATATATATATATTATGCTAACAAATAGTTATATCCTTATTCTATAACAGATATAATGAACAAAATGTTACAATTGTATAATAAATTAATATTTCATTTTATATACCCATTAATTTTTAATTATCATTTTTTTTAAATGGGGGCACGTTATTGAGATTAGTTTTTACATTAAGTATCATAGTTTATTTATATCTTTATGTGTCATTTACTGGTCCTAGTGGAACAATACATCCGATTGTATTCATATGTGGATACATATATTACAAAATATGATGAATATATAACATTTTATTTATAGATTCTATCATTTCAAATATAAATGATGCACTTATTTTTATTTTATGATTGGAAAATTTTTTTATTATTTTTTACAAAGACTTTTACAGTTTTAAATCAAATTAAAAGTTGTTATCAAAAAATGTGTTTGAATTTTAAAGAATTTTATATAATAAACATACATAAATGAATGTAGATAAAATATATTCGCTTTCATAAAAAATATAAACATTTATCCATACATGCAGGTGATGTATCGTTAATATTCCCTAATTAATATCGATTCACTAATCAAATTAATCGTTTGCCGTAAAAGTAATAACTTGAACGTAATATCGTTTATTATTACAGATTTGAATTAGCTGATAATCTACACTTCACCCGAATACGACTTTAGGTTATAATATAAGCAATATAAATGTCATATTTATCCCACGAATGTTCCTTTCAATTATTCTCAATGGGCCATTCGCGCGAATTTCGCAGTTTGCTTATTTTACCTGGAATATAATCGGGTTATATATTGGGTAATACGCCCAACACGTTGACAGATATAAGCAATTTTGCAAATAGTACGTTTCGCCAAGTTGAGCTTTCATTTT
>CM068320.1:35401646-35559146 GCA_034766995.1 Acanthacorydalis orientalis
ACTCTTCAGATTTCATCATTTAGATCGGAAATGGTTTTAGGATTATTGGGGTATACCTGTTCTTGAACGTGATACCGAAGAAAGCAGTCCAACGGTGTAAAATAACAGAATCTGGGAGGATAATTAATATCTCTATTTCTGAAAATAACGCGAACAGGAAATTTTGTCCACAATAAATCAATTGTTTCATCAGCTGTGTGGCTTATTGCTGAAATCACATGTCCTTCAGGTGAATATCATCCATTTCTGCCCATAAAAAATTGGTAATCATGTTTCGGTATCTTTCTCTATTCACAGTAATCGCTTTACCAGACTGATTCTCAAAAATTAAAGACTAATGACTCCACTGGACCGACGAACACACGTTGGTGTTTCTTCATCTTTAACCGATCCAGTCTCTTGAGATTTACTCACTAATCAATGACTAGTTGATTCAGATGAACGAGTATGCCGAGAATAAATATCGAGTAATTTGCAAAGTATATTTTTTATAAAACAACCATTTTTCATAATACATTTGTATTATTTCAATGCGTTGTTTTGTTGTATATGAAACGATTACTGAAAATGGCCATGTCAAAACTTAACAAATGTCAAAAAAATACAGATGTTAGTTTGACATCTGTGTAATATAATCTCTTAAAAAAATGCGTCCTTATTGGAAAACCTTTTAGTAAAACAGTAAAAGAGGTCCGAAAATGCATTAACGATTTCATCGACTCAAAACTGCAATCTTTTTTCGATAAGAAATTCTTCAGTTAACTAACAGATCGAGCAAAGTAATAATCAAATAGTGGGAGATATTTTGAGGATTGAAATGTATTCTATTTTCCTGTAAACATAAATTTTCTATAAAAAATTAGACAATTATCAAAAAAATACAGCTGTCAGTTTGACATCTATGAAATATAATCTCTTAAAAAAGTTCTTTCTTATTGGAAAACCTTTTATCAATATGGCCATATTTATTACAAACAACATTATAAGTAGTGTTGACTTCAATCATTTTTTTTCATTCTTTAGTCTGTCAAACAACTAGGTATGATTTCAAAGAATTTTCTTATCGAATAAATCAATAAATTCCATATAATAAAAACCCGCATTTCTCGTCACTTTGTCCGCAGGACAAAGTTCTAATAATGCATAAAGGGTTAAATATATTAACAGACACATTTGTAATTATTTTATAAAGTTTTTCATGGAAAGATCTTTTCATTTCTGAATATATTCATTTTTGAATATTCTTTATTTTTATAAAACTGTAGCTAATTTTTTTTCAATTGATTTTGTCAAATAACTTTTTATCACCCCTCGAATCACAAAAAAATTTGGTTAACATTTTTAATAAATTATTACTAGTTTTATTTATGAGATAAAAAAAGATTCGATTTGTGAAAACATTTATTTTATTTATTTTGGAAAAAAAGTGATTAATTTATTTTAATTTTTACAAATTTTAGAATAAAAATATTAGTTATTTTTATTTCCAAGTACCATCTACTTTTCATATATCTCTTCAATTATTTACTGTTTCATTCTTTTTATTTTCAATAAATGCTGCTTTAAAAAAAGAAGTTTATCAGTTTGATAACCGTTATGATAAATATAAAAAATGTATATTAAATAAAATACAGTAATAATTAAGAAAAAAAAACATTATAACTAAAGACATTTTTCAATGATGTCATATGACTGTTATGGTTTATATTTTATACGAATTGTGAGCGGATAAAGATAACAAACAAAAAAATAATACAATAATTTAATCATAAATAGATCAAAGAGTTAATTAAACAAAAACAGAATCATTAAAATTTTATTTAATTATTTTCACTGTTGTACAAAATTCTATGTATTTTTAAATAAACACATAATATTTCATTAAATCTGTTTTGCTTTATACAAGTAAAATTCGTTAAATAAACATTATCCTAAGTAAGCAATTAGCATACATTTTAATGAATCTTAATTGATCCACTGTTACAATATATATCTATAATTATCCAACATAATTTTCATTGATCTGCCGTATACATTGATATCAGATTACAAGTGTGTTCTACAATTAACTATCCTCATCAAATATTTCGTTCGAATCTGGCATGTTAACGTAAAGCTCTGATCGATCCGTTATAATATATACGTTATCACATCATACAGCCAAGCATACATTTGTGTTACAATGTAAAGCAATCCTGTATCTGATATTGTGCTATGTAGAGGTTCGTTTCAAAAAATATACTTTTTTAAACAGCCATCATAATTCTCAACAAGTATGTCGTTTACGTTGCTTTTTTCGATATCGTTTTATGTCATTTATTTTTACGGCGGAACTGTCCATCTTGATTATTATTGATAATGTATCTCTGTACAGGCAATATCTATATTTGCTTACATACAAGTATAGACACGTACATGTTCGTACATACAGACATACATACATGTATAATAAATGTAATAAAATAAAGCTTTTATATCCAAATAAAAAGAAAAATCGACTCGTTATTTTATACATTTATCAAAAATATTTTATGACGGTTTATATTACTGAAATATTACATGTTTCTACCACTTAAAAAAATATTGATTGATTTATTAAGATCTAATAATGAATGAAAAAGAAGAATGTGTTAATAACCAATGAAACTATAGAGTGATTCAACTTCGTATTCCACACCAAAGTATTAAAAAAAAACATAAAAATTAAAAAAAGCATTTAAAATATTAAAAAAACGAAAAAATTAAAAAAAAAACTTTAAAATTATTTAAAAAAAAACGCAAAAATTAAAAAAAAAAGTATATTATCCCTCATTTAGTATTTTAGTCCAATTATATTTTAATATTGATTTGAACTAAAACACTAAATAAAAATTAACATTACTTTCATAAACCCCAACGCCCTCTTTTAATACTTCCACGTAGAAGTTTAAATTGAATCACCCCATATTTCATAAAAATGTTTTATAAGTAACGATTAGTAAATTAACAAACACCAATACGACAAAACACATTTTTTTGGTCTATTAATGTGGGATATTAATATTTCAATATCTGTGCTATTTATCTTGATTTTCCAAACTATTGAAATATGACAAAAAAAAATACACAATACACATTTTTGAGAATAGTTTGAGCTGTGACACACTTTTCAAGAAAGTAAATTAAATTAAATGTAATTGACAAGAAAGACAAAATGAATGTACTCAAATACACATATTAATCATTTGAGAAATTAGAGAAATAATCACATATTTAAATATCAACATTAGATATGTTCAAACAACTAGTTTTTTATTTACTCTGAAATTAAAGATAAAACTAAATTTCAAAAATGTTATAAGTTAGAAGAATAATTATTTAATAATTAGTCGATAGGTTTTAATATCTACTGTTAAATATATGTAAGAGAACTATAAAAGTATTTAAAAAAATCTGAGAAATATAGATTGTGGAAAAAATGTATTTGTACATTTTATAAAAGGAATTTAATAATAAGTTATGATAATAATCAATATTTAATATGTTATAAAGTGATGAAGGTAATAACAAGTTTATGAATTACCAACATTAATAATGACAAATTAATAATTTATTGACAATTTAAATGGCAATAATTGAACCGTAACAAATATATCATCAGTTAGAACAATGATCGAACAATAGATTTTACATTGAAAGAATTTATAAACAACAAATCAATAAATGATGATAATATATCACTTGTTAAGAAAATCAATCATACTTAAATATCATTAATTTTTTAAAAGTTGAAATAGATTTCCATTTACAAATAGAATAATAATAATAATTTCTGTTAGTTTTCTTTTAAAAAAAATCTAAAACTTTTCAATGATAATTCCGGTTATGAGAGAAATTGAAACAAGAGTAAAAATGTATAAAAAAACATCTACTAACATGATTACAGATTAATATTAGATATTTGAAAAAATATAGTAAAAAATAACCAGAATATATACAAAACTTGAAACTAACTTCATTATTTCCTATGTTATGTAGATACAACATTGATTCATAAATTATAGTACTGTCCTCTTCAAAAATATTAATTTTCTTTTTGTTTAAACTAAGATATATTTCCATATCATTTTTTTAAATTGTTTAAGACGATTGTTTCTTCCTTACTGGACTCATAAATCTTTCCATGAACAATCCTTCCGAAATGACGCGTATCGTAATTTAATATTTATTTTCAGAGTGTATTCAAATTGATATATGTTTCTTTTAACTTGTCAATTCCTTAAATGGTATGGAATCATATTTAGAAATTTAATATTACTGATCATGAATCATCGTTTCAAATAAGATTGTAACAAAATATCGATAGCTAAACATATATATATTTATGATTTCAATTATTATTTAATGTATATATTTGTGTCAGATAAAATTAGTTTCTCTTTAATTCACCTAAATTCACGCCTACATTTCTTAACAAGCAGAACTTATATTTACAGAACAAACAAATATCTTCTTTCACTATGTTTTTCTACCTCACACACATACATTACATATATATATATATATATATATATATATATATATATATATATATATATATATATATATATATATATATATACTTTATTAATCTAAACGAACCGATTTGAATAAAATTTAATACCTTTTAAGGAATCTTGTAATAATTAAATTGATTCAATGCGTAAGCGTATCGGAGTAATTAGTTTTGAATAAAGTGGAATTGAAAATTTTCCTACACAAATCTCGACAAAACTTCTCATTCTTGACACATATAAAGCATTTCATCCATGAAACCTGTCCGTATATTAAGCAAAATCAATTCAACTGAATGGAACAAGTTGACACAGTGTGTCTGAATGTAATCCACGTCGATATATCTAAAGCATTTCAGTTAATAATTGGGATTGTCTAAATCGATAAGTAGCTGTCTAGAACATATAACGATAAATGACATTAATTGAATAGAAATGACAGTGCATATAAAAGTACGTAAATGTCTATTAGTCAGGCATAAACAAAGATGTTTTATGAAAAATAGTTCGAGTTTAAATTCAGATAATTCTAACGTCGTTTCATGTATTCAATTTATGAATTAACTATTGTACTTTACAACTGAACTGTAGACATAAACAACATATATGTTATTAATATCTGTTATCATATTAAAATATATTGTCAGTTAATAACACAATACTTCATTACTCTTTTTCATCATATATGTATATATATATATATATATATATATATATATATATATATATATATATAATGATTAATTAACAATTAATATAGTTAGTAATTTTTATGTTGTAATATTTTCAAAGAATACCTTTCATATTTTAATTGTATACGTTTTATGTTTACGAATAATTATCTAATTCGAAGAAATGCTGTCAGAAATATAATACTGTTTGTGGTCATTTTTTCCAGGAATCCATCAATTATGCGATAAATATTATGAAATTGAATATCATTTATTTTAACAGATAAATTAGTTGACATATTTCGTTCAGTAGCTATAACTGTATTTTACTTATAATTAAATGTATTAAAAATATTATGTTTATGTCTGCGTTGATTAAATGAACTATTTAGTATGTAAAAAAGTAGTTTGTTTAATTAATATATTTTTTTTTATTTTTTATTATCCAAATAAAATATTATCTTCTCGATATTAAATTTAAAAAAGGTTTATTTTATTTATTTCTTTATATTATTTCAGTAAAGTACATAACATTTCAAAAATCAGTTAATTGTTGTAAATGAAATCGAATAATTAGACACGTTTATATTTATAGTTGTTTAAAGATTTTATATACTTGAAAATATTAATATAGTTTTAATAAATAAATATTTTTCAGTATTTCTTTTAAGGATAATTCTATCACAGTAACTTAATTTTCTAGAAAAATGTATTCAGCAGTTTAATGTACTAGATATTTTATTGTCCTCTCTCTCACTGTCTACAATTATTTTTTTTAATTTCACAATGAATTTTGGTTTTGTTTCATTAACAAAATTGATTCATTGTTTCTATTTTTTTTTAATAAACTTTCCTGTGCCGATGGAAATATTTCAGATCCTCAATTTTTGTTCGATATAATTATTATATTTTATATAACTATTATTATTATATTAATGTAATTATTGTATTAATGTAATTATTATATTTATTTAATTAGTTTAGGACATAAAAAACTATTCCAATTTCTCCTTGACAAATAATTTCTATAATAATACAATTTTTATACATTTCAATACTTATTACTAATATCAGGCATAAAAATTAATCTGGCTTAGCCCCCATTATTTTGTATAATTTTTCTCCCTCTATCGGGTAACTGACGAATCCTTTATCTGGAAAAATATGCCGGATTTGGGTGATGAAATCGTAATACAATTTTTTTCACTGTTTTTATGTTTTATATCTCATAACACTTTTCCTTAAGGCTGAAAAAATCATTTTTGCGGTTTCAGCAACATTTTTTTTCAACTAGAATGCGAAAAATACGCAATGCCTAATATCATAAGCACTACTGTTTTTTTGAGGTTATGCCAACTGTTTGGCCAAGATACATAGCCTTTTTAAATGTTAAAGTTGCCACTTAATATTTGGAAAAAAATATTTTAATTTAAAACAGAGTGTTGATTGATTCAATTTAAGGGCATCGAATTAATTTTTACATCCTAGATTACAGTTTTATTCCAATTTGATAATTTATATAATTACAATATCTTTTACAAAATGTTGTAAAAGAATCCTTCGATTATTAAAAGACACAAATTGTATTTTATTATGGAAAAAATCTAGTCTCACTGAAGGGCATAATCAGATCGTACTTAACTTTTTATATAGCAAGACTTATAGAATAAAAACGTATAACTTATTACATTACTGAATCATGAATATATCTGTTTAATATCTTTATAAACTAAATTATCTTTCATGAACTTTGAAATTTTATTTGCTTCACATTTCGAAAAATATGAAGAAAGTTTAAGCGTTTCATAATAAAACGAAACATTAATTAAATAACATATTAATAATTCTTATTTATTTATTTTCAAATTATGATAAGAAAGAACGTTTGAAGATAAATATCAGTTATGAATCGTTATCATATTATTTTATGGACATTTTTTTTAAATAGAAATATAAAATTATAAAACAGTCTTGAGAAGTGTGTTAGTGGTAAGAGATAATATAGATTTTGTTATATATATATATATATATATATATATATATATATATATATATAATATGTGTGTGTATGAATACGAAAAAGAATTTTGTGTTATATCAAAGACCTTAGACGTATTATATCACCTTTTCTGATAAACAGAATTCGATCAAATCATACTCGTCAGTAGTAAATTCCATCAATACCGTACAAATTTTCGCAAGGAAATATCTGGTATATATGATTAGATTTTTATATGCACATTCCGTTTCAAGTTGAGATAACTTCAATTCTGTATTGTGCATATCTTATTCCATAACCTTGTCGATTTCGAACACTTCCTGAATAATAATGACCACTGACTAAAGCTAGCGGAAACCACACGGGTTGAGTGAAATATTCATAGATGATGCATGATTCAAAATATGTTAGCAATGAATGTGTGCAGAATAATATATTTACATATGAATATGAATGCTAACTGCTACAAGTAGGCAGCTTTTAAAACTAATAAATAATATGCTGCGCTTTTTTTCCAGCATGTCTATGCCGATGCTTATCAATTTACCTGATAATGTTTTTTAATGCGATGAAATAAATTTATCTTTTATACATACCGTCACAATTTAATAATAAATGTGTGTGTAAAGAAGCATTCACACCTTTTCACAAGCCTATATGACGTGCGTGTTTAACATACTTATCTGTTTTTCATACATACACGTACATATTCAGAAATGTATATATATATATATATATATATATATATATATATATATATATATATATATATATGTATGTATGTATATGTATATGTATATGTATATAAATATCTTTAATGAATTTAAACGACATTATTTTTAGTTTGAAATAAATCCTCAATGATTCTTTTTAGTATCTAAATTAAATTCAAAACAGTAGAAATATTTAAATCACTGAACCAAAACTATTCAAAAATGCACATGTAGTGAAACTTAATTAGTTCAATTCATCCCTTATTATAATTGTCATATAATTATTTTAAAACTCCTTGAACACTTTTACTTTTTTGATTATTAAAAAAAGTTTCAACTTATAATATGGTTAAATATGTAAACTGGAAAACATGGATTGATTATTAAAAAAAAAATAAAAATAATAATATGTATAAAAATTAAGAGGTTTCGATAGGTTTAATATTAAATACGCAGATAAAGTTACTGATTCATTGTCTAAGTAAATAATAAATTTATTTTTTGTTGTTTATTAATATTATTATATCATATTTTTTTTCTAAAGATGTTATAAATTTTTTAATGAATGGATTTCTTTCTTGAAAAATTCCTGAACAATTAAAATAATTTATTTGCACGAGCAATTTTTTTAAGTTTAAAATATATATATATATATATATATATATATATATATATATATTTTAAACTTAAAAAAATATATATATATATATATATATATACATATATCTGGAAAATATTATTAGGTGTAAAAAATAATTTAGTGCCTTTAAAATGAATCAGTCATAACTCTGTTTTAAATTAAAATATTTTCTCGTCGTTTTAAGATTTTCAAGTACCAAACTTAACATTTAAGACCACTATATGTCTTGGCCAAGCAATTTAGCATAACCTCACAAAACAGTATTGAATACGCAGCGTCTGCAAAGCAGCACATTAGACATTGTATACTTTGTGCATTCCAGTTGATAAAATGATTTTGAAGCTGAGGTAATGATTTATTCAGCTTTGGCGGGAGATGATGTGACACATATAACATGCTATAACAGTGGAAGAGGTCCGAAAATACATTACAAATTCATCGACTAAAAGCAGTCATCTTTACTGCGACAAGGAATTCATCAGATACTCGACAGATGAAGTAAAGTAACATAAGAGAATGGGTCATATTTGAAGGATTGAAATATTGTTCAATTTTTCCACAAACATTCATTTTTTATAAAAAAGGGAGAGTGACTTAATTTTTATACTTAATATTTATTACAAAAATATTTTGTGAAACTCAAAATGTATACATTACGAATTTCAAACTCTACTAATCATTAATTAAAATCGTCGTTTTTCTTTGATAATAATTTATATACGCTTAAAATTTAGACAAGCGCTTCAACATTTGATTGTTCAATCAATGTATTAATAATTCAACTCTTTGATTATTTCCACGCTCATTTATTTATATTCAATAAAATAAATTTCTGTGCAAGTGTTGGAGAAACTGATTTTTTATTGGAATTATTTTTGATAATTATTACTATTAAAAAAATCGAATAATATTGAAGAAAAGTGTTTCTCTATAAACATCAGTAAATGTTTTTTTATATTACTTATTATACATTGTTTGAATTTAATATATATATATATATATATATATATATATATATATATATATATATATATATATATATATATGTTTGTGTGAGAAACAAACAGTATTAATCTTTTGAAGGGTTTAAATTAATTATTAGAAATTGCCTGTCAATGCTTCAGATAGACATATAAAAAAGGACATCGATTTATTACCTAATACACTTTACATACCCGTATGTAATTATATATATATATATATATATATATATATATATATATATATATATATATATATAAGTATATGTATATATTAATCAGTAACAGCAACACTAACATAAGCAACCGTTATCAATCCATTCTTGGATAAAGACCCTTTTCAAGGATACTCGGAGTGTTTCTGTCTGCGGCTTCGCGGTAAATTTTCGAATTTCGGTTTCCTAACGAAAATTCATACTCCAACTCGCCTGTTTCATATCCATTTGCCTCCAGTCGAGTATTTGGTCAATCTAGTGGTTATCGATTTTCTTGTTATATGACCGGTTAAATAGTATCAAATTTATATATGCATCTATTCCGCTCTATTTACATTAATAAATTCGATATGTAATTGTAATTATAAAAACAACACCGAGGAATATAAATGAAAAAAAAAATAACGTTATTGAAAAATTCGCAATACAAATCCACATGTATGTAATATTGTGAAATCTATTGTTATTGTAACAATGAAATTATGCTGATTGTTCTCAGAGTAAAAATATTATTTCGAATAAATTATTAGTAATACTATCTGAATAATTACAAGAGACTAATTATAAATTCAATTAAAAACAATTCTAACTGACAATACAATCTTAATAGACAATAATTATACACAAGGTTCAAATACACAATGAAAACATGCAGAAATAAATACGATAGTAAAATAATGAATACTTAATAATTTAAATATATATATATATATATATATATATATATATATATATATATATATATATATATATATATATATATGTATGCATGTATATAAATCGATGAAAATATTTGCATAAAATGGACAATGTTATTACAATGTTCCCATTTCGAAGTGATACAAAGTATGTATTCGACAAATTACATACAGAAATACAACATGTTTCATCATGTTGATGGTGTTATCAAAATCTAAAGCGAATATGCGTGACAAAAGCATCGATTTAAATTAAAAATACTGGGGAAATACTTTTATAATAAACGATTGTTTTCTAATCTTTTACCTATGTAATATTTTCATAATCGTTCGTGTTGTGCCTTTTTTACTAAACATACCGAATACGTGTACGGATTACTATAATTATGTATAAATTTTACATATAAATGTACACATGTGTGTATGTGTTGTATTTCTATTAAATACCTGATAATATTAATAATATATTTTATTTTCCATGCAACACCTAGTATTATGTTCGATTTAAATAAATTAACTAAAAATACGTTTCGTTTAATATTTTTGTTTCAGTTATTAATGTTCCATTAAACTTTATTTATGCTTTCAAAACATGTCATGTTCATTGACCTTCATTTTTCATCAAAATGGACGTGTTAGGTGTGCAAATTAATTCGGTACCTTTAAATTGAATCAATTATAACTGCCACCGAATTAATTTTTACATCTATCATGTTTAAATCAGTAAACAGTATGTTTTGTTTATATCTTCTCAAAAATAATTGAACAAATATACCAATATTTTTAATATTTTAAAAAAATGGAATTATTGTTTCTAAGAATTAAAAAAAAACATTAAAATATGTTTACAAATTTATCGAATTCATGTAGAGAAATATTGATTTTAATTTAATGTATTATTGTACTGGTGATTAAATAATTATTTTTTTATAATACTTCAACTTAATGTTAATATAAAATTCATTTATCAAAAAAATAATTCATTAATAAAGTTATACACTTAACTTGTAAAGCAACGACCAATAACATAAAATACAAAAAAATTAACTCCAGAATCACAAAATATTAAATAAAAAAACTAATTTCAATATAGATAAAACTATTTGTAATCGAAATAAATAAAAGTATCAACATAGAATCAAAATATATATTTTTTAAAAAAAATATATTATTTTGACAAATATATAGGAACCTTAAAAAACTTTTTATCAAGCTTTTATCATGTGCTTAATTTTAATAACCTTATGACTGTAGTATACATAAAAGTTTTAAAACGCATATTATTATACTATACTGTAAGCTTTAATACTTTTTATGATAATGAATATATTTCTTCATTTTATATAGTCACTTTTATCTCAACTTTATTTCGAATATTTCAAGAACTAAATACGAAAAAAAATATCTTTTTCTACTTTTATAAAATCTATTAAATTATGAAAATATGATTTTTAGTATAAAACTATTTCAGTTATTAGAGAAAGAGAAAAGATCAAGTAAATATATTTTTATTATAAAAAATATACATTTTGATAAGAATTTTTTTTTAAAAAAAAACAAGATATTTATTTCCATTTATAAATTCCTATTAACCAATTTCATTGTAAAACATTTACATCATTTCATACAAGTATCTAAATTCTAACTCATCTCACTTTCAAATAGTTTTTTCTTTCAATTTCTGAGTGAATGTGATTTTTATTGCAAGATTACGTTGTTATTATTACCAATTATCCAATAAATTGATTACAGAATTTTACATAGTAAGCAATTGCCCAGTAGCGTTCGTACTTTATAAAAAATCTCTCTTATAGATAAACTATAATTATAGTGATTAAGTAAGTTTTATTATTATATGTGTATAAAAAGTTATTGCTTAAATACTTATATATGTATATACTATTTAAGGTAAATTTAGTTTTTCGACCATATTATTTCTATTTAAAGACTTACAGTTGTTTGATTACATAAATAGTTCTTATTCGGTAGTTTCTTTCTTTCATGTTTTATTTTTTTTTTAAATATATAATTAGATACAATAAGTAATTATAATATCTGAAGATTAAAAACAGTAAAATAAAGAATTAAACTAAAATGATTTTTTGCTAAATATCAATTTTATAATTCCATGATAATATATTTGTCTAGAGATTGATTAAACTTAAGATTCATTTATTTTAATTTACAAAAAATTGAATAATATTAATTAATCACTACTTTAATCACATGTATTTATATTATCAAAAATAATTCCACTTCTTAATATTTTTTTACAATTTTTGTAATAAATTTAGTTATATTTTCATGCAAATAATATTAATCAGATTTTTCAATGAAAACTCTCTGAGAATAAGGACATCAAAATGTGTACAAATAGTAATCAAAGATGATTAATAATTAAATATTTTTAAACAAAAACATTTATGTAGTTTATAAAGAAGTGAAATATTAATTTATTTAAAGAATTTAATTTTAAGCAGAATCTAAAATTATATACATTTTCATGTTTTTATATGAAATAAATATTTTTAAATATTCCACAAATTCTCTAAATATATATACTTTTTTAAATTTTTACTGAATTATTAAACATTTTAAATAACTCTCATATACTATTTACAAACTTTTATTAAACTTTTTAGAGAGAAAACCATAAACGAAACCGTAGGCATTCTGTTTTAATTATTTATCAATTTTTAGTTCATAATTTATACATTTTTTCTTCTCTTTTCTTACAAATCTGAATCTAAAATAAAAAGTTTATAATTGAGGTCATAAAGAAAGCTTACAATTATTAAATAACATTTCAATGGATGATTGATCTAATATAAAACATTTTTTTTTCATTATCCTGCTTACACACAGCTAATCTTTTTATTTGTAAGATTATTGAAAGGAGAATAATAAAGATGCCATATATGGGGAGTTAACAGTTATATCAAAGAACATTTGTTCAGCGATTCACCTAAGTGACAGAGCGTAATGTATTTTTTTTTACTTAATCATAATCTGAATATCAATGAGTCATATGAATGCAAAAATGTTTACTCATCGCATTTGTATACTTGGGTGTTTATACACACACATAGTCATATATATATATATATATATATATATATATATATATATATATATATATATATATATATTATTTTCTATTATATAATAAGTAATATATTTAATGTTATTATTGGTTTTATAAAACTCTTATAAAAATATATTTTAAATCATAATTTAAAATATTAATTGATAAATTTTAAAATATTAATAAATATTAATTGATTAATAAATAGCTATATGAATTCCATGTACAAAAAGTTCTATATTTACAATTTATTTGAATGATTTTTCAAACTTTATATAAATTTCAGATTAATGCTAATCACTAATAATATCTTTATCGCAAAAAGAAACTCTTAAATAATATTTCAAAAGGGTTAAATAAAGATATTCGAACGAGGTATAAATAAATGAATGCATTTAACTAATGTTCATAAAATAATAGAATTTCTTGTTCTGAATGAATATTTATAGATCTCATTATTTAATATTCTCAATTATTTTTTTAAATATTTGCTTTATTATTCACAAAATGTTTTTACATGTTTTCTGCTCTACTGTTGTTTTTTTGTCATTAAAAATTATATGAAAATGTATTGATATTTTTTTTCAAATCATTGTTTTATCTCAAAGTCTTTATGCTGTTCCCCATATTTGACTTCATTTGACAGTATTTTAATTAATGTTTGCTGATTAATTACCATGTATTTTTTCAGAAAATATGATATAATTATCGAGAGACATTTTTATTGCACGCATAATTTTACTAGCACATATATTTAGTTGTTACTTTTCATAAACATTGATTATTTTAAAAGTTCTTTAAATAATTGATATTATTTGTGTGATATTTCATTAATTATTGGTAACTGGATGTGGAAGTATACCATTTTTTTATACTTATTAAATCAAAAAATATAATTTCTAAGAATTGATTTATTGTTTTACATAAAATCGATTTTAAAGTTTTTAATGAGCGAATCATTTTTTCTGACTTTTGTATTGACTATCAAATATTCTTGTTAATCATCTTAGAATCGACTTTCATGTTTACTTTTTTTAAAAATGATTGATTAATTTGAAACTGAATAAATGTAAAATATTTTCTATTTTACATGTTAACAGAAAAAATAATTCCAAATAAACAGTAATGAAAAGCAATGACCCACAGTTTCATCAGACAATACTAATTAAATTTAATCCTGAAAATATACAAAGAAGTATTTTAATACTAAATAAATTTTATATGATTTTATACCAGATAATTGACAGTGCATAAAAAACAGTTTTCTCATCATTTTGTCTTATATGAATAACAAAGTATTCGTTCACAGATTGAAGACTATTTGTAATAAAAATAATTTACAAAACTAGGATGCAGAGGGTTGTTGTCTTGATAAATTAAACGATCGGTTATGTTCTTAGACCGTGTATAACATATGTTCAGCTTTGGGGGAAGGTATTGTAACGTATAAACCGCAACCTAACTGATACCTATTTTAAAACAATGGTAGAGATCCGAAATATTCATTGACTCGATCACTCCATATTTTTTTCGACAGAGGATTCATCAATTAGCCGATAGATAGAAAAAAGTTATACAAAATAGTGAGGGATATTTTGAGGATTTACATGTATTCCATTTTTCAGTAAATAAACATTTATTTTCTATAAAAAAGGCACTGAATTAATTTGTACACCAAATATATATATATATATATATATATAACAAATTTGCCTAATAATTTGACATTAATAAAATTTTCACTGTTGTGAATATTTTGTGTTGTATTTGTGTTAAGGCAATTATTTTATTTACAGACATTTTTTTATTCTACACATTTTAACATGCGGAATAATTAGAATTATGAACTTACTGATTTAAAAAATGAAAAATGACAGGTATTATTAATTAACTATTGATTATAATAATGAAAATATAAAATTAATATAACTAAATTGTACTTTTTCTCGACTTTTCCCTTATAAAACAATCAGTTACAGCTTATCACAGTTACCATCTAAAATTAATATGAAAACCTTGTTCTTTTTTAATTGAAAAAACACACAATGTATAATAGAGTACACATACACACATATACATTACATTTATATATATATATATATATATATATATATATATATATATATATATATATATATATTAAAAAACTAATGTACATAAATTCTAAACCGTTTTATAAATAATTTCGAACACGTTGCATGAAAAACATAGATCTCAGTTTAATGACTACAATGTATAAATAAGTTTTTGCTCGTTACGGTCGCACAATTCACTATCCAAAAACTATAATTTTCTAACGAATTTAAGAGCTAGTTACGGAGTGAAATGTAATATCATACAAGTGCAAAGTATCCAGTAAATTGAAGTAATAAAGAATATTCATAATTATCCAGTTGATTTATATGGGATTGTTTCCTAACGTACAGCGGTTGTTTTATCCACGCGATATTGATATTAAATAGAATTCATGCTCTGCGTACCTGTTATATATACATATATATGTATATATATATATATATATATATATATATATATATATATATGTATAAGTGTATATTTGTGTGTATATTTAAGTTCGTATAACATTCCCTCTGTAAACTTTATATAATAATTAATTAATGAGTCATTAAGCGGATCTACATTACGTACGGTTTTCAAAACTTTCTCTGCTTAATTATCTTATAACGTTGTTTCGTATGTAAACTTAGGAAATGAAAGAAAGTAGTCTGTTTTTTAATTTAGTTTTATTCCTCTTATGATTTATTTTCTTTCCGAATTTGAATTAAAATTTATTTATTTATACATTTAAACGGAATTATATATATATATATATATATATATATATATATATATATATATATATATATATAATAAGCGCTTTAATATATTTAGTAAGTAATATATTTACTAAGTGCTTTTTTTAATATATTTATTTCAATTTATTAGTCATTCTTATCAATTCGTATGTTTAATAATTTTTGATAGTTTCTTACTTAAATAGACTGAAAATTTATGAATGAATTTTTTGAAAAAATCGATTTTATTATAAATTTTAAACTAACGAATATTTTCTTCCATTATCTTATCTGTTAATTTTTTAAATATTTTTTTTAGTAGAATTAATTTTATTTATCATTCTCTTATAATATCTAATATCAGATCATAATATTTTAAATGATTTTATTGTCCTCGAGACTTTCTTTTCTTTTTATTATATTTATACGTATTGTCCTATCAAGATTGGGTATTTTGCCAGTCAAGTTCCATTATATGTGTTTTTTATCACTCACTAAGAGAAATATTGTCCTAATGGAATACTTTTAACCGTTTGGCACTCATACTTTAACGATCGAATTAAGGGGTGACTCGAACGCAAGTGCGCAAACGTGGTTTGGTTCTTAATTATATTTGTGTTCGGGTGCTAATAACCTTAACTGTCGAACCGCCATAACAACCCGATAAACATCTTAGAAAATCAAATACTACAAGATAAATACATAAACTGTTGATATATCAATTCGTTCATTTTTAAAGTGAGATATTCATATTTTTATTGTATTATTGTAAAATTATTTTACAGACTATATACAACTATTTATAAATATGTGTAGTATTTTTACAATTTTTCTTTTAATAAGTACCCAATTTTAAAATGTTATAATTACAAGAACAAAAAATTACAATTTAATTTGTGAACCTCAGCTTTTTTTAAAAAAATCTATTTGGTTTTTTAAACTGTCATAAATAATTAATACTTTTTAATAAAAAAATACTATATGCTCGCATATATGCTATTTAAGATGTATATAATTTTAAATTAAATATTGTTTAAATTTTCAAAAATAAAATAAATGTTTATTTAAATTTAATATGTGTATAAGCAAGTTAATCACATTTAATTCTCAGTAAAAAATATATACCAGAGTTCATGAAAAAAATGTGAAATGGACACATTAGTTACTTGACAACATATGTTCATTGAAAATAGTGAACAAAAAAATTAACGGATTTATTTTTTTTGTATATAACTTGTGACAGGATCAGACATTTGTAATTGTTTTAAAATTTGTAACAAAAAATAGATTTGTATAAAAGCAGACGGCAGATTTCATGTATCATATCAAAGTAATTAAACATGTCACAGCAATACAGTTCTGACACTATGACTAAATTTTTTTTCACAAATAAATTCTTTTTTTATCCTACAGTAAGATGTAAATAAAAAATAGATTAATTAATAACAATGAATTTCTTGTAGTAAATATTTTTATTGTGTGTTTACAAATATCGACTTTTAATTAATATATGTGTGTATGTAAATATCATAAAATTAAAAATATCTGAAATATTAAATCTGAGTATATGTCATATTCAAAAACAGATATTATTCAGTGACCAGTGACACTGAATATATTAACTTTAAGGTGGTATATATTCTACATACCTAAGATAAATTAGAAATCTAGATATTGCACTGTGATATTAATATTGAGGACACACAAAATATAATACATACAGCGTTTACATATATTATTTTCAAGCTTCATTTACCTGTGCAAAGGAAGTAAAACAAAACGTGTGTCGGTGAATTTTGCAGTTTACACAACCCGTTGTGTGGCTTGAATATAATCAAACATTGTCGGTTATACAGGTACGAACAAACCTATTTTTATGGTAAAATAGAGTGTGTACATGAATAATTGAGTTAAAACCACATATGCCATTTTAAACAGTAGACGTGTTTGTACGTTCTGAAATACTTGTAAAATAACTATTTAAATAGTTGTAGAATTATACATTTTTTTGTATGAAAATTAACTTCTTCTATCAAATAAAACTTTGTAAATTAAAATCAGTTTGTCAAAAATATTGAATTTTTTTTTATTACTCATTTAAGAGTTCTGAATTATTTCAAAAATTATGGACACTGTACATAAATAATAAATGAATATATATATATATATATATATATATATATATATATATTTATATATGTATATATATATATATATATATATATATATATATATATATATATATAAGCAGAGGGAGAGATTTGTATTTTTCAACCATATTTGTTTTATATTTTTTATTTGAATGTCTTTGTTACAATTCTTCAAATAAATATAAGGCAATAATAATTTTTTTTTACAGATTTTGATACACAAAAATATAGTGAATAGTATTTAAATATGAATATTAAATGTTATAATCATTCTTTTATTTCCATTTATTTTTTTCTAATATACAATGATTACTGAATTCTGAACTTGATTCGTTAACAATAATTTTATTTTATATTTCACAATAATCTATTAAAAGAAATAGCTAAAATTCTATATATAAAATTAAAATCTGTATATTTGTTCACCTGTGACTTCATTTATATCGGATATTGTTATTTATTCTTCTTTGAATCATTTTTTTATAGGTCAATGCCTCTAGCACAAACAGGAAAGTGACTATAAATAACGTTTGAAGTTATGCTACATTTCAAAAGAACAAAATGTAAAATAGTTCGTTTTCATTTTTATTGTAAACCATATAACATTTGTGAAATATTTAATTTAAAATATATATATATATATATATATATTTGATATTCTAATAGTTTAACACGTACGTATTTAACTTATATATATATATATATATATATATATATATATATATATATATATATATATATATATATGCAAACGCACACTAATATTCATGTATAAAACCACGAATTATTTCATGGTATGCTACACGATCTTCACTCTAAAATATTTCAGTACAAACCAAGTAGTTCTTGTAAACTTGTGAATAATGTGAATACGACTAGAAAGTTTAGTTTTACTTACAAAGTTTGTTTACAAAAGTAAGACAAAACAGCACCGACACGTATAATAAATTAATATTAATTATTCAACCTATTACAATTAATTTTAGAAACTTGAGTAAAATATCATCTCATAGACATACCGACGTGTTTTTCTCTCCGAAAAACACACTTGCTACATAAAAGTTTCAACTTGAGATATAGTCATGCTATTAATAACAACAATAAGTCTAATAAAAATTCATTGCACAGATTGAGAGGTTTATTATTCTTATTACTAGACACTTATATGCTAATTGAATTTGAAAAAAAGTTTATTGAATAAACAATAAGTACATCTTCTAGACATAACTAATAAACAATGGTATATTATTTTTATCTGACATTCGCCATATGTTTTTCTCTGCACGTTGTTTTATTTCAATTACAAATGAAAAAAAAAGAAACTTCGACAGCTAACATTGCAACACTCGCAACGCATTTAATATGATACATACATAATAATAATTAACCGATCTAAATGAATCCCTCAAGGTATATTATATTTTAATATGATATGGCCGGTACTAAATTATATTATTTGTATAAATGATGGAAACAATTGTGTAGGTTGAAGAATGCAAAGCACATGGATCTTGCGTGGGATGGATTTCATAATAATATCTCCAACTGGGTATAAACACAATGAGGTTTTGTATTTACTCCTTAAATATATTCACTCGAGTAATTTATTTTATTTACTTTTAAGACGAACTCCATTCAATTGCTTAATATGTCATAATTCTAACAAATCATAAAATGATAAATTATTATTTGTTTCAACTGTATGAAACTATTAATTCTCTCTTTCTCTCTCTCCATATATACATATATATATATATATATATATATATATATATATATATATATATATATATATATATATATATATTTGCACACATTTTTTTATAAAATAAAAGTAGTTTTAGAAAAATAAGATAAATTCTCTTCAGTAGAGAACTTTTATTACATTTCTAATCGTATAAAGTTTGTAGTATTAAATATTTTAAACAAAATAAATAATTTATACCAAGTGGGAAGTATTGTCTCATGATATGAGTTACACAAACAGAATTTAATAAATATTTCCTATATAGAAATAAATTTACAATAATCACACATTGAACTGTCCTATGGTTGTTAACCTTCAAAGTTGACACGCTGAATGAATTACAACTAAATATAAATTAAGAAAAAAAACGTGTCGTACAGTGATCATTTTTATTTCACCATGCAAATTCTCTGATGATTCTGACAACGGTTATAGTGATATAAAAACGAGAAAATGGCAACATATAGTATATGAAGACGAAAAACAACAACAGCATCGAACATAAAACTGAAAGTACAAAACAAATTAAATTGTCGGAAGGTCACAGAATAACCATGATCCACGATTTGAGCTTGTGGCGTTGAATAACGGGCGGCGGAGAGGCAATACATTCAAAACAAAGATGCCACCAGCAGTCTCGAATGCGGTGCGACGGGACGAGAGACGAATATAACCGGTCGGTCGCTGTCACGACATGCGGTCGGGATGATAGGCGTTTCTAATCGTGTCGATACTTTGATATGCGTGTATACTATGTATATACATATATCTCTATATGAATGATGTGAATGTTGTATAAATTTATTCAGTAAGGGAAGTGATAGCCACGAGCGCATTTTTACACAGGTACAAAAAAAAAACACAATTAAATTGGACACTTTTAATCGATTAAAATCGAATTTCTATACATGTGTGACTATATATATATATATATATATATATATATATATATATATATATATATATATATATGTTTATATATAGAGAGAGAAAGAGCAGTCATTTTATATTACAAAATATATGCGTTAACCCTTATATAAAAAATTTGAAAAGATCAGTTGAGCCTTTCTTGTATAATATTTTCTCAGTTTAACATATTTCTTTATCTAGTTTTTCTTACATTATGTATTAAAAAAAATAGAGATCTCTTCTATAATAATAATTATAATTGTTATATTTTATACCAATTCTCCCATTGGTGTGTTATCCTGAAGATCTTCTTCCTATAGAATCGGCTGTAAGTATATTTTCTGCGACAGGTTTTAGAGAAATTTTGAAGACTAATGTCTTAAAAACACGCCTGAAGATGACACACGTGTCGAAACATGTCTCAGTGAATTGACTTACAGCTGATTCTATAAGAAGAAGACTTCCAGGATTCTACAATGATTATTAAAATACAAAAACTCAAGTTCGAATGTCAAATTGAATCACTGAATTATTGAATTGTATTTAAAAAATCGTATCAACAATAAATTAATTATATTTAAAAAAATACTATTAGTTGAAATGCTATTTAAACTGTCTTTGTGATTTGAATAACAACTATGACAAATAAGACTGTTTAATTTTATCTCAAAAAATGTCAAATTACACCGTTGGATTAATGAAATTATCTTAAGAAAAAATTGTATCATCATCTTATGAAAAAATTGTAAAATTGTTATTAAATTAAACCATGTTCTTTTTTTAAAAAAAAATGGACCTTATTATCAAAAAAATGCTCTTATTTGCTTCTTTTCCATCTTTAATTCAACAGCCTAATTTGATGCAAAACTAATAACAAAACAAAGCAGATGTTACCAAAATACAGATGGAAAAATGCACTTTAAAATGATATTAACATAAACTCGATGAAATGACACTTTCATTGAAGTTATAATTCAGAAAACAAAAAACCCCTATTACTTTTCTGCCGTCCTAATACATCAGATATTTTTAAAAAGGTACATGCAATTCTTCTTCCAACCGAATAAATATAAACAATTAGTGTAGTCATATATTAAAAAAAAAATAATCAGTAATCGAAAAATTACAAAATAGAATCTAAAATAACAGCACTGTATAAATAAATAAAAAAAAATATTTTTTCATTCATCCCCTTACATTCGAAAAAGGTAGTTCAAATTGTTTTTTTTAAAACATTTTAGCGTCGATTCATTTCAGTTATATATATATATATATATATATATATATATATATATATATATATATATATATATATATATATATATGTATATATATGTATATATATATATATTTATTCGTTTGATATTTCGATTGCCCTATTGAATTTCTTTAGAATAAATCAACGAATATTATTTTATTTTTTTCAATACAAAATAGATATTGTAGCACATAGAATAATGATAAGTAGCTTCATAATACAGTTCTGACATTGAGGTAAAATTCTTTTTAACGAGTAAATTATGTGTTCATCTCACAAACAAGTTTCTATTCAAAATTATTCAATAAGTCATTATTCGATCATTTCTGACTGTTTTTTTTTTCTATTCTGGCACTCAGAAGATAATGATATGTCCATCGAAATGTGCATAAGCAACAATGAAAATGATCAGTAATATATTGTTATGTATATATGTTTTATTAATTCTAGTACTAATATATATTATGCAAACTTTTGTTGATATTATGATTTTGTAAGTTAAAGTTTGAAAATATATATATACATAAATATATGTAATTTTTATGAGTGAGTGAAATTTCAATTGTTAGAATTTGTTCACATATTATGAACCGCTTTTAAAGTGCCAGTTAATAAAAAAGTATCACGCTTTTGTGAATCTTAATTGAATTAACAATCCGTTTGGATTTCATTTCGAGATATGTAATATTCATGCGTGGTCGTACCAGCGCATCAACAAATGCAAGAGATAAAAATAAAGTTAAACACAATATCGAAGATGATTCGAAGAAATAAACAGAAAAAAAGCAGATCCACAAACACACGGCGTACGCTATAAGTAATAGCGTGATACGAAACGTTTACTTTATCTCGTCGTATAATTCAACACCTCGTAGAATGGAGGAGAAGAAAAAAAGTGCGGCCGAGTTGACGTACTGTAACGTGAACAACGCGAACAACGTGGTGCGGTGCGAGAGTCTATCTGTGATAAATGTTTGTGTGACCGTGTGCGTGGGTTTGACAGCTTACCCGCGGGGCGGCATCGTCACTGACTGTTCTCTGTTCTCATGTGTGTGCATGCATGCAAACGATTCATTTTGATGATGACGCTTGCGTTGGTGCTCAACATTTTGAGTTCATAAACGTGTAGGTGTTGAAGACTGTGAGCATCAAATTAATGTTTACATAAGGGAATAGCGTTCGATTCTATTCGGTACGATTGCGAATCGCATACACGGTTTCCGGTCGATCCCGTACGCACAACACAATCAATAGAAGGATTTATCCTCATTATGTTTATTATGTCATTGTGCACGACTGTTTCGTTTTGACTGTTATTTTAATGTCGTCTGTCAATTTAATCTGTTATTGCTGAATCAGCCAGTTAACACTAGATGTTCAATTTTCAGCTCGGTTAATGCCGCCAGTATACACGTAATTGGAAAAGTGGATTTATACTGTAATGAACAATTTATAAATGCTACATACATGTCATGATTGATTTACGTCGGACAATACTGACAACTTATTCGAATGAATATTTTGTGTCCAGTTCGGCAATTCAAAGGTAAACCATGTGCATGTATACATTGGTTAAATGAACGAGAAATTTATTTATTATTTTAATGCAAACCATAATAAAATTGATTGTTGTTTGAATGACGTACTCGTTTTCATTTACATCGAAAACAAACATCGATAAAATGAATATTTTTGATTTAGTATTCTGAAAATTATGTTTCCTCTATGAAATGAAAACATTCAACTTAATTGTGGCATAATTACCTCGTTATACGAAAAACATTTCATGATGAAATTTCTAATATAAACTGTAATGACATATCATTACCGCCATTCATCATTTTATAAAAAAGAACTAAATTGTTTAACAAATTTACTCGTCGGTGTTAAAATAATTTAATTTAAAAGAACAGATATTATTCGACCAAGAACTGATGTATATTCGACCTGTTTTTATTCTACCAAAAAAGATTCTAATCTTTAATAAAATTATATATAATTTTCCAGTTGATATCTGTAGAGATTCTAAACATTTCACTTTCATTTTCTACATTAAAAAACATAATATTTAAACTGTTTAACAGTAATTTCGTTTGAAACACTTGAACTATTTTTATTCTTTTCTCTAGTCAGTTCAAACACTTCAGTGTAATTATATATCTCTAATTATAAAATTAGACTTTTTTATGAAACGAAAGTAAATTCATATTAAAACTAACAAATTTTCAGATATTGTCTTGTGGTTTTTGTAATATAAATATTATTTTAAAATGCTATAAAGAGTATTTTTTTAAATATGATTTGATTTCATCTTAAAAAAAACACTACACTTATTATCAATGTAGAGGTTCTAAAATAATTAAAAATATCAAAAAAATAATTAAGAATATATTTTTAAATATGTTCTTAATTATTTATTCTTAAATATATTTCTAAACATATTTTTTTTTTAAAAAAATATAAAAATATAAATTTCAATGTCAATATATTTATACAGTAAGTAAATTTCAAATTATTTCTTTTAACATCTCCTCGAAATAAATTTACATATATATATATATATAGTTAAAAAATATATATGACACTTATAACCTCATCAATTACTTTTTTGTTCTATTGTTGATAGCTAAACGAAAGAAATTTACATAATCAATTAATTTTCCATGTCGATTTCTGTATGTTTTTTTATCTCGTTTCCTATTCTACTAAATATTGTAAGTATGCAGCAAGTAGTTTTATTTTCAATCATATTATATTTTAACTACAAGCATATAACAAATGATAATAATACATTTATTTCAATCTTTCAACCTTCTTTTCAATTATCTAATACAGTAACGTTTATGGAAACTTTTTTAACTCAAGAATATAAATGTACTTTTCGGAATAGAATTTCATTTTATCGAATCATTATGCAAAATATTTAATTGCAACCTTAAAATTAATTAATGTTTTAACGCTATAGAAATATTGTCAAGCTGTTTTAGATTAAATAAATACACATTTTTAAACAAACTTGAAATTTAAAATAACATTAAATGTACGTGACACAAATTACATAATTATTAATATTTTTTAAAAAATATTGTTAGAGAAAACAATTAATAAAAAAGTATTTAAATAATATTAAATTCATATAATCGAGTAGAAGAATGAAACGAATCAATAACAGAACAATTCTAGAAGTTTAATTCTTATATATTTATTTAAAATTTTACAAATCATAAAGTTAACTGTCGGTTCCTAATAAAATTACAGCTGTATAATACTTTATTATAATTCTTTCTTTACACACTGTAAAAATTAATGTATGTTTTTTAAACAAAGCAAGAGTTTTAAAATAGCTATCATAAATATGAATATACATTTCTTGTTACAGAAAAGATCCTCATTACAAATTTTAATTGTGCTATAAATTTTTTATATTCAATTAAATTTTAAGAAACGGAATTTAATTTATAATTACTTTCACCGCAACTTTTATTTATTTTATGTATTTAAATATATTATTTATAATACTTTCAAAGAAGATTCGTATAAATAATGTTTTTAAAAAATTATATTTTTTATTAGATTCTATTGATTTGAAATACACTTCATTTATCCTATAAGCATTTTCAAAAACAGTATATCCGTCACTATAAACATAGAAATAGAAATTTTAAAATACATTTTTTTAAAAAAAATAATATTTTTTTAATATTAAGACAGTTTGAAAAAAATTCAGAATATGCTTTTTATTTAATATTATGACTATATTAAATACATTTTGTAATTTATTCGATTAATTTCTATTTTATATAAATATTTATAAAGTATACAAGAATTAAATTTATGTTTCAGAACCTAATAGGTAATAGAAAATGATAAAATAATTGTTCCCCTTTTAAGCTAAGATATTTATATTTATATTTTGTTGAAAGTCCATAAAACATATCCAATTCATATTTCAATTGTAACATTAATGTGAAATATATCTGCCATTAAAAAAAAGCGTTTAATTTTCCTCAATTAATAATAAAGTAAAGAAATTATACGCTTATTTTGTTTCAATCATCATAAACGTAATTTATGTGTTTCAGTTGCATTTTATAATAAAGAATAGCTTTTATATAAAAGAAACGGAACAGTATGTAGCCATATTGTAAGCAATGAATAGCAGTAATATTCAGCTTGGAAGAACGTTAACAGCTGTTAAAAATAATATTCTCTAAAGGGTTATGTTATGATTCAGTAGAAAACAAAACAATAAACGTGAAATAATGGTGCGATTTATATAAAATATTTGCCGGATTCGAAGAAAGTGTAAGACAAAACAGTAAAAAAATATAGCATGCGTTTATTGAAATCAGTTGGCTTGCGAAAAACATTAAAATTCAAGTCTTTCCCCAAAAGTTTTTTTTTGTGAATTTTCGAAAAGATAAAAAAGATAAATTGAGATATATTATAAGTATGTGAAATCTTCAGTTATTTTCCATAATTATTGATCTAAAAATGTTTTGAGAACGAATTGTTTATAAAGTATTTATTTTAGGAATTAATGTTTTTTACTAAAAGTTATTATTATTTAAAATTAATAATTTTTTAATATAATAAAAGTCTAGAACAGTGATTATATGTTATCTGTTCTTATGATCACGCTTTTTCCTAAATAATTGAGTAAACTAATACGATAGAATCTTCAGAGGAAACGAATCTCATTTCGATTTCTAACAAGGAAAATTTTGGTATTTTTTTCTTCAATTTTCTCGTTTCCGTTTAAATGTTTTATAATTTTTTTTCAATAGTTAAAGACACTTTGAAAAATAGATAATGGATCTTCCTACCTGTTCGAGAGGAATTCTAAGTTTTATTTTTACTCAAATAGATTTGTTTTAAAAATAAAGAACAATTTGTTTAAAGTTAAATATTTCTTCATATAAAAGACTATTATTCTAGAATATCATTGTTTTTTTTAGAAAAAAAACTATCTTAATTTCTAATTAAATTGTGTTATTGACATGCTTTTACAAATTTCAAGTAAAAATAATATTATATTTGTAATAAGTTTGAACTTTTCTTATAAAACATTTTGTTTTCGATTAAAAATTCATATATATGTTAAACTAAGATTATTTCCATACTTTTATTCTAGTCATTAAAGTCTAAGTTTAAAAATGCAATTAATTTATAATTTAATGCGAATTCGTCAAAAGATTACACGAGAACTATAAAAACCTTCTATATTTTTCTTTATTAATTTTATTTTTTTTAGAAATGCAGCATAGAATTTCAGATTTAAATTGAAATGACTATCAGATTTATAGATCCAGACTAAATAGGATATCTGAATATGGTTTTGTCAGCCAGGCAGATTAGTTGAGAGAGAATTTTTATGTGAGATCAAAAATGTGTATTTATTTAATTTAAAAGAGCTTGAAATTATTTTCATAGAGTTAAAAATGTCTGTCACGCTATGTCGATTCATAATCTGTCTCTGAACATCTAATATATTAGTCTCAAATATTTAATTGAATATATTTTTATAAAAAAAATAATTCCATACTGACTTCGAATAATATTTTCAGTAAATACAATGCTTAAAACAGCTACTTACCATCTGATATCCTTTCTAACTCTAAATATTACAATCTATAATTTAGACCTTTGTTCACAATGAAATAAATTTTATAAATTTATAATAATTAATAGATCATTCTCTAACATTTTGTAAAAATATATAATTATATTGAATACACATGTGGGGTTTAATATACCACTGCTGGTACGAAAAGTTTAAATAAATTCTTGCATATTTAAAATTTATTTCTCACATCTAATAATTTTTTATCGAGAAAAATACTTTCAGCGCGTATTGAATATAAATTCAAAGTTATTCAAATCTCTTACTCTTTTCTTTATTTAATAAAGACATATATACATTTTTTTGAGAAAAGAAGCCTTAATATAATTCTATTAAACATAAGGACATTTGTTTGCAGATAATCTAATAATACTAGATCGTCCTAAAAGAGATCTACAACATTTTTTTTTTAAGAAATAATATTATATCTCTTTAAGACTTCTTTAGGTACAATTTTTCTACACATTCATTTAATATAAAGATATATATTTAAATATTAGTAAATATATAACGATTTTATTAAGGGTAGAGATATTTAAAATGACATAAAGTTGAAACTTAATTTATAATAACTGAATTTAAAGGCAATAACTCGATATAAGTGACATTTTATAGTAATTTTATGTTTTATGAGACTTTTTAAATAGTTATATTGGAATAAAATATATAAAATTCAACTGATTTACTGTCTGATATCTAATCATTTTATTTCCGATAAACAATTTATCATTAAGATATAAAACCCCGATTAAGTAATATTAATTTTATGTTTCGTAATGAAAACAGTCATAGTATAGAGATGACACCTGCTTAAGTCGTACGGTTAGTAGCAGGGGTTCCTTGTAATTGGATCTAATGCTTGTTATTTCTTTTATTACGTTATAATACTTATATTAAGAAATAAATCAACAGGCTACTTGTGTTTTTATTGCTATTCTATTTTATCCTCAATTAATTATTTTTCTAATCGATCCAAGAATTAAAATAGATATTTTTTTACCTGTTTGCTCGACTTTATTTTCGAGCAAATGGATATAATATTAGAACGTTTTAACATCATGGTGGGTTCTGTTTACAACCTACGCGTTTGTATGGTTTTGACAGTTAAATAATATGAAAAAATGTATTTTTTACGACTTGCAGTCGTGATTGTGTGGATATGTTGAGAGGAAAATTTCGATATTTTATCATTTATAAAAGTCGCCCTTTTTCAACTCACACAAACAATAAATAATGCAATTTTTACTACAAGAGTAATTTATTTTATATAGTAATTACAATCAAGAATTAATTTAATTAATGAATGCCTAAAGTTGATAATTTGTGGAATAATAAAAGACTTATTAACACAATCAAATATTTGTTTAAATAATATTTTTAATAATTCTATATTTTTGTTCCTTCTATTCCATTTTATTCTAAATCTATACTTTTTTACTGGGATTATAAGTTTATTGTACTTTTATTAAGTACACATAAAGGTATTTTCAAGAAATATTTATAAAAAAAGATAGAAAGATACTTTTATTTAAATAAATTTTTAGGTTAAAAGATTGAAATAAGTTTTTAATAATCTTACGATTGGTCATGATTTTTGATCGATGAATCATATATTTGAATTTGGTTTTTATCATACTGTATCGAAGCAAAATTATTTATTATAAATTAATTTTACTCATTCATAAGTCTGTGCTTATATTTTTTTATAATACTGTTAAAAAAGTGATATCAGTACTAACACAGAAAAATGTAGTTATTTCCTAAAAATAATCGCATTACTTCTTTATTTATTTTAGATAAGATTTCATTAATTTCAAAAAAGTTAAAACATTTATTCCAGAATATATATATATATATATATATATATATATATATATATATATATATATATATATATATATATGCATAAAAATAATATATGGATTTTAAAAATAATACACATTAAATGTGTTTGAAGCTAAAGAGATTTTTGATATACATCTATGCTTATTTATTTCTTTTTTGAATTTGAATTTGGCTTCAAATAACTTTTTTATTTGTTCAAATTCGGATAACAATTTGTTTCATGTTTCACGAATATATCTCTTGAATATTAATTCTTGATAAATCTAATTTTTCAACCTTTGTATTATTTTACTAAAACAAATATGAAATTAAAATATTTCCATAAATCATAATTGAATTGAAATACGTTTGATAAAATGTATTTCAGTGTTTATTCTACTTTAACTAGTTATTAATTGTAGTGATTGTGAAATTATTGTTTTAATTAAATATTTTCCAATTCAATAGCAGATACAGGCATTGGAAAAAAAATTAAACATGCATTCACTTGAATTTACGTTTATAAAAGTCAATACGTGTACAATATTTTGCTTGTAATCAATTATAAACCGTAATAATGAATTATCCAAATGAAATATCGGTGCATACATATGATTAAAAACCTCTATTTCGAACCGGTATACAGGAATCAATATTGATACATATTGATAAACAAATAATATATCATCGAATAATGAAAATTATACTGTTGGGTCAATCGATAATATGAAGGTAATACAAATACAAATTGTGTTTATTTATCGGTCGTATTAACAATTCATAGGTCGACAAAAGCATGACATTCTAATAAGATTTCTGAATGTATAATTCAAAATTCTCACTGCTTAAATATTAAATGATTGAGAAAAGTGAAATGTGTGATTTATTTTTGATTATATCGTGCCTGTTAGTGCACGAATTATCTAGAATCGATATCGGAATATTTAAACTCTTTTTTGTGTGTGAAATAAATGTATACGTTACACGTATTTCAAGTGAAAATATGGAAATATTTAGCACATTAATCCGTGTACGCTATATATAGAGTATGGAACAAATAATATATATTCTTGTCATAAAAAAGTATGCATACCGATCCATTAATTTACCACATTTGGATAACAAAATGTCAGAGCAACGTCACGCACATTTCGTATTCGACAAACTAATCACTGACAAAAATCACGGAGAGGAGGGAAACAAAAAAAAAACAAGCGAGAGTCGGTATAAAAAGAAACGAAACACGTAATAAATGACACCAGACATACGAAATAACAAAACGCAAGGGTGTGCGCGTCAGACAGAAAATCTTTTCCGCACCAGAAATACGCGGTAAACAGAAAATTTAGCGGGAAGGAAACATTGTATAAGTGGTGCAGACTGTCACTCACCGATTTCGAAAGCGTGGCACGGCGAGGCTGCGTGCGTTTCCCAAGCGTCGGAAGAACGTAAAATGCGAGCTTTATATTATGCGAAAGCTTTGTTTTGTGCCATAACTCACGAAAGCACACACATTAACATGCTCACGTTTCACAGTTACACATTTGTTGAAGGTAGAGTTTATCTTGTACACAAAAATTTTATACCACAAATGGTTACCTACCGACGGTATTATTAATTAACCGGTGAGTTTTCAGCGAATGTCTTACAGTTCGTTTATGCTGTCTCTGTTTCGGTTATGTACAATGTTTGCTCTTTAAACAAGTCTGGATATAAATGTTTAATTTTAATTGAAGTTCGAAAAAGTTTCCAAACAATTGACTAGTTTCGAAAACAGACTTCAGTAAGACACGAATAAAATTAAGGGCAGATTTTCAAATTTACAATACAATCGGATGTGTGTACATTGCTAATTGTAATGAATAAACTGTCTGTAAACTTATATCTAGAAAATATAGTACTGAGTTCATTCAGTGTCTGTAAACATTCAACCACGTTATTTTCTTATAAAAATATTTTCAAATGATTCAAAAATGTACAAACTAAAGATACTGAAACTGAAATTTTCAATACAACTCAAATGTAAATATCATGAAATCGATTGTCACTATTTTCAAAACAAGTTCGAAGTGAAATTAAAAAAATATAAATTTGTCCAAAATTAATTTTCACATAATTGTAACGAATTCGATAATTACAGTAAATTAAAAACCACTGTTCGTATGAGTCCGTTGTGTGTTTGAAACTTGAAAACAAAATAAAAAAACGAAAGATCGTATTGAAAGTGTGTTGTTGATTTTTAAACCGGGCTCATGGTTCTCATAAGCGACGCGTTCATTCCGTCCAACGGCAATTGTGGAACTGACAGAACATTATTGCCACGCTTCTGCCTAGTCTAGAGTCTCCCACCATTTTCCAAACTGTGTTGTACTATGCGGGGGTGTTCATTCGTTCTTGCTCACTTTTCGTATATCTTTGTCTACAATGTAGCAACCCTTGTTGGAATTTTTAATGCCAATGGCTAAATCGTATGGTTATTAATGAATGTCATAAATTTATGTTTAAATAAAAATACATAGATAATGGACCGATGTGTTTATTCGTGTTTTGTTTGTACTCGCACTACAAGATTACTTGTACGATGAACAAAAGCAAGATTAAGTGCATTTAAAACACACACACACATACAACTATATACATACAGTGTCACTAAATGGTTTGATATACATTTTTATACTTAAAATTAACATTTTGGAAACTGTATTGTCATTTTTTTGAATTTAAAAAATATTATTTCCTTACTTTTGTTAAATATCGAAAAACAACGACTAATAGTTGTTATAATAAATGTTTGGATCGTTTTATAAAAAAACATAACAAGTTAATTAAATACTTTCTTCGGCTATTTAACAAATAATAATCTTTCGGATTGTGAAATAGAAATATTAAAAATATTTAATTGAAATAAAATCGAGATTTATTTATCATAACAACTGTTCAAAGTCAATTAAGTTCACTAAATACATATTCTTAGAATTTATTTAAATAAAAGTATCTTTTTTTGTTATTTTATAAGTATTGCTTAAAAATACGTTCATGTACATTTAATAAAAGTTCAATAAACTTATAATCGAAGTAAAAAAGTATAGATTTAGAATAAAATAAAATAGAATTTTTAAAAATTTTATTTAAACAAATATTTGATTGTGTTAATAAGTCTTTTATTGTTCCATAAATTATCAATTTTATGCATTCAATAATAAAAATAATTCTTGATTGTAATTACAATATAAAATGAATTCACTAAATATAAATTCAATAGAATTATTTATAAATTATTCAAACGCACAGATTACAAAATAAAAATTATTCAAGATCAACAAAAGAACAAAAACCGTATGTAATGATCAACTTTTCAATTTGAAACATTTTTGAAAAAAAAACTATTATTATGAAACGGCTTAATTAGTTCACAATGCTACAAATTATTTCAATTAAATCATTTAAAAATAACACCAAAAATATTTTATAATCAAATATTTTAATTATTATTACTATTTTTTCATTTGTATTATATTTGTATAAATCATTAAAAATTATTAAAGTTAGTGAGAGCTTAATAAAATAACACTATCATATTTTTAAAATATTCTAATGAAAATTGACATTATTTACAGGACAGTCGACATAAATTATTACCATATTTTTGTGTACTGTTTGATATTAATTTGTGATTGTTTCTGTGATGTGTTATTCTTGTTGATTTAATATTTGGTTTCGCTTGAAAAGTTCTATTTTTAAACTATCATAAACCACAGGATCGAACAAACTCTCATCAATCATACGAATCTAATTAATGGTAAATGTAAAATTTTGGTATCTAAACAATGACTTTTTAACCTGTTCATCTCTACTACAAGTTATTTATGAGTCCCATTAACTATTTTCTAGTTTTTTCTTATGAGTATTAATCATTTTATTAGTATTTTTAATTCGATTAATATTTATATATTTAATGGTTGTATATTAGTTACTTTTTTTACTTAGATTTAGTATTGACCTTGCTGAACATTTATTTTATTTTCATTTTATAAGTTAAAATGAATGTATTTATTTATTATAATTCAAAATATTTGCATTCGTACTTAGATATTCGTTATTACAATCTACTTTTCGATTTTTAAATACTGAATTACAGACTTAAGACATTTAATTTAGATCATTTGTCGAGTTTTTTAACCGGATATATATTTAATTTAATTTTTAAAAAACAAGATAGATATATTTATTTATATTGCATGAGATTATTGAACGGGATACTAATTTGGTTTAATATAAAACACACAGAAACATTCAATTAATATATAATGTACAATCAATTATTGATTAAATAACCGAAGAAAGAACTTAATTATCTTAATATGTAATTCTTGTTTATATTTTTTTTACAAAAACGTATCAAATATTTATTATGAAAATCAGTAATAAATTAGTATCCTCTTCTTACAAAGATTTATTTAATGTAAATTAATTATTGAGACGTGATACATGTTTGTGCATTTTAAAATAAAAATATTTTTAATAACAAATTCGTCATTCAATTACATTCATCGAATGATCCTTGAGAATACTTATTAGAACGAAATTAGATTGAAAAATAACAGTTTGACCTTTTTAAGAAATCTAATTCATTTCTTTATTAAAAAAAACGAATATAAGTATTAAAATATTCAAATAAATAACAATTTTACTATTATTTATAAAGATCTCATAATATTCATATCTATTTTTTCTGCCCGATTCAAGGGTAGCGTCAAATAATCTCGACCTAGATAGGAATAAATGTAATTAAAAAAGATTTTACTATTTTCCATATAATCTCTTTTAACTTCAATATATTTTTTTACAGCGCTTACTTAACAATTCTATACCCTTATAAAAGTAATCTTCCATTTTCATGTTAAAGTGGTCAGTTATCGCTGCTTTCAGCTCATTATCATCATTAAAACGCTGTCCACGTATATTTTTCTTCAAATTACCAAAAAGGTAATAATCTCTAGGGATCATATCTGGACTGTAGTGTGAGTGATCAAGTTCTTGGAAGCCACACTCCTTAATAGCTGCCTGAGAAACAGTAGCGGTGCGAACTGCTACATTGACTTGCAACGAGCGCACTCCTTTTGTTAGTTTTTCGCAAATATTATTCCACAGTTAATTCAACAATGTTTCTCAATACAGCAGTTGTATTGTGCTCCTTAAAATTTATTAATAAAGTTCTCTTACAATCCCAAAATATTCTAGCCATGATTTTTTTGTAGATTGAGACAACTTGACTATTCTTGGAGGTGATTAACTTCTTCGCCACCATTCCATAGATTTTCTTTTAAACAGAGGTTCATACATGTATACGACTAATGTGTCATCCCTTACTGTATGCGGATCTAGCTTACATAGCTTTTAAAATGAACATCCCCAGTTTCTTCGACCCGGACACTGAATGGCTGAAAACACAATGCACAGATTCAACATGTTTGCGCATGCGCAATCATATTAGAGCGAAAATGTTTGGCGCTCCCCTCATATGTTATCAGTAGAAGTATTAATATCTATTTAAATTTAATTTATCTTCAGATTAAAACAATTTTACATTATATATATATATATATATATAAATTATTATAGGTTAAGTAAAATGTCGCAATTTTTGTTCTTAAATAAATAACAAAATAATCTGTATTAACATCCATTCAGAAAAAAATATAATACCGGAACTTTTATACGATAATTAAAATCGGAAACCTTCTGTACAAAATTCAAATTGAATATGTATTGAAAATATAAGGACGTATTGTATGTTCATGTTGTGTTACAGAAGGATATCGTTAATTATCTTAATTAGTGTGCTTTACTGAAATTTCTGCCATATATATATACATATATATATATATATATATACATACACATATATGTATGTATTGATAATATTCTAAATATTACATTTGAACACGTTTCCTCTTTTATAACGAAAAGTTAATAGAACCTGTATGAAAAAATACACGTGAAAAGTACATATAAATAAATAAAATATATATTTTATTAATTAACTTTGTGAATGTATGTTTCGTTTTAATAGTCAATTAGTATTGATATTTCGAATGTATTTAATCTATATTTTAATCTTTAAATACATAGTTTTTTCGAAAATTTAAAGTTAATTAAAAAAAATTAAGATATATTTACATTACATGATATACCCTTTTAAAAGAGTGGTCAATAATTAACACAATTTTATTGTAGAAATGCAGCAGTAAGGAGTAAACATATCTCTAGTATCTAATTTCATCTATACAAACGTAAAATAAATATGTTACAATTCTGCAACCATTTGCATTTAATGGTCAATTTGTGTTTTTAATTTTTTTTTTATAAATATTGCTTCAATTTCTTAATTAAATGCGGTACATTATTAGCTAGCAGAAAATCAAATAATTTTAAAGTAGTATAAAATATTTTGTGAATACATTTCTAAACATTTGTAAGTAATTTTATTTATTATTTTATTTATGCATGCAATATAAATATATATATATATATATATATATATATATATATATATATATATATCAATTTATTTGAAAGTATCCGTGTAAGTTTTATCCATATTCTAGTATATATATATATATATATATATATATATATATATATATATATATATATATATATATATATATATAATCTTATTACATGTATATAAAAAGGCCAGCGTGTATCTTGTTACGTTAAACAAAAAAGACGTTCTCTTTAAATTTCGCATCGCTTCTACCACAGTCTCCAAATATTTATTCAGGTCAGATAAGTAGAATACACTTGGAATGTATTCCTGCAGATATTATTTGATATAAAATGTTTGATCATGTGAAGAATAGCGTTTTCGATAACTGAAAACACTTTATTGTATTAGTAAATACTTTAACATCGAGTTTACAGAAAGTATTCGTGGCATCTAAGAAGTCTAATATCGGTGTGTAAACTAACTGCAGTGTGTAAAGCAACTAATTTCCAAGATACGAATCATTATTCGTGACCTATACGTTTCGAATATAAATAGCGAGTGTTCTATGCAGCTGTGAAAATGATAATATCAAAATATATTCAAAGTTTCATCCGTCATAAGTTCATCATGTGTTTAAATATATACTTTATAACGCCATTACCCTTATATTAAATAACCCTTCACACTTAATAACGTGCGTACATAACTACCGAAAGATAACTATTCTATAGTGACTGCTAAGATGTGTTCACACATGTGAGTACTTAAAATTATGATTTAAACATGTAAGGATATCTCTTTACGAGTTCGTATAGGCACAACAACTAAGTTATTATAAATTCTGTTGATGTACGGTCCCTTTATTCATCCTTGTGTTTGTAATTAAATATATGAGGTTATCTTTGCAAGTTGTCGTGGCGTAACGTATAGAAAATTATAAATTCCGTAGACGTTTTTCCTTCTATTGTCTCGAATTACCTGTGGTAACATGATTTAAGATACTTTGCAGAATTACATCTGTTCACTGAAGATAATTAATAATTCAACATAGAATATTATTAATAGTTGTTTTTTTTTTTGGTGAATTAATATCAGTTTGAATATATTCTCTGCTTTATATATAATGGATTTATGCCTGTTTCATTGATTGCTATATTAATAAATTTTATATTTATATTGAAGTATAATCACCACTGAATGCATAGTTATTAAAAGTAATACAAACTTTCAAGTCTAGTAATTAATTCATATACTATATTAGCTATTTACTAAATCAGATATTTATTTGTAAATAAATAATTGTCCAAGCTGTTAATAAATGTAATAATCTGTACAAAAACTGTAATCGAATTTTATTAAAATTTGAAACTAATATACATAAATTTGTTTATCGATAGTATGAAATATGGATCGGAAAACAAATCATATGATTATATATATATATATATATATATATATATATATTGATAATATTTTAAATATTACATTTGAACACGTTTTCTCTTTTATAGCAAAAAGTTCATAGAACATGTATGGAAAAATACACGTGGAAAATACATATAAATAGATAGAATATATATTTTATTAATTAACTTTGTGAATGTATGTTTCGTTTTAATAAACAATTAGTATTGATATTTCGAATGTATTTAATCTACATTTTAATCTTTAAATGAATAGTTTTTTGCGAAAATTTAAAATATAATTAGAAAAATGAAAATATATTTATATTAATCATATATGTGGTAAACATTTAGAAAAATTATTTCACATTATAATCGGAAATGTGGTAAATTAATGAACGACAAAGAAGGAAGTGTTTGTAATAAAACCAATTTTTAGAAGCAATTAAATCAGATTTGAAAAAGTAATAAAAATTTAAATCCGATTATTTTATACATACACATTTATATATATATATATATATAGAGAGAGAGAGAGAGAAAGAGAGAAAGAGAGATACGGAAAAAAATGAGATGTTCTGAAAAAAATTTGACGATTTAGATTTTATGCAGATTATTTTGTGTGTATAATTTGTTAATTTCTGTTATTTGTTAGGGGGTAGCGTGCGGTGGCGAAGCTATCTCAGAGATTGACGAGCGCAACGAGTAGGTGGTGAATCTCCCTAGTATGAGGAAAAAGTGTATATGAAAACTAAGCTGATAAAATAAAATAATTATCAATTTTTTATGACTCTATCAAACATTTTTTTAAATTCAGTTAAATATTTAAAATTTAGTGTGATTAGAACTGTTATTTGATTTTTAAATATAAAGTTAAATTAAATACTAGCAATATCTATATTTTTATTCTCTGTTTGAGTTCCGGATTATTTTGTGTTGTTAATTTTTGTTATTTGTTATGGGGGAGCAAGTGGTGGCGAAGCTTTATATAAAAATCTATCCAATTTTCTAAAACTGTATTCTATATATTTTATTTTAGAGACTTTGTGAAACCGAAAATAGTCATTATTTACATGATGTCATTTTGCATGTGCAATCAGAACAAAATCCCGTCCTTTAACTATCTTATGGAAATTAAAAAAGGATGAAAATATTATAATACAAAAAAATATTAATGTTAAATTAAGTTTACTAAGCAATGACAAATAGAATATTAAATTCAATCACTTCAGTCATAAATATATTTTTATTATTTATAGATGGAGAACATAATATAATATATATATATATATATATATAACAAGTATGGTCCTAAAAATATTTTCAATAAAGGAAGTGAGTTGGTACTCACTTCCTTTATTGAAAGTATTTCAAACTTGGTAACAAAATTAGTGTGTGTATTAAACTAATTAGTGTGTGTACAACGTACAATAAAATTAATACGGTGTATTACATGTTTTATATACAGCATTAGTATGTCGTAAAGTTAAAACAGCATCCAGTCGAAAATTGAAAACGTGTCGGCTGTTCTCTCATTGAATACACGATACAGATTCACTTCAGCGTCTGCACGTTGTCCGTGCATCTATGCAGTTATGCGAATAGCTTCGTGTGACATCAATGGGGAAGAACACGACGACATCACCCGCTACATGCACATACAGCATCCATCGTAGTACGTCGCCCACGCGAATATTTTAATGGAGACGTATCGGATAAGTATCACTTATGTGACGGTGTTGTGAGTGTGACACATATGAGCGCGGGGACTATCTTCAGCACACATCAGTTCGTGTGCGGTCGTCGACGCCGCACCCCGCAATTTATGGCGTCACGTTGCGGCGGCACACAAAGCGGATCTGTGTGTCGTATGTAACAGATCCACTCATGGGATACGCTGCGAATAATTTATCGTCATTAAAACATAATGACGATAAAAAGCCCATGCTCGATTATTTACAGCTAGTTGAAACCCGGTAAAAGTAATAAACCACGATTCACTCTCCGTTAAATATTCATTTCTGTTCGAATTTTATTAGTATTTCAGTCGACGTATTTAATTCTCAGTCGGGTCTTGCACGAAATATACGGCACAACTGGATATTCTAAATGGTGTCCGATCGAGGATAAACATATTTTTAATGGCATTCTGATCGTAACGTTTATTGTATTTTTCAATAATAACGTATTGTTAGCCACATACATGCACGTTACTGAATGGACATCGATAAAACGGATATTTTACTATCAATTAAAGAATGAACATGAACATATACTTGCACGCACGTACACACACACACACACAGATATATATATATATATAATATAATGATAATTTACAGTCAAAAGTACAGAAGAAATATATTTTATTGAAAAAATTGAATTTATCGTTTTTTTTTATAAATTCCATACTATCGGAATTCACTAAAGAGTGATAAAATATATGAAGTTATCTTTCATATTTTCAATTTTAAATTTCATTTAAATATTTTAAAAGTAACTCTCATGTCAATGGATGTATATTAACAAACATGAAAACAAACAGTTGCGCATTTTAGAGATACATTTTGGTGTTTATTTTTTTAAAATTTCGAATTTTTAAAAATTAATTGTAGGATTACCAGGAAACTGTGCTCCCTACTCGCTTCGCTCGTCGATCTCCGGGAGGAGACTCCCGTTCACTCCCCTCACTCCGTGTATAAATGTAACTAGATAATAATAAAACAAATTGTAATGGAATTTTTTTTTAAGTTTTATATTTATATTTATAGATATATTTAGATAGAATAGACCATGAAAAAATATTTTTTTAATTAAATGCTTTGTAAAAATTATTAAAAAATAAATATGAATTGATATTTATATCTCAAAAAGCTGAATAATTTTTTTATAATTTAGTTTTATGTCTTTCAAGGAGTCACAGTTTAAAGACGAAAATTCTTTGACAAGCACTATTTCATCAAAAAAAATTGGTGGTAAGACTTCTGTTTAGTCCTTCTTTTCTCTATATATTACTAACCTTATTTAAAAATATTTTCCCAGAGATCGATATAAAAAAGACATTGATCATAAAATTTTCTTAACTCTTGAATTGAACAATGAAATAAAAAAAGATACAATATGCAAACCGGCTAGGATTTAGAGACATACATTCGAACTGTGGTAGTTCTAGTCAAACTGGAATGTATTTTAAGCCTACTAATAAGAGAAAAAGAGTTATAATACACTTGAGTAATATATTTATATGACAAGAACGCCAATATTTTCCAAATAATCAGGAAATGTGTACAGGTGAATGTGATTTTCAAATAATATCGACTGATAAAATTATAAATTATCGACTAAATCATTGCAATGTATAGAATAGTTAAATAATTTTATTTATAAGAAAATTATATTTTTCGATTTCTTTATTAGAAATATAAGAAAATATAGAAAATCTCTTTCTTCTCCTTCTCTCTCTCTATCTCTTTTTATGCACATATGTATATATATATATATATATATATATATATATATATATATATATATATGTGAACATATGTGTACAAAGCAATATAAAAATATATAATTAATGAGTCATGTGAAGTTTTAAGTATCACCAATTATGATTATTAACACTTCAATATATGCTAAAGAGATAGAGTAGTTCTTTCTAATCCAATTGAGTCACTTATTTAAAAAATATATTAAGTATGTAATTCTTTGAAGTGTTTGTACAGATAAACAGAAACAACTTATTCCGAACAATTTCTTTATATAGAATATTAAGTGTGACGAATTCTTTTGAATGAGTTGTTAATTAAAAAAAAGTTTTTAAAAATGATTCACACATTTTAAAAATAGAATATATTCAATACAACATACTGAAATGAAAAAAATTGTGTGTATATATTCATTAATATTAATTATGTTTACATCATCTCTTTTTCTCTCTCTGTATGTATCTATTCGATTGTTTACATATATATATATATATATATATATATATATATATATATATATATATATATATATGTATATATATATATATATATACATATACATGTATGTGTGTGTGTATGTTTATATATAAACGAACATATTTCAATTTTTCTCAGTGCTCTCAATCTATTTTTGTTATCCGGGCAGTATTGTCATTTTTACATAAAATTCATTGTTTGAAATTTTTCCAATTTCAGTCCACGCCGTTTTATTAGTATGTGACTTGAATCCAACCATACCATCAATGATGTTGTTTCCAGGTTTTATTGCAGTTCTCGCAATTTATATAGTTTTCATATTTGTATTTTACGAATGTCAATAATATATATAGCATATTTAAATTAATCCAATCTATCTATTTTATTGATGTATTTTTTGAAAAAATTTACAGTCATTTTAATTACAGTAAAATATACATTTTATTATTATTAAACTGAACTGAATATGCAAGTCAAATACTAGTTAGATATTTATTAGTTATTACATTGAAAAGAGAACTAGTGTTATGATTTAAAAGCATTTGTTATAAAAATATTTATAGTCAAGGAAAATTTATCATCTATATTGAATTGTTTTTAAATATTCAATTTGTATTTTAATTATTTTTTCCAATACGTTATTTGATTCAAAAAAATCCAGCTGACACATAAATACTTTTCTGTGAATATGTTCTTAAAAATAGTAAGATACTGAAAAAATCTTTGCTTAATCTTATTTTAATATATAAAAATAATAGAATGATTTGAAATATAACGAAATAAACATTGATTTTTGAATTAAAATAAATATATACATATTTTGAAAACAAAACAGACAATTTTCAAGACAATTTAATATATTATTAAAAAAATTTTAATTTTAATAATTAATATTTTAATCTCGACTTCAAACATTATTCTAATTTTTCATAATCCTTAATTTATAAAATTATTTTAAAGTAATTTAGCCATATATATATATATATATATATATATATATACACATATGATGTGAAAAATATTTTAGTGCCTTTAGATTATTTTTAATCATAACTCTCTCTCTTTCTCGTCGTTTTGAAGTATCAACCTTCAAATTTAAAGTCAGTTAGTTATTTATTTGGGGTTTTAGGGCGCTTCGACAGTTAATGTCATTATCACCAGATTTCAAATTTAAAAATACTGTATATCTAGGCTAAACAGTTGTCATAACCTCAGTGAACAAGATGGCTTCCAAAAAGCAGCATATTAGTCATTTCATACTTTTCGCATTCCATTTGAAAAAAATGCTACCGAAGTCACGAAAATATTTTGTTCAGCTTTGGTGTAAAGTGTTGTGATGCACAGAGCATCCAAAAAATAGAACGGGTACAAAAGGAAGAGATCCGAAAATGAATTACGACTTCATCGACTCAAAGCCGCCATATTTTTTCGACGAGCGATTCGTAAGTTACCCGACAGATGGTGTGAAGTTATACAAAATAATAAAAGATATTTTAAGGATTCAAACGTATTCCATTTTCCAGTAAACATGCATTTTCTGTAAAAAAGGCACCGAATTAATTTATAACCCTAATATATATATATATATATATATATATATATATATATATATAATTTATAAATATATTATGCATATTCCTATGTATGAATGTCAGTTTATATGTTTATGGTGATGACATTTGGTGTAAATTGTGTGTATGCAATTGCATCTAGAGATAATTAATTATGTACGAATTCATCATCGCTATTGATCCCTGGATACTCAATTAAAATTGTCACTTCAACCCATAATTACCATAAAACTAATAATATTTTTCTACAACGAACTAGATTATATATATATATATATATATATATATATATATATATATATATATATATATATATATATATATATGTTTACACACAATAAGCAAGTAAATAACAAAGGGAAATTTTCATGTTATAATCTCTCGTTTATTACTAATCACCTCATTAAATAACAATAATAATAACTATACATGCATAGATTCACAAATATTCATAATATATAATTTAATTATATGAAATAAGCATCTATCAATCGATTTTTTTAATTATTAATGATCAACTATTTTATAACAAGTATAACAAGTATATTATGTAATTCTGATCATATTTTTTTAAAAAAACTATGATTATATAATTTTTTAAATTTTTTTTGTCACCAAATTTGATTTTTTATTATATATATATATATATATATATATATATATATATATATATATCATTGTAAGTGGAATTGTTTCAAAAATAATTTAAATAAAACAAACATTTAATAACAAACTTCGGTATTTGAACATGGAAAATAAATTCTAATAAAAATTGGATAAAAGGAAGGTAAATTTTTATTTATAAACAATCATATACATAGTTTCCTATACATATAAATATATATATATATATATATATATATATATATATATATATATATATATAACATACTTTTCGATAATATATAGCGTGTTCGAAAAACGTTACGGATACTTATATCTTCGAATAATATTTATTAATACGAAAGTCTTATCTTTTCAATGTTTGTCCCGCGCAAAAAAAAACAACCCTATCGAATTTTACAATTTCCGAATCAAATAGAAGGAACCGAGTATCAGCGGACTTGCTGAGTGCGCAACAATGTTGTCGTCATAAAACATTGACTGCAATGTCAACACCGGCAGTTTGAAACGACGCAGATAGAATAAAAGAAAAACATTATTTTCCGATCCAATTTCCCATTTCCGCAAGATCAGGTTAAATCGTGGCAAAGTTTCTGAGCGACAAAAAGCAATTGCATGTTTGGGAACATAACATTTTCCGCGCTTTGCCGCCGGCACAATATGACTAGCTGTATAAAATAACCATTAAATAATTTTATGACTGAAAACGTATCGTGTGGTCATCTTGAGTAAACAGTGAAATAAAAGTTTTAGTCGAGTTTATCTCGTTGAACACTGTTATCGCTACACATCATAATATCGTTCTATCTTGAAACTTTCCCAACTAAATGTTTGTCGCAAAACTCTTAAACTTATTAATTATTTTTTTCTGTTTACTGCGTTCGGTAATGTGATTAATTTTAGGTAAGGAAATATTTGTCGTTTAATGTTTGAACTTTACCCATTGTCTGCTGAATTAATTCGTTTCTCATATACTTATCGACATACTAAATAAATAAGAATCGATACGTTTGAAAACATTAATAAGTTTATCTATAAATTGATAAAACCTAAAGATAATTCAAAATAGCTCCATACGATTAAAAACTAATAATAACAGGAAAAGTCAATATACTTCAAGCGATAAAGAATAAAAGTAAACAAATATCAAATTATAGATAAATAATGATATTATTATCAATTTCTTTCATAATATTCTTTATGTCATTGAAAAAATAAAGTAATAAATTAATTCATATTTTTATAAATTCATTATTTACTTTACAAAGAAATATTCAACTATTTTTTTATTGTATCTTCAGCCTTCAGCACCCATATGGTTGTGTATGTGTAAATAAGAAAATATCTCTTTTCATATTCAAATTAAACACTATCAACTATTTATAAACATCTGTCGTTATACGACAAAAATATTCTTCTGAGAAAAGCACATTATTAATAAAGAATGACACTCGGCAACAAGTTTTATTTAAAAGAGATTTTTTACACACAAAATTGATTAATGAATACTTTATGACATCCAGGCTAGTAAGCAAGATAAAACGTTAATCTGCCTCAATTTCACACTTAATGAGTCGACGAAAGTTTATATGCACTTGGAATCTATTTAAATTATTTTGAAGTGGCAAATTATCTCTATTTAATTTAAATATGTACATAGATACTTAATCATGTGAATATATATATATATATATATATATATATATATATATATATATATATTAATATATATATACAAATATAAAGCTAATTTAAATTACAAGATTGTACTTATTATGTTTTAATAAATAATGGAAATTTTATAGAAAATTAAATATAACTTTTTCAATAAATTCTGTATTTAAAATTGTAAATTCAATAAAGTGAATATAGTTAAATTTAAAAAGATTTAAATAGTTTACTCAAACAGATCATTTGGCGAGAATTACGGAAGAATTGTTTAGTTTTAAGTAGTAAACTGTAGATCATTAAAAAAGCAGTACATATTTAAACTAATTTAAAAGAAAAACTGGATGAGAAAACAAAAATTATCATACAATGAGAATATGGCCAGTCATTTCATTTAATATTATTTAGATTTTTCTGAACCTTACCATTCTGATAATAATGGTATTGATATAATTATAAACAAGAACCAAAAATGATCAATTGTCAATTTTTGAACGATTTTGATTAGAAAAAATTGTGTGGTTTATCAGATCAATGAAAATTAATTTGTGAAATAGAAAATTAATAAACTGATAATTTTATTAATAAGATTAAATTAGATGTATACAAATTTTATTCAATTATTGTCCAAATATTATGAGTACCAACAAATGTGTCTGGCTATAAGACAATTTTCTCAAATAAATTATTTTTTAAACCACAAATTTTTTTCTGATTAAAAATGTTCAATAATTGTCAATTGATCATTTTTATTGTTGCTTATACACATTTCAATGACGATTGTATTATCATCAAATCACCAAATTAATTTATAAAAATTAATTTATTTCCGGAAATGTATTATTAGATATTTTTTTCAACATATTCTTTCTAATTTATTAATTTTATTACATTTAGTGCAGGTGTTTTTTTTTTGATAAATAAAGTATGGTGAAATAAATTTTTATCATTAATAACATTTTGTAGACTTAGATAAGATAGGAATTAAATTATCAATGCGATGGTAAATATGAACTTGACTTATAAATGATAATAAATTGATTAACAATTTTTTTTCTAATGATTAGTGTTTTCTTCACTTTATTTAATGACTTAAAATAAAAACAATTCTTTTTATATATCAATAATTATATTTTTTACTATAACAATAAATGCACAATACTATAAACTGTTTAAACTTATAAACAACGATAAATATTTTTATTGGTCTGTTATAGTAACATAAAACCTTACACAGGGGTTTAGAAATAGTTTAAACGAATACACGTCTAGTACATAAAATTATTGAGGGTATTATTATAACAACAAGCAATGTGACTTCTAAGTAATGGGTGTTGTAAAAGACATACTGACCCAAAAATTAACAATACAGAAATCCCATCACGGAGAATTTGTGGCGAGGATGTATCATGACTGCAATATTACTGACCCAGACCAATACGGTAGGTCATTTCCTCACTGTAACCAAGAACGGAAACCTATCTAACAAAGCTCCAGCCTAACTTATTGGAATTGCACTGTGTAGTCGTGATGCGATGAAATGTATTCACGGTATATTCAGTGGTATTTAATTTGAATAGAATGTTCGATGAATACCGTATTATATTTGAAAAAAATTAGTAATTCGAATGGAATCCTTGTAAGAGCTTTTTTTAAAAAAAATAATGTAAAGTACTTGGAAACTAAAAGTAAATTAAATAACAAGTGACTCATTTTTAAATTTTGTGTCTTAAAAAATAAATATTTTATACTAAGATATTTTAAAATCATTCAAATTGAATTTAAAATAAGTATAATCAATGCCCTCCCCTTAAATGAATAATTTTAAACGAAAATATCTTACTGTAATATAAACAAACATGATAGATTCATATGTATTCATTTTCAGACAAAACTTTAAATAAATATCCATATTTTTTAAATATGAAGTCTAGTTAATACAATATTATTTGAAAATAAAATTTTAGGTAAAAAACTCTCTCATAGTAATTTTTATAGAAATCTGTATAATTATAATATTTTTTAGAAAATCTGTACAAAGAAAGATATTTTAAAATCATTCAAATTGAAATTAAAATGAGTGTAATCAATGACCCACCCCCTTAAATGAATAATATTAAACAAAAATCTCTTACTATAATATAAACTGACTTGATAGATTAATGTATATTCATTTTCAGACAAAACTTTAAATATGTATCCAGATTTTTGAAATATGAATTCTAATTTAAAAATAAAATTTTAGTTAAAACTCTCTCATAGCAATTTTTTATAAAAATCTGTATAATTATAATATTTTTGACTATTACTTTATAATTAAAATAATAAAAAGATATTATTTGTATTTTATATACCAAATTTTAAACGAAATCCAATACCAATTTAAACAAATATATTTACTAATCTTTCACAAATAAATTTTCATTTTCTACACACTACAAGGAAAAATTTTAATCAAAGTGCTAAATATTTTATAGTATTTTATTTGATAAAGATTTTCTTATGAATTATCATTCTGATAACGATACTATTGACATTAAAAAGTGTATAAATGATTATTAAAATGATAAATAACTAATTACTAAATATATAGAAAGAAAAAAATCATTTATGAATTTAAATCTAGGAATACTGTCAAAAATTTTCTTGTAAATCTAGTCAGGTTATCTTTATATTTTATGTAAATATATATTTTATTTAGTTCTTCAATTTAAATAATAATATTGTAATAAGTTTTTAAAGAATTAGTCAAATATATACGAGTTAATGTTTTTATACACATTTTTTTTAAAAAAAATAGGAAATAAGTTTTACAATACTTAATTTTTTACACTGAACTGTTAAACTTATCCCTGTATAATTACAAAAAAGATTATAAAAAAAATATGTTAAATATCTTATTAATATTGATAAAAACCTACATAAATCATTAATCAATAAAAGTGTTGTTTAAAATGGTTTAATTTTATATTTCAACTGGGATGTAAAAACATATTCAAATGCCAACGACTCTGTCGTATTCTTACAAACTAGAATTGAGTTTAAAATATCTTCTAATGGGCCACATTTACGACTGATTCCCGAAAAAGGCATTGTATTATAACTCTTGTGACTTTTGTCAAAACTCTTATATTAAGCAAACGGCACCGGCTGTGCACTATGATAAAAGATTTCGTTTCGTGTTCGACTTTCTAGTTGTAAAACTGTCCAGTTCTCGTGACATGTTTATATACGCAGGTAAAGATACAAGAAATTGTCAATTCGTTCCAGATAACACAATGTCATATTTTCTTATTATAACATAATTTGTTTAAAATTGTGTTTAGGCGTGCTGAAGAAATGGAATTGATCGATATTATACGTTAGGGTCACTGATATTGAATTACTGAATACAGAATTATATTAAGACGTGTCAATAATTGACAACGTGTGTACGCTTTCTGATTGAATTAATTGTTGCAGTACACGTTTACTCAATCACTTGATTTCTCAATGTCAATAAATTAGTGGACATTTGATTGACAGGTTATATTAGTGATTATATCAGATGTGTTTCAAACTAAAATCATTATTTGTAAGCTCTCTCTCTCTCTATATATATATATATATATATATATATATATATATATATATATATATATATATATAATTGTGTGACATCTAAAAATCTATTACTAAAAGTTGTTATTAATTTAATAATTTTTCACACATTTCTAATAAATTTTTTGTATCTTTGTCCAAACTGTGCATTGATATCTTTATATAAATTTTTTCATCTATGGACTCTTATTCAATAATTTTTTTATACCCATTTTTTCTTTTTTTTACAATATAATTCGCGCAAAAATCAAATATTTTCATTCCAAATACCAGAAAAAAAATTTTTTTTGATCAAAAATGTCCAATAAATCTTTATTAGTCACTTTTGATTGTTGTTTAAAACAATTTTGTTGATTATTCCATCTTACTCAGAATATCAAACTATAGAAAAATGTATAATCTACAAAAAAAAGATGTCTGCATCTTGTCACTCTGGAGACATTGGCATCGTCATCATAATGCTCAATAAAAAATGATGAATAATCAATTATTGAACAATTTTAGATAGAAAAATTTTGTGATTTGTAGGATGAATAAATTCATTTGTGAAAGTGAATTTAGTCTCAGTGCCAGAACTTTATTGTGATTACTCGTTCATTTTCAAATCAAGCTCTTTATTCTTCTTATTTTATTTTGTAATATCTGTTTTCTTATTTGTTCTATTCTTATTTTATCTCGTTTTCATATTCTCAAATCAATTACATGATTAATAGAAAGAAAAATATTTCAATCAAATTCTTTTCTATTCAAATAAATTAAATTCTACGATTAGATATAAAAACTTTTCAGCCAGACAAATTCACTCTCATTTTTATTCTCCTGGTATCGTCGTTAATGAATGATTCATTTTTGTTTAATATTTAATCTATATTTACAAAGCTGTAAAGTATTTAACTAAATTTCATATGCAAATTTTAAAATTATTCCCACGTTTATAACCGTTATAATAATATTTTATGATTTATTATTAAGTTATGCATGTACTCATTCTAATATTTTGTTATATTTACATTTTTTTTCTATTCGAGATATTCATTAAAGAAAAGAAAAATATTAATTAGATTCAGTAGAGAAAAATATTCGAATACAAGTGAATAAATCATTCATACGTTTGTGATTATAACTTGCTAGTAAAATTAATTTCTTGGAATTGCTAATCTGTTTGAATGCATATTTGTATGAATTTTTAAATATTTAAAAATACAATATTGAAAATGATGAGACCTGACAACAATATTTTTTTTATATGAAATTTCAAATATCTGTTTTTATTTTGTATTATTTTGTATTATTTATAATTATGATGTAATGATACAATTATAATTAAATTTTAATCATTTTAGTTATAGATATTTCATAGTCATTTTTTAACTCATATCTATTTATTTTTATATTTATATCCAAACCGATGGACTTCAATTCAATTGAAGAATATTTTGAATACAATGTTTTTTTTAAATAAATATAAATGGTTCCATAACTTTTTGTACGGTTCTATATTTTTATTTAACTGTAAGTACACGCCATTTTATTGGAGAATCTTGGAAGTGAATGTCGTTTTAGTGAACGATGACATATTCTAGGAGGTTAAATTCCAACTTGCGACATATTGATCAGCATTCCAAAGTGCTAGTCATTTAACTATGACTACCTTGAATATATATTATGAAATCAATTATATATATATATATATATATATATATATATATAATAAATAGATTATTGAAAATATCTAATTGAATGAAATATTTAATACTGAGAGGTGGAAGATTAAAGAAGTTAATTTTTAGTAAGTTACAATAAATGAGTAAATTAAACATGAAGTTTGTAAAGTGAACTAAATAAAAAATGCTTTTTATTAAGTTTTCATTTTGGGTTTTTTTACAAAACGATTTTTCATTAATTTTTGATAACATTTTTTTGTAAAAAGTATTAAAAGTGAAATTTAAACAATTTAGCTTCGCTTTTAATAATTTGTACACTTTCAGGACAGTATTTTTGTTGTAAAATAGTTGTCTAGTATTATTTTCAGAGAACAACTGAAATATTAATTAAATTTTTTATTGAAAATAATAGAAGTTAACTTCTTGTAGTCGAAAATATATAAAAGTTTATTCTAAGAAAACTATAACTAAGATAATTTTATTGCTAGCAACTGTCTACATCAACGTTTTTGACTTTACATTTATGATACATTATTTTTATTATCGAAATGTTTCTTTCAAATCGTCAAAAATGATCTTAATAAAATACTGAAATATAGTAAAAAGTCTGCGAATAAATTCGAATATAAGAATTCGTTGATTTTCGCAATCACAAACAAGTTCAATATTTTTTAAATTCGTTTGTTATCGATTTCTTGCTTCAGCAATATATATATATATATATATGAATATATATTTATCTCTGTATGTACAGATATGTGAATGTTGAATAACAACAATATATTGGAGTTGTAGCCGCAAACGTTGAAGTATTTGGTGTAGTTCACGATCTTTACAAAATACAGTCAACATTCTTTCGCTTTTCAAATTGTGTGCTGACGTATTTCGATTGATTGTTGGTAAAATGTTTGCATAGAGTTTATATAAACCTAGTATTGGTATTTTATTATACTATTACTGATTTTCATATAAATCTTTTTATGTCTGCTAAATCGAAATAGTGTTTATATGAAATTCTATTCTATAACATATTTAAATATGCCGTTTACAAATTACTATCAGCTTATAGAGTATTAGTGTTAGTTGCTGTTTATTCATATGTCATTAGTTTTCATCTCGGCTTATAGAAAAATCGTGTTAATTTTAAAAATCAGCATTACTTTTTAATTAAATAACTTTCTAATAATTGATATTTAAAAAAGATAAACAAATATTTATAATTATACAGTTTAAAATCTAACTATTTATTTATAAACTTACAATATTTATAGCAATAAATTATAAATCAATTTTATAATTCCAATATATTAAAATTATTCAAAAAAGAATACTTAAGTCTACCCTTTTTAATCATATTAGTCAGACACTATTGTTAATAAAGTAAAATATTAATGCAATATAAATTTTATAAATGAATATTTAAATAGTTCCATTTATTTTCTCTCTAAAAATATTTTAAGGTACACATACAGATATGAAGAAAACACAACGTACATACAATTAAAATAAACTATGAAATATAATTCTAAATTTAAAATAGATATTGTTGAATTATTGATTTTATATAGAAGAGTAAGAACAGTATTTAAAATTTAAAGATAACAAAATAAATTAATACTTGAAACTTGGGATCCAAACATAACCCAAACGAATTAAGCGTACAGTAATGAAGTTTAACGCCTGAAGTAACAATAAAGGTCGAGACCGTTTTAGTTTTGTATGATGTACATGTATGTACATTATATATATATATATATATATATATATATATATATATATGCATGAGAAATTTACTTTCAACTAAATAATTAAACCATTTCTTAGAAACAGTGTTTGAATTCTGTGATTAATGAGTTTCCATTGCAACAACTTATTTTATTTTCAATTAATTTTAGAATTTTCTTTTATTCATTAATACATTTAATGATCAATGATATTAATATTTTTATTTATATGAATTTGAAATAAAAAAAAATGCTATGTCATCTACACAAACTCTGTATTAAAAAAAAATAAGAAAAATGTAAAAATAGTAGAATTTATTTTAAAGAAAACAATGTACTTTTAACATTGGGAGAAGAAGATTTAAAAAAGATTTAGAAGTAGATATAAAAAATTGTAAAATTAGTTGTACAAAATAATTCGGTGCTTTTTTATAAAAAATTAATGCTTTGTGAGGTTATGTCAACTGCTTGACTAAAATATGTAGCGTTTGAAAACTCAATTCTTCCACTTGAAATCCTACAGTGATAAGAAAATATTTCAATTTAAAACAGAATTATGATTGATTCGATTTAAAGACACTGAATTAATTTTTACATCTAATACAAAAAATATATATCATTTGAAAAAAGTATTTTTAACTGAATCCATAAAAACATTTTTTTTAAATAATAAATTTATGTCACTAAAAAAATAATGAAGTGAAAAGAGAATTTTAATTTCATATTTATGAAAGATTTGTAAATATTTTCATTTATTCTGTTAAATTATAACATGGGTCTAGATTGTAATTTATTATTAAATGTAAACTGTTTAAAAATTCATGTCATTTTATTTCCATTGAATGTTTTTTTCATAGGAGTTCTATATATATATATATATATATATATATATATATATATATATATATATATATATATATATATATATATATATAGGTAATTCAAATTAGGCTTCCACATGAAAGTATTACAAAAACGCAAAAATTAAAAAACAATATGTTATCTCTCATTTAGTGTTTTAGTATTGAATTGGACTAAAATACTAAATAAAAAATAAAATGACTTTTCTTAACCCCTTCGCCAGCTTGTGGAAACCTAAATTGAATTACCTTATATTATATTATATATATATATATATATATATATATATATATATATATATATATATATATATATATATAGATAGATATGCAGATAGCTAGAGAGAGAGATAGAAACTGTTTTATTATTGAAAATAATTTGACGTGTTTATAATGAAACGTGTTATCAAAATCCACATAAGAAAATAAAATTCTTCCAATCAATAATCACATCGAATACAAACATCGAACAGTTTCCTTGAAAAATTGATAAAGTGTCACTTTAAAATATATATTTATTGTACATAGCGGTACGTACATAACAATTGTATGTTGATAAAAATTTTACAATGTTTTTCCATTGTCATCTACAATCATGCAACTCGTATATATTATTTTTCTTACCACATCACAATCATCATATACGTGTTTTTTCCTCCTTGGCTGTAAAACACATCTTGTAAAAAATGTATACGAAGCGGACGACCGTCGCGTCGGATAGTCCTGGGTCATGCAGATGTGCGTCTGCATATTTATGAAACGGTAGCATATAATATTCATTCGAGAGTGACAACGGTACGCCACTGTCTATCAAACACTGTTGTTCGATTGTGTGCGAGTACCGACAAGAAATAGGGTGGCTCTTTACCCCTACTACAATGATCTTTCATTGCAGGACACATGAGACCGATCACACGCTGAGCCTTTCAAACGCTTCGTTCTTTTTTTTTGTATCAGTTTTGTATCGCAAGTCTCGCATGTTACGCCCGTGAAATTGTACAGTGTAATTATTGGATACTAGATTGAGTAATTACAATAAAGGAATTGTATTTGAAATGACGATCATGCATTTGAAAAAAGAAAAAAAAACACATTTCATTCATTAAACGAATAATTCTAATACTTATCTCCTTCTCAAAAATATATATAAAATAAAATTGAAATTAATACAAGAAATAACTGAATTAAACAACGTCGATTTAATTAAAACTCTTGCCTTTATTAATACAAAGAAAATTATAACCGTTATTCGTTGATTACAAATCTAATTATATAAAATTCAAACGAAAACTATCAAATAATAATGTTGCTTGTAATTATAGATCTTTTTCTATGAAGTATTTAAGAACATTTGTTGATTATATACTAATTGGAATTGATTAAATATTTACAAAATGTAATTATTTGTTCAAATAAAAATTAATTAATAAACAACGAATACAATGTATATTTATATATATATATATATATATATATATATCTTTAATTTCATATTTGACTTACTTAACATTATTATAAAACATGTTTTTATACTTTTTTTATTTAAGGTAAAACAAGGGTTTGATTTTTAAAATTGTATCCATATTTAAAATAAAAATATTTTCTTATACTTCTTGCAATAATAGCACAATAAAATAAAGACTTACTGCAGAGGTGGGTAATTTCTTATTATTATAAGAAATTTCCTTATTGTGGCCCTTATTATAATAAGAGCCACATACTATAGTTTTCATACATTTTTGAATGTTCAAGAGCCACAGAATATATATAGTTGCATTTACGTTTCATTTCGTTCAACAAGTCTTAATTAACAAAATGGTTCAATTTCATATCTTTTTTAATGATTTTCTATAATCATAGAGCCATCTTAAGCAGCAGTTTAGACACACATAATGCATATGGATGTTTGAAAAGATAATGTGAATTACCTTTTTATATATAAAATATTCTAACATTGGTACATATTATACTACTTTAGATTACTAATACAAAAATTGAAGAAAAATGGTAATAAAACCAAAGATTGTCTCGAAAGCTGCACAGAGTAGCTTTGGGAGCCGCAATTTACCGACCATTGATTCATTGTCTTGGAAGGTCTTCTTTCTATCAGATCAACTGTAAGTCTATTTTCTTCGATCGGTTTCGGCACGTGCGTCATCTTCAGATTGATTTTGATGGTTTAAATCAGATCAGTCTTCAAAATCCATCAGATGATAGCACACATGTCGAAATCAATCGTGGGTAATAGTTTGCAGCTGATCCTATAGGAAGAATACATCCAAGACTGCATACCAATGGAATTACAGGTACAAAATATTACATTTATAATTATAAATGAAGAATTGTCTTCATGAACTATGTGATATAGTAAATCTGATAATTTTAACATCATCTATTTTATATATCCATCACAGAATATAAGAAATGAATTTATTTTTTAAAAAAAAAGAACGTTTAAGAAACAGAAATAAATAGTCTATTGAAAAAACTAACCATTATTTTCAAATTAAATAAAGATATAAATAATGTGTAGTTATATATTATTTTATGTGATTTTAATGTCTTGATTTAGTTAACTAGTCTTGTATTTTCTAGTGCACTAGTTACATAAACGTTGTTAATTAAATAAAAATTTAATCGATAAATATTTTTCTGTTATTCCCAATCAAATGTTTTTATAATATATTTTCAAAACCATTTAGTTTCAATTAAAAATAAATATCTGTGTATAATAATAGATACTATACGATAAAAATTATGTGAGATGTTTGTTATAAATATTCACTCAATAGCAGTAAAGAAATGAAGAAAAATAAAAAAATGGTTCATTATTTATATTTTTGTTTAAATAATCTCTAAATATTTATAAATAATAAAAAGAACTATGAAAATCAATTTTACAAAAAATAATGGATTATTATGTAAATATAATTTGAAATAGTTGATTCAATGTTCGAAACACTTTACAAAAGTATAATTTTCAAGGATTGGTACTACTAAAAATATTTAAAATGGAGACCTATTCTAAATTATCTGACACAAGAATTATTGTATATGTATAGGGCATATGCAGATAAATAATAATAATATGCAATTAAAATGTTTACTCTCTCGTAGATATAATTTAACTAAAAACATATCATTAATTGAAAAATACTTAATTGAAAAATATTATTGTAATATTTCGATTATATTCTACCATGATTCATTGACTAACATAACATAAACTTCGTAATGAAAAAGAAAAATACTATTCTAGATAGTCTATTTAAAGTTTGCGTTTATTCTCCTAGATTTGTTTCGATATAAAGCAATAAAAATTACACCCGTTATGATTGAATCCGAAACAAATTTTTAGTGTAGTCAAAAAGAACCCGTACTCGACTATACTCTTCAATCAAAATTTCTTTTATATGTTTTATTTATTAGCACGAACATACAACAAAGTGGTAACTTGGTATACTCGTAAACTTTTATACTAAAACTTACACTTTGTACGTTGTAAACTTTAAATGTGTTTTACTTCGTAGTATATATGAGTACATAATAGTTTTAATACATATTTCAGTTGGAATTTTACATTACTTTGATCGCTTATTATGAACATTTGGTTTTATAATTAGGTTCTTTTTTTGGACGATGCACGCGGATGCTATTTTTATATTTTTATTAAAAGGATTATTAAAAAAGTTGTGTAATACATCAGCGTATCCTTAAATAAATTTTTTTCCTCTTTAAGTTGTTGCATTTAATGAAAAATTAAAGCGGTTTCATCTCTTTAGTTTGGGTTTTATTAACCGAGATTGTACAAAGATTTACTTTTTAATTAGTAAATATTATTTTAAAAATATTATTTTCAGAACATATTAATCTTCTGTCTCTCTCTCTTGCTCTCTCGCTCTCTCTCTCTCTCTATATATATATATATATATATATATATATATATATATATATATATATATATTTATACAATTATTAATACATTTTTTAGATTTATGCAAAGAATATTATTACACTTTACTATTTTTAAATATTTATGTTCGTTAATTAAAGAAGAGATGTGCTTATTTGAAAAAAATTCGATTTTGATTTCTAAATTAGTTTCTAACAATTTTATTTTGAAATGTATTGAAAAACAGTTTCTGTTTTTATAAGAGAAATTTTCAATTATACCTTCGCCATTATGTCTAAATTCACTTTAACAAATGAATCGTGATTTTCCACACTCCCTACAAAAAGTATTTCTGATCAAAATATTCAGTAATTGACAATTAATTATTCTGACAATTGTTTAAGTGGATTTGATTTGCAATAATATCATCCGTAGAGAACAAAGATACAGAAAAAGTACATAACATTTTGCTTGAAATATTTTTGTGGGGTATGAAGTGTCAACAAAAAAACATTCATATCAAAAAATGGTTGTTTAATATTGTAAAGTTTTGATATATTATTTATTTTTTGAACAAATACAAACATAATGTTATTTCTCATTTTGATTACTAAAATTGACATTTCAGTTAAACAAATGTTTCGGTTTGGCTTGTTTGCTTTCGATTAGTATTTAGTTTATAAATTATAAACATAATTTTTTTGTCATTAACTTACTGCAATGAAATATTTATATAACTTAATATATATATATATATATATATATATATATATATATATATATAAAAAATATCTATGAATATTCAGTTATTTTAATAAATTTGATATCGACACAGCATATATCTTAAAATTATGAAGAATATTTTAAATATTCTTAATGAAAGATTGTACATTTGTATTAGAATATATATTTATATAGATTATGATTGTATATTTTATAAGTCTATGGATATCTAACAGCTCTCGTAAATATCCATATACATTTACTTATGTATATATACATACACATCCACATATGTTTATATATATATATATATATATATATATATATATATATATATATATGTATGTATGTTTGTATGTATGTATGCAATTATGTATGTATGTATGTTATGTATGTATGTATTTTTATATGCATGTGTATATATGGATGCTTGTATGAATGGTTCGGTGTAGTTCCCTCTCCTCAATTGAACCGTCAGTCACCGAGTTAAATACTGTGTCACTGTACCGTGTCGTGATGGGTGGTACACCGCCAGCCCTCGACCGAATCATCACTCTTGAGCTTACAGACCCAACATGCATCTCACTCGTACATCCGCCGAACCATTATCGACCATCTCATTCTCAACTGTCTAAATTCGAGTTAATTCCGACGAGTGTTTAGTGGTGTGAAATATGCTCCCTAAATTGCGCCTCTCCTGACAGTCGGTATTGCAAGGAGACCCTTCACAGAGTTATTGAGTTAAATTTATAGCACACACAAATCATATATAGCCAGAAAGTTTTTCCCCCGCGGCAAGAAAAGAACTGTGCGGTAGACTATAGGTTATATGCTTGTACAGAGCATAAATGTGCTCTTCGAACATGATTTATGATCTTTATTACTACCTCATTACACTGACCCACTGATCCATTATGTATTGTGAACTTTTCAACTAGAGATCTTTTCACAAATATTGCATTGGCCAATGGTGCTCATTTATAAATAATGCATTGTTGTTTGATATATATTTATTTGGACTCGCATAATATGTCCATTAACTGTTTAATTTCCTATCATTCTTTATTTATTTTATTTTGAAGCACACACAACACATTTATGTGTATATATATATATATATATATATATATATATATATGTATATAAATACTAGTATATATGCTATTATATGTTTAAATATCAATACATTATGTGCCCTAGCATATTATTTTATTTATTATAATTTTTTTTGAATATCCATTCTCAGTTTATTTTATTTCGACAATTCGATTGTTACAGAAAAAAAAAATAAAAATGCTTAGACAATTTCTTTTGTTTGTACATATTAGATAATGATTTTTTTATCTATTGTTTATAAGTATATTTCTTCATTCTAATTTAATATGATGTTTTCTGAATGAAAGTGTTAAAATATATAAATAATGTAATATAATATATATATATATATATATATATATATATATATATATATATATATATATTAGAAAGAGAGAGAGAGAAAAATAGAAGAGATATAAACAATTCGAATGTTAAAGAGAAACAAATAAAAAAGTTTCGACACTTTATTTTGTTTGTATATATTAAATTATGATTTTTTTATCTATTGATTATAAGTATATTTCTCCATTCTAATTAAATAAATATTTTCTGAATGAAAGTGGTAATATATATATATATATATATATATATATATATATATATATATATATATATATATATATATATATATATATATATATATATATATATATATATATATATATATATATTAGGGAGAGAGAGAGAAATAAATGAGATATAAAGAATTCGAATGCTAAAAAAACAAATAAAAAGTTTGGACACTTTCTTTCGTTTGTATATATTAGATTATGTTTTTTTTGTATTAATTATAAGTATTTTTCAATATTCTAATTTAACATAATATTTTCTGAATGAAAATGTTAATATATATATATATATATATATATATATATATATATATATATATATATTATATATAAGTTGTATATATATATGTATATATATATATATATATATATATATATATATGAAAATAAATATCTCCTAAATATTTATATTCACTCTATAGTTCCATTCTGGTTCTCGTTCGATATTTCGTTGAAACTGCGAGATCCTGTAAACTCCGCAACAAGTATTTTAGGGCAACTAATCCAACTGTAAATTGGTTTTTCAGTTTTCGATTATTCAGCAGAATGTATTTTCAATTTGGAAACAAAAACCGGCATGACCGTATTATCTCCTCCCGCATGTATCAAAAAAATATGACCGCTTCACCTTTCGAAATGAAAATCTTTGAATGTTTATATAATATGCGAAAAGTGTATCCGTACGAGCGAATCTTAAACTTGTTTCATTCGGATAAAACAAGAATGGTCGTAGAGATGTAATAAGTTCAGGAACATAAACATTGCGAAACCTGCGCTATGGTGCGAAGTCGCTCACCAGATAGGTGCCTCTTGACCCAAATGAGAAAAGCACTGCACTCAAGTGGCAGCGAGGCGGCGTATGTGTGGAATCCGAGAACGTCAATTATTATACACACTTCACTCACGTTCAAAGTACACACATGTTTATCTTTCATGTACGTACATGCGTGTATAGACGAACGGAAATTGTTCTTGCACACTTTCACCGACATCCATGTAGGTAGGTGGCTGAAAAACCTTCGCCTGAGATGAATGTTCACGGATAGGGTTTTCTTTCCACATTGAATATTTTTTCCTCAGTCCAATTAAAAAATGTAAAACTAAATTAAAACTGACTTCGTTAGTAAACAGCCATACGAATTCACTTCGTAATATATTAAGTTAAAAGATATGCTAATTAATAAAATGTAAAAATTAAAATAAGTAAAAAATGTTAATTTTCTTTCACGTTGTAAATTTGTAATCTGTATTTTTTACATCAGTTATAATTATTTTGTACAATTAAATTTTATTTTATATATAGTATGTAATTAACCCGACCAATTCAGATATTTTTGATCATTTTGTACTGAACAAAATAGGATTGATATGCAAAAATACTAGTTTGAATAATTTTCAAAAATAAATAACCAGGTATTAATTTTCTTCAATTATAAACAAAGTTTCATTTTGGAATTGCAATAACTGGCAACTTATTGTATTAAAAATATTCTACAATGCTTTTGTTTCATCCTACAAACCACAAAATAATTCTGGTCAAAACTGTTCAATAAATCATTGCTAATTATTTTTTATTATTTCTTATATACATTTTGATTACAATTTTATTATCTTCACAACGCCAAACTTCATAAAAATTTTGTAAAATGGAAAAAGAATTAAATTGTGAAAGAGAATTTAGTCATAGTGTCAAAACTCTATTGTGAATACTTCTATTCTTCAGTTTAGTCATTCGTCTCTATATCTAAAATCTCTGTAGCCAAAAGAAGTGTTTTATAGTGTTTTTAACTTTGATTTATTATGCAATGGAATTACATAATAAATCAAACTGGATATTTAATATATTTATAAACTAACTGGCCTTTCACTTTATTTTGGTTTTTATATTGGGTTGATATCGAGAAACGACCTTGTAATTATTATTACAAAGATTCAGTAAGAAAATATTAATACAATAGAATAAATATTCATTTAAATTAGTTATATATAAAATATTTGTAATATTTTATATAATACTCTGGTACAAACATATTTCAATCTAATTTGTCAACTCTTCACATATCCATATTCATTACTTTCCTATGACTATCTAGAAACTAATACTAGAATTGGAAATTTTTAATAATTTAAAAATATATTTACTGCAATATTGGCTTTCCAAATAAAACCAAATACACTGTTGATTTTATTAAATCTATAACCAAATCATTCTAAAATTTTTTTTTATTTGATAATCTGTTTTTATTCCAATTTGTCAATCTTATTGCATTCTATTGTACTTTTTGTATGTATGTTTGCATCTATGAGACTATTCATAAATTCAAAACGCTTAAAGAAATTATGAAATATTCCTATATATTATCTATTTTTATATAAGGAAAAATACATATCTAAGCATTATCAATTAAATATCTACGGGCTATCTTAATATGTAGAAATCAAAGAATGTTTCAATTGGAAGGCCAATTCAAACTGACAAAACAAATACATAATATGTGATACTGAAACAAAATGCCAAGAAAACATTTATCAGTACCTTCAAGTAAAAATAAACATTGAGCTTCTATATAATCTGTAAAAAAAATAACTGAATGAATAAAACTACTCACCAATCTCAAGTTAATTTCTACAGAAATACCACATTTTACTAACAGAATTTTTTCTTTTGAACCACATTCTAGCACGTGTTTTACAATTTTCTTGACCTCACAAATAGATATAATCGGAAAAATCAATGTTGCCAACTTAAAATTCTTCGATCATTCAATATCTGTAAAGAAAACAATTGAGTTTAATTTTAGATAGTGATTTTACCTTAATATTCTTTTTATTTAATAATTATATCAATTCGAATAGATAAGGGAGTGTTAATTATTCATCATTCATGAAATAGTCTAATAAAAGGATACTAAGTAGTTACCTTATATGACACTTGAGATAATTTTGTAAATTTTATATAGTATAATAGACGTACATTATATATTATTCATGTATTATATTTTTATTTAAAAAAATAATATTCATCTGATAAAAATGAAAATGTAAATAGATTCGAAACTTAAAGTTGTAAAATATTTAGAACAAAATTGAGACTAGTATAAAACTTCAATATTAAAAATACAAGTATTAATTGTTTTAAAATATATGTCAAATAAAAATATGAAGTACAAAAGAACAGATAAATAAATATATTTTCATTAATATTTTATAAATTTTGGCTATATAACTGTTTAATTTTTTCACAATAAAAACTAACATAAATGTCAAAGAAGATTTTCCATGAATGTATTTATGAATAACCTGTTTGAAAATACCATGGTTGTTAGATAATTTTTTTAAAATCTATATTTATTAGAATATTTTAATAACTCTGATGCATTCAGGAACCCAAAATTTGACTAAAAAAGTTAATTTAATAAAATTATTCATATTACATTTAAACATGAATTGAAAAATAATTATAAAGTTACAAAATAAAAAATTGAATTATATGCTTATTTATCTTTAATATTAATTATTTAAAATATTTAACTCTGTAATCTTGTAATTAAAGTCATTGATTACAAATAATTTATTCAATAATGTCTTTATAAATCTTATGGTAATTTTTATAATGTTCATTGCTTTCTATATATATATATATATATGTATATATATATATATATATATATATATATATATATATATATATATATATATATATATATATATATATATATATATATATATATATAGCGTATAGTTCAAATGAAAAAAAGCACGTTCAGACATCTGTCCATACATATCAAGTGTAAGGGCAAATTGTTTTCAGTTTGATGTCATTCTAGTTAGAAATGCAAGTCGGAAACTCTTAATTCTCTAATCTACTAATGTTATTCAAACACACGTATAATCCAATTTGTTGAGTTGTGGTTTTGGTTTACGAACTTATTTTTAGTTGTTAAGTTACATGAAACATTTATAATCCGTTTTTAAAATATTGGCCTTTGAAATTACTGAAATTAATTTTAAAATCATTAACTTCGTCATATCACTACGAACATCTTTTTTTTTATTTATATTTCAGCATAGAAATTTATTTAGTTTATTAGAAAAAAGTTGTATAATTCATAATATATTTCTTTATAAATAATTTTTATAAAGAATGACCAATGTGATGAAATTAAATATTTAATTTTTCTATATTTTTTTCAATTTGGGAATATGAAAGTGTATTGTATGTATTTTGTATTATGCTCTTATCAAAATATACAAAATATTTTGATTCTAATCACATAATACATTTAATATTATCATACTGTGGTGCACTATTTATTAATATTTTTTGATTACTATATAATGATAAACAATAAATCTATTTTATTATAAAAAGATGTATGAATATACATTCTCACACACACACACATGGATATCTATAAGGGTCTGTGTATATACGATTAAAAACAATAATGTTAAACAAATAGTCTATGTTTAAATCAGACATTAATTTGAATATTTATTTATAAGAAATATCGTATGAAATATAAAAGTGATTTTCAAAAATTCAACTGCAAATTGGTCACCAAAAATAACAAATGTTAAAATTAATAAAGAATTGATATTATTTAAATAATATTGTCTTTATATATGATGGTATTATTATACACAAAATTATATTTAATTGAAGGAACACTTTTGGAGTTATTTATGAAATGGTATTGTCATAAACACTGCCAAATAAATGAATTGAATATATTGTCACGAATTACAAAAATAAACTCTAAATAATTTGTGTACTTTCTTTTATATTTATATATATATATATATATATATATATATATATATATATATATAAAATATATATATCAATTTCTAGATAATTTTCAGAATAGATTTTTAGAATATTGAAATTAAATTAAATATTAATTAGTTCATACGTTATTAATTTCGAAAAGTATATATCCTGACTTTCAAACAATGACATCTCGCAAGGATGCTTATATAGTAGTTTAAATATATACAAATGTTTTATATTAAAAAATAGAGTTAATATGGAAGAGATATTATTTTAATTTTTATTTACAGACATATTTAAATTTCATATAAATTTAAAAATTGAAGTAAAATAAAAATTCACACACTGTTGAAATAAATAGAAGGATAAGGAAAATTGTTACTACTTTTTAAATCTGCTAAAATAATATTTTTTTTTAAATTTAATTGATTGTGATATTTTAATTAATTTTCAATACTATTCAAATAAAAAATGAAAACGTTTCATTCATTCAATTTACTTATCATTTTACTGTATCATATTACATAATAACTGCATGTTTATAAAATCTGATAAGTTTAATTCAAAGGTCCAATACATAATATTATCTTATCTCTCTTCGAGTAAATAGCAAACATTTTTTTATAACACCATAGCAGATTATTCAACAGTGTTTACCTTTATTAAGTATATATTTATACAAACATATTTTAAAAATTAAATTAATCTATTACACCTTATCTTTCATTTAGAAACATGTGTTTTAATGCAGTATGCATATTTAATTTTACAATATTTAAACAAATATTGAATGTCTAATAAGACCTAAAATGTTTAATATATCTTCAGTACATTAATAGATCCATTTAGAAGAAGTGTTAAAGAAATGAATTCTTTGATTTTGTTTTCAGTTAAAACAGTGACAATTAGAAAAAGTTACAAATATATATATATATATATATATATATATATATATATATATATATATATATATATGTATACATGTATATGAATCGGCAGAAGTATATTTAGTGTAATGTCTATTTGCTAACTGAAAAACAACTAACTAATTCATTTTGTAATGATTCTTGCAAAAAAGACAACAATCAGCACTATATGTGTGTGTGTTAATGCATCGTATTTATCAGATAACATTGATTTAAAAGCTTTAAATAATTTATTGCTTTATCGACATGCACATTCCATTTGAAATGAACATCGATTTATCACAATATGAAAGTGATTAAATATTTCTAACGTTTCTATACCAGACGTATATATGTTGTGATACATTTCCTACTATAGAGGGAAAAAACCTCGCTGTAGATTATCCATTACGAACGCTCTTATCTTAATATATATATATATATATATATATATATATATATATATATATATATATATATATATATATATATATATATATATATATAAAGAAAAAAAAGTCAAGTGCAAGAAGCACTTGACTCCGGTTCAAAGAATACATAACGCGACTGTAGAGTAGCGCGTAGCCCCTGAAGGAAAATCTTTAGAACGCCACCGAACACTGTGAAGGCAATAACGGGCGTGTGTTGCCGGCACATTTGTTTCCAACGAGTGGTCTTAATTTAGCACATAATGGTAAACCTTTCAACGTAAACTGTTTTCTACGAACATTTATTTCTCTAATACCTGATAGTATGTTAGGTTACGGTCGAGAACATGAAGATGGAGGCCGTATCCATCCACGTTGTTATACCTGTAGCTCTGCGTAAATTCCCTGCTTGTTTCTGTGCGGAATTCACGCTATGTGTTCGGTGGATGCTTCTGCATAATTGCTAATAAGAAACAAATAATTACAATGCTTAAGCTATGTAAATAGTTCCAGCGGTGAAATGTAAAGACGCATCGAACAGAACGTTCTCGTGACTTGAAATGCGATTGGGCGTTTGTACTTGTCGGTTCGTTCGTTCCGTTCCGGTTCTGTTTTTAAGAATATTTGATATTCCGTCGTTTCGTAAACGACCAAGCCATTGAATGGATTGTATTGTATTGAACGTAAACAAGTCGTCGCTTTATTTCATATGATTTCTCAGAATGAAATTCGATATGACTGTTTGAAAATACTATTCAATGACTCTTATTGTTTAATCAATTAACGTCAATTCATCCTTAACAAACAATTTAATGATCATTTTACATTTTAATGTCTATATTAGAAGATACAAGATATTTAATTCTTTAATGCGCTTATTATTTTTTACCTTGTTATCGAATGATTAAATTGAAAAATATTTATTATCTTATCCAACTTTATATATATATATATATTTATATATATATATATATATATATATATATATATATATATTTATATATATAATGAATATTAGTAGTAGAAATCTTCAAGCTGGTAGAAGAAAAAATTGAAAAAGTTCTCGACGATATATTCACATCGTGTATAGATAAAATAACTTCTATCCTAGATAAACAGAACGAGACACGGTAATTCTTCTACACAAGAAAGGAGATAAAGAAGATTTGAAAACCTACCGGTCAATTAGTCTACCATCTATAATATATAAGTTCTTTACAAGAATAATTTCAAAGCAACTCCGTCTGCAATGTCGGACGGATTGAGTAGTCCACAATCGTCCCCGGTCTTAGGCCTGGATAAAGGAGGAAGATTGGTGGGAAAGATTAGTACTCTTACTTCTGTAAAAGTAGAATAATGCTTATAGAAATTGCCCGCGTTTGTAGAAATGGACGACCTTCGGGAAAGATTACTTGGAAATTGAAATAAAAGAAATAGAAATAGATGAAGTCACGAAGCATGTCTGTCTAGGCAAGCTTATCGACAAAGATGGATCATTCGTTGAAGAAGTAAACAGGAAATAAAAATGGGATGGAGATCATTTGGACACAACGCATTTAAATCAACTATCCCACTCTACTACCAGTCCTTACCTACGACAACGAAACATGGGTGCTTAACAGTAAAATCATTCAAAGACTCCAAAGAACACAGAGAAGTATGGAAAGATGGATGCTAGCAATAACAAGAAGAGATAGAAAAAGAATAGAATGGATACGAAAAGACAGGAGTCACAGTTGTAATAAGAGTGATGGGTCTGAAATGGAAATGGACAGGATATGTTGTAAGAATATTAGACAACCGATACAGAAGAGAAATTATTAACTGTAAGCCAAAGAATATAAAAATACAAAAAAATAGATAAATGAACAGGTGGAATAAGGAAATTAAAATTTTTATTGGAAATCAGTAGGAAAAAGGGGAATTCAATCGTTCAAATGGAAAATCATGGAAGAAGCATTTATTCACTAGTCAATTAACAAAGGCTAGTGATGATAATATATAGCAGATAATTTTTTACATATAAATAAATATTTTTTTATCTATTTGGTTCATAACTCCATTGACTAGAAAACTTAGTCACTGTCATTCAAATAAAATAATAAAAATATTACTACATTCGAAACTTCGTTACTGTGAAGAAATGGATTATTTCATACATGACAAACTTTGAAATATTGTTTGAATAAGCTTTTTCAAGTATTGGAAAATCAGATCGTTTTCTTTATACCGTCAAAGTACAATGTCACTTTTTTGTCATACACCGTTATTGAAGAAATATTTTTCGGTAGAACGACATTAAAACATAAAACAAATGCACTTTTTGATGTTTTATCAATAAGGATTTATTTGACAAAGTCTAGTCAAATATATTTCACTCGTTGAAGATTCTAAGAAATCACAACTGATTGATTTGCTACCTTTTCGATTTATATGATTGTAAATTATCTTTAGAGAACTGAAAAGCATGCATTATTATTTAAAAAAAAATAAAAAATCAGTTTTATCAATTCTTTTAAATGAAGTTAATAAAATCTTTTAAAAATAAAATAAATCATTTAAAATGAATACACATAGCGGTTAGACGGTATGATTAGTTTTTCATGTAACTTTTTCATTCTTCAAAATTTATAGACTTTTTTGATTCATTAAATATAACTATTCATGTTGTATTGTTAATAAATAATACAAAAGTATTTCAAATATCTTTCTAAACATAATTTATATATATATATATATATATTTATATATATATATATATATATATATATATATATATATATATATATATATGCATATATAAGGTGTTTATAAATGGAATTGCAAAAATGCAGCAATAAAATTTTCCTCATCTGTTACATTAAAAAAGTAGTAGGAATTTTCTATAATGTTAATATTTTTTCTTGTGGCTGGCATAGTACTATACAAATATAAACACACGCACACACACACATACACACATACATATATATATATATATATATATATATATATATATATAAACGTATATATGTTTTATAGTGAAAAAATTGGTTTGTTGAAAAAAAGCCTTCGGGGAAAACAGCAGCATTGGGTTCATTTCAAGCCGGGACCATTCTTTACCGACGCCAACGAGTCATGTGATGTGTAAATATTACACCCGTTTTGTTGAAACAACAGTCACGAGGCGACACTTTTAGATGGTATGCGGGTTCGCTACTTTAAAATTGCACTGTTTTTATACGCTAGGGAAAGTTCAGACAGAATTGTTTTATAGCTCAATTATGTGAATGTGTTGCAAATCGCGTATTTTGAAATTTTCTTTGTTTTTATTACGCACTCGTGTTTTTAATATATATTAAATTTATATGAAAAGGAAATACGCCAGTTCATAAATTTATCGGTAAACTAGCGATATTTTTAAATATTTGATCACTTAACAAGTATTACATATATATATATATATAGTATTAAATGTATGCGAAATTTAATTAAAAAAAATAAAAATTCCTCCACTTTTAAGAATTCCTGACAAACAAATTCAAACATTGTTAATATAATTAAAATTGTAATTATTTACTGTAATCCAAGTTGAATTTTAATATCGCACCTACACATTTTTAATTACTTTTTAATGTATTTATGTTCTATTTTTAAAAATATTTAATTTTTATTTCGTTTTGAGAAATTTTCTAATTCTTAACAGTCAATATTATTTGATGAATAACTATTGATTTTCCTGTAATAAAGATTAATTATTTGTTTCTGAATTATATCTTGTAAGAATTCATTTAAACTTTTTCGTTTTCGTTCTCATTTTTTGTATTATCCTGGTGGTCTTGATCGTGGTAAATCATTTGAGTATTCATCTTCTACGATTAGTTTCGGTTTTTATATCATTCTTAGATACATTTTTGGTATAAATATATATTTACCCAATAAGACCCTTTGGTCGATGTACTGAATAAAATATTATTTCAAGATGTTTCACATGAAAGGAACATTTTCACACACTTAAAATAAAATTCTATTAGTTTATAAGTAAGACTTTTAAAGATGACTTTAGAATTGAATTTTTGACAGATAAATAGTCAAATCATTCATTAAAACCATTGTAATAGAAAATTACATAAACCAGATCACAAGTATAAAAGAAAATGATAATTTTTATGTTAGTTTCGAACAGACATTTTGAAAACTGATAGTCATTTTTAGAAAATAATATTTTACTTATAATTTTGTTTTTTTTAAAAAATAACACTAAACAAGTAAACAGTAAAAAATGTCATTTGAATTTTTAGATTTGTACTTTTATGTAGTTTAACACAAACTGATTTCAATATTCTTTTATCTAGTCATTTTTATTCAAAATTTTATCCATAGTTTTTTTTTAAATTATTTTGAATTACTCATCAGTTATTTTATATTACAGTAAAGATGTCATGACAGTATAAATTTTTTATCATCTTTCTAAACCTATTTTTTTCAATTTTTTACCACATTTAAATTTCTGTTTTTAATATCATTGATTTTAATATTTTACTGGTAGATTTTTTTATATGTTTGTTAAATAAAAGTAGACATATTTCAATAATGGATATATTTCTTAAAATAATTTAAATGCACACAAATAAAAACAGACAAGGTGAATTTATTACTCAGTGAATTTATGACTGAGATCACTTTCAGTATCTAAATATTTTTCTTTGATGTATACCAGCTGTTTGCACTAAAACCTTACAAAAATACTTTTAATTCATATATATATATATATATATATATATATATATATATATATATATATACACTAAAAAAAGTAAATTGAAAAAGTTGATTCTTTTGAAATATTTTTAATCTAAATTAGAAACCGAATAGATGTATTGTATGTGAAAATCACTCGTATAAGATGATCTATTAAGCATGGTTTCTTAGTAAAGGGCGCTGTAAACAGCTGCGCAAGACAAGTTTACCACCTGTATTATTTGCAAATGTCAATATTTACACTAAGCGATATCACATGTGAAACCACTGGTACAAAGTGTACTCGGAAGGTCGTTACCTGAGCTGTTAGCTCTTTCGCTGTGGACACAAAGGATGAAAGAGTTACACACTCATCTACGTGCATGTAAACAGCTCGTTTCCATACACACACATGCGCCCATGTCGTTAAGGAAGAAAAAAAAAGTTGCAAATATACTGCTTGTACCCCCGCTTTTGATGGCGTTAAATGTGTGGAAATGTTCCTTTCATGTGAAACATCTTGAAATAATATTTTATTCAGTACATCGAGCATAGGGTTTTATCGGGTAGATATATATTTATATATGGTACTGCAAACGACCGATATATACTGGATATATGAAAATTTACTGGTAAATGTTTACATTTACTAAATATAATAGTGTGCAGGGAAAATGTTTAAAAATGTACACAGATACATAAAACAACAGGCACTTTTACAAACTTTATATATATATATATATATATATATATATATATATTACCAAATATATAATTTAATTAATTTTGACGATATTTTTCTTCTCAGGAAGTCATCTTTTCAATCTCAATTTCTGGCCGAAAACTTCACATGAATTCTTAATATATTTGTAAAATTTGCAAATATATTATAAGTCAATTTACTTATAACTTGAAAAAGAAAATTTTAAATCTTATAAAGAGTTTACAAAATCAAAAAATACTCAACATAAATTAATGTTTATAATAACACAGATTGAATTTTTTATAAAGTAAATTATTATTATGTTTAATATTTACATTCACTTTCCAACATAATTACTTTTTTAGATGTATTTAATGTGAAATTAATTATTTGTTAGACTTATTAATAGACCTTTAGCATATAAAACATCATTGAGTATTCAATTTATTTTGTTAGAGATATGACTTATCATTCTATTTGTATTTCAATATCTCTATCAATGTTTTTCTATGATAAACTTACAAGTTTTGCACAAAATCGCTTCAAATCCACTCTTTATTGCATCTTATTTAAATTAAAAAGAATATATTTCTAGTAAAACAATTTCTTATATGTTGATTACAAATTATTGGAAATAACTAGAAAGTAAAAATTCAATTAATGTTCTAAACAGGTATAAAAGTTTATATTTAGCAAACATTTAAAAAAAATCTATTTTTAAGATAAATCTATAATTTATAACAGAATTTTATAATTTAAATATGAATTATGAATGTATAATGTCATACTTCCATAAATCGCTTACTGTTCATTGACAGATAAAAATGAAATGTAAATAAAATATGAACAACAATTCTTTTTATTAGATATGTATAAATTTTATTAAAATATAAATATTTGAAAATAAAACATGAAATTCATTTCAAATTCGTAAGTTTTCATACTTATTTTTTAAATATAGTTTAAGAAAATTAGGTTATTAATTGTATAATAAAAAATCATGGAAATTTAAATAATCTTTAAAATATTTTTTTGATAAACTAAACATTTCTAAAAACAGTGGTCGAAATTATTGGTCCAGAAAATTAATTTTGAAAAAGATAAATATTAATATTTATTGTAATTTGTTTCATACTTATGTATTTTTCTTTAAAGTTATATTTATTGTTTTGAGATTACTATTCGAATCTATCCTATAACCGATTTCATCTATTAATTTCTACCTAAATGTACCTGCAAGTCTATCTAAAAATGTTAACAGAAGAATCGTTTCTAGGACATATTCAAACGGTGGCCTTAAAGACAAGAAACATAACATTATTATTAATATTTTAATGATATTATGTATAGATTCAATGTTTAACGTTTTTGGAATTAAAAAAAATGATTATTTTATTATCTTCACTTTTATTGATCATTTTATCATAAAAAACAATAGAATTTAAGAATTATAATTTCGTTGAAATAGTTATAAATCACATAACTTCTTTTTATTGTTTGTTTCTTCTCCATTCGGTCACTATTTTTAAAACAGTGAACTTAAGGAAAAGAAATAAACAATTGAAATCCAGGTACACGGGAATAAAACAAATTACAAATATAATTCATTTTAATTATACATTCTATTTAGTTAACTATCAAAGACTGATTTTTTTAAAGAAAAGACTGTCTAATATTTATAGAAGTCATGGCGGGTTTCAATTTTGAAATTGTTTGTTCAAAATAATAATAAACGGCGTCACTAATATTTCCAAGGATCAATTTAAGTTTTTTAATCTTCTACACTAACAAACCATTGTAAATTTCTAAATCAGTTTTTTAAGCAAAGTAAATCACGTCTCATTTATATAGAAAAGATAAGACACAAAAAATATATTAATAAGTCTGAAATAAATTGAAACCTTTTATAAAAATTATATATATATATATATATATATATATATATATATATATATATATATATATAAATGTATAGAGTATATTGCACAAAAATTAATTCCACTAAAATAAAATGACGTTTATCATAAGTATGATAATTTGGACTTGCGTGGCCAATCAGAATGTAACGAACGTGTATAATTTGACATCTCATTTTAACTAAAATTATAAATTACTTTCAATGGTTGTTAACAACTCATTATTCTATATGACAGAGCAGTTTTTTTTCAAAAAGAATACAACATGGTATATGTGTACGATGTTGCTGGCGATCATTTTTTAATATTTTTTGGATTGCTCGTATAATACAACTTTAACGTTTATACAACAAAACAACATTATTCTCTACCATCGTTGTGCTTGAAATTATAATGATTATAAGTTAATTTATAGAATTTTTTTCTGTTATTAATAAATGCATTCTATGTGAAATAATTTCAATTATATTGTTAACTATTAATTCGAACACGAAGATGATCAGATACGATGGTCGTTTTAGGTACCTTTTTTTTATAAACTGATTTTAAATTAATCCTTGTTAGAATTTTAATGTAACATTTTTTTTGTTAACTTATTTGAAGAGATTTTTATCTTCTTATCTAAGAATGGCATGAAAGGGTATTGGAAAAATAAAAAAAAGATATTAACAAAAAAAAAATAATGCACAAGAATATTTTATTTATTTGTTACCAGATTATTAATACAACTGTTGTTTGTTAATATAGAACAAAACTATTAATTAAAAAAACATTATGCAAATTACTCAATCTGTTTGATATTTTTTATTTCTTAACATGTGAAAAGATTGAATAAAAAAATGTTTTTAAATCAATTAAATAATAATTAATTAAAAATCGATGTTAAAAATTGTATCAAATCGACTTGCATCGAAATCACTCAATTTAATTGTCTCATGCAGGATTTTTTTACTAATTTCATTCAAAGTTTAAATGATTCAAACAATTTAGAATGAAAAAATAGATAAGAACTGTATTGTGAAAACACCAAATTTTTCTCATTATATGTAATGACATTCTTTAATCATTTTAGAACACAAAGATAAATTATAAACTAGTCATACATCAGTAATTTTCAAATATTTTTTTTCAAAAAATATCAGTCTAACTTCATCAGTCATCAGTTTACTTTTTTAAAAAAATTTAATTCCGTAAAAAATCTAAGTTTGAATATATTTTTGTCATAACAAAATCCTTTTATATTTTTTAGAAGGTTAATTTTATTTTTAGTTTCTGTTTTAATATATAATTAATTGGAAATGTAATGAAAAGAAAATATTTAGTTTCTAAGTAAGAACAATATAAAATCAGTTTTTTTTAAATTATTATTTAAAAAAGGTTTATTATTTAATCGTTTAAAAATTATTTCAAATAAAAATGTTGGACTTGTGTTTATAATTTTTAAGCGGAGAGAATGGTAAATATTATTGTTTACATTTGTGATTAACTGTTTATTGATAAAATAATAAAAAGATCGTAGCCAAGTAGATAGGGGTCCAAAAAACTGATGAATTCAAACCTGAGCTTTTGTTATGTTTTAATAAGAAAGCAATAGTCTTGAATGTTAAGCAGAATAAAGTTTGAACGCAGTTGAAAAAACCAAGAAATATAAAATATATTTTAGTAACAGTTCTTTTACAGATAACATATTTAATTGGAGGATTTTTTTTTAAAAAAAATAACTAGTTTGAACAGAAAATTTTAAATTATGTACAAAGTATTGTTGTATGAATAATCTCTTTAGTTCAATTATTTTTTAATCACTTGCAGCCTGACAATAAATTAAAATCGAAATAATTGATGAATATTATACAAATAGTTTTTTTAAAAAAATACTTTACAATAGTTTCTGCTTGATAAAAAACAAGATTAAAATGAAGGAAGAGACTGTATATGTATTTTGATATTTTACTTGCTTTAAAGTCATTGAATTTGAAAAAAAAAGAATGGAAAAATGTCTATTATTTATTTCCAAGTCGTTGTTGATAGAAAATATAATTAAATACAATGGATGTGTAACATGTGGTACAATTCCTGTAATGAATATTGAACACCATGTATTGATCATTTAAGTCGGCCTTACGTATTAAGTTTGTTATTACTGAAAGACAGTCACCTGTCTCTCTATTACATAAACACGACTAAGAGATGCTTTGTGGTTGAATGTAAAGAGTCGCCACGCCACGTATTTTTAATATACAATAGGGCCGTCGTGAAGAACAGAATAGGCAGTATGGCTGGCGTGATGCTATTCGAAAAAATCCATTATCTCGTAACAGTTAAATGAGTTGCGACTTTTCACATGTATTCATATATTCAATACATGGCCGGTGACTCGGCAAATTTCAATCAGCTCCTAATTATTTCTTTCAATATAGAGAATAGTTACTTGAACGTTGAATGTATTGACGATTCATCGTTTCAACGTTGTCATAGTTATGAATTTCATAGTTTCCCTTTGTCGTCGAAATTATTTTATTGTACGGGTAAAATGTTATTTTAAAACGCGTGAAATTCACAAATGAAGAAAAAAGCGTACACGTTGTTTTTTTTCTGTGCAACCAAAAGTTTATTATATGGAAAATGATGCCGGTGTACATCGTGCAGAGAAAAAATTGTTCGGAACAATTTTTTTCCTCTGCGACGCTCTCTGTTTTATATGTTATGTCTACTTGTAAAAATACAGTTTTCACTGTGTTGTCTGACCACGTTTAATGAAGGTTTTCATGTTTTGTTTATTATGTCTGGGTAAATTCTTGGTATGTTTCTACTAAAATATAATATATTATTTTCATTATACCTTCCTCTTTGCTTTTCTTCAAGAAACAACTTCTCAAAATGTCAAAGTGGTTTATAAATAACACATACAATTATATATATGTACACACACATATACTCATTAAATTATATATATATATATATATATATATATATATATATATATATATATATCTTAATTTTAAGGGTATACATGCGAATTCGTATAATTCTCATATATATATTAATAATAAATACTCTCTTTCCTTTCTTAAATAAAAGCAGTTTTGAAATAAAGTTCTCTTATCGTTGAAAAGAATTGATTAATTAAAAAAATAGAAAAGTATGTATATATGTGTAGGTTGAATATTATACAGAAAAACATGAAAAATAATAAATTTTTAAAAAATAGAAACAAATATTATATAAATATCTGGAAATTTTTAAAATTCATTTGGTCGTCACCATAAAGAAAAAAAAAGTTAAATATTAGAAGTACCAATTAATTCAGTGCCTCTTTATATAAAATGAATGTTTATTTATGGAAAAAGGGAATACATTCTTCGATCTTGGAAATATTTATCATTTTTTTGTATGACTTTGACCTATCTGTCGGGAATTCCTAAACAAAAAAGACAGTGGCTTTGAGTCGATGAAGTCGTAATGCATTTTCGGACGTCTTCCATTATTTTAACATTTTTTTAATATTTTATGTGTCACAATTTTTTCCAAAGCTGTACAAATCATTTTCGTAGCTTCGAAAGCATTTTTTTCAACAGGACTGTGAAAAGTATGCAATGACTTTAATGTTTTTAAATGATAAGTTTGGCACTTCAAAATCCTAGAGAAACTATTTTTATTTACAACAGAGTTACGATTGATTAAATTTAAAGTCACAGAATTAATTTTTAAATCCAAAAAATCTTTTTGAGTATTTTTAATTGTTTATACGAATTTCGAAGGCGATGCCATTATATTCAGACTGATAAGGTTTCAAATCTTAAATTTTTCTGAACATTTTTGTGAATTAATCTATGTAAGTAAATTTAATCATAGAGCTAGAATTGTATTACCTCTGACAAACTAAAAAGAACATAAATAAAAACTGTTATGTTGAAAACAGACAGGATTCTTTAAATTTCAAAAATACCTCAATACAATATTTTATATTGGCCGGTTTAATAATTGTAAAAAGGAAGTCATTAAGAAGGATTATATTGTAAGGTAAATTATCATTTTTTTAAGGAAAAAAAAATTAATACTTTTGTATATATATATATATATATATATATATATATATATATATATATATATATATATATATTATAAATGAACTGGATAACTTAATTAGAAATTAAATATGAAAAAAACGAGTACAAAATATTATTTCATTTCTATTAATAATTATCAAAATTATTTTATAAAAGTTTGTATTAAAATTAATTTTCGTATTCATTGATTGATTATTTTAATATGAATTAAAATTTTTTTTAAGTTATTTATGTTCATATTTATTAAAAAATAGATATAATTGAGAAGCTAGCATAACACTGTGCTGATTGATTTCTTATATATTTCTAGATTTTTAAAAAATGAATACAGACATATAGTCTCTCTCTCTCTATATATATACATATATATATATATATATATATATATATATATATATATATACATATATATATATATATATATATATATAATAAAAAGTAATTATAAACAGATATTATTCATTTATAAAAGTATAAGATGAAAATTAAATATCATTTATCATATTTTTTCGATTAAATTATCATTTTAATTGTATATTTTTTATACAATATTATGTTATTTAAAACAATAAAAAATAAGTTTATTTTCTCTCTTTCTTTATCTATCTATCTATCTATCAATCTATCTATATATGTATATATATATATATATATATATATATATACATGAGGTATTAATCGTACAAAATGGAAAATCATGGAAGAAGCCTTTATTCAGCAGTGGATTGACAGAGGCTGACGATCATGATGATGATGATATAAATATATATATATATATATATATATATATATATATATATATATATATATATATATATATATATATATATATATGTGTGTGTGTGTGTGTGTGTGGGTGTGTGTGTGTTTATGAGTTCTCTTTATAATTATATACTGTGCTATCTAAATAATCAATCAGTAAAAGAAGAGGTTGTATTAGAATAATTAACAAGACATGTTGTTGATCAATGAGTCATGAGTTTGAATCGAGGTTTATAAGCAATGCCACTTTTCATTAAAACACAATTGTTTGAAGTATTGAACGGTGATCAGTTTTGACATTGATATAAATGGAAAGGAAATTAATAGGAAATCAATACAAAGGTACTTAATGGATACTTTTAGGATAATATATTTCTATTACAATAAAATATTCCCGAAATCATTAATGTTTATTATTTAAAATGACGAAATTTCAAAAGCAGTAAATATATAATTACATTTGTAATATATTCGATGATTTTAAAATAGTAACTAGTATGTACATTATTGTTATAATTTATAATGAAAAAAAAACTATAAAAAATCATATATAGATATATTTTAGATAAAGAATATATATATATATAAAAGAAGAAAATTCTTGTTATTAGAATCATAAGCAATTTCTTTTTAAAAATTTGATTATGTCTCGAGTACTTTTTTATTTGTTCTTTGAATGTATTTTTCTGTTTATGTGGAAAAAATACAGCAAAAAAATATTTTTCTCTCCGAAACCATAATTGCGGTGCGCTAATTTCAGGAAGTAACAATTAATGCTGCGTGTCAGAATGGAAACTCGTCACTGCGGATAATTGAAATTAACACTTAAAGGCACGAAACCGTCTTCCGCTTTTCCGTGCATCCCTTGCAGTTACAACACCGCCACCGTCATTAATTTTATCAAAACTCGTTCGTACATCCGCTTTTCATAAACACTATTTATGGAAACGCTATCTCTATTTCATACACACGTTTTATCTCTTGTTAACTAATTTATGTAACAATAATATTTGTATATATTTTGTATGCGTTTCAGATTAGTGGTTGCTATTTCACGTTTCTGTCATACTGAATAACGTATCTTAATCTATGCTACATTTCCAGTTAGGGAATTATGTTTTGCTTTCACGTATCAGATTGAATAAAGTTAATATTTGTAATTCGTTAAAAAAATATTCGTAGGAAATTCATAAGTTGACTCTGTGCAATGAGACAAGTGTTTTAAGATTTATTCGATGACGACATTGCACGCAAACAAAGAAATATTTAAATGAAATTTTAATCATACGGAATCATTAAAATATTTTATAGAACTTTAGTTTCATTTATTACCCACACATGCATAAAAATATACTTAGAAAATTTTATCCAGTGAATACAAAATATTATCTTCATTTGATATGAATTATATATAAAATAAGTATTGATAAAAATAATTAACTAGTTTTTAATTAAGTACAATTTATTGAATATTTACTTTTCTTATTAAATTAAAAAATAATGTTTTTATTTTCATACAACATTAAAATATTTTTATTGAACGATTCTATTTGTAAAATTATGTGGTAATAAATAAATATGTTCCTTAATATATTTTAATTTTAAATAATTAAGATAAATATTCAATTTATTAAAACAACTTCTTTATAATAAAAATATTTCTATATCAGATATATTTTAAAAATTATTTACTGTAATTTAAAATCTTACTTATAGGTTTATAAAATTATAATTTGCAACAATACAGTTCTGACACTGATGTTAAGTGTAATGTACGATACCACCATATTCACAACATCAAGCTACAGAGAAATCAAATCAATCTTTAATCATTGATTTTATTTTGAATAAAATCAATGATTAAAGAAAAATGAGCAATGATCAAAAATGGACAATACGGATTTATTAAACATTTTTTTTATTAGAAAAGAATTATCTGGTTTGTTGGATGAAAAATGATTTCATTTATAGGAAAAAATATAATTTTGTAGACGGAATAAATATTATTTTCAAATTTGTATCTCTACTGTCAATCAATTCTTTTTTCATTTTTCTTTAATTTATAATAATTATTTTTTTTTTCATTAATTTTAATCATAAACAGTAATTATTTTTTTATATGATGGTTTCTTAATGATATTTTATTTCATCTTTATCGTAATTGATACAAAATCAAATTTATAAATAATCATTATTTTGAAATAGTATGTAATATTATTTTTTGTCTACTTTTGTTCATAAATAGGTGTCAAACTTACATAGTTTTTTTATCTTACCATAAAAAGAACTTAATCGATAGAAAATCCACTTATTACAAGATTTGCTACATTATTTTATTATACAAATATAGATTATTATTCCATTTAATTATATTCTAAAGTATGAGTTAATTATTTAAGTTATTTTATTTAGTTTATTATTATTATTATTTTAATATAAGATATAATTTTTTATTGAACAATTCTTATATACCACAAATTTTCATTTTATTGTTTTATTAAAACTCTACAGAATCGTTGTCTAAAATTAACTGTTACTATTTGTTAAAACATTTGTATACAATTATAACTGTTTTCGCTGTAAATTGAAAATTCAACTCGACGTGTCGTCGATGTACCGAGTTTGAAATATCCCAAGAGTGATACTAATTTTCCTGAATCTATTAACCTTTATTCTGTGATGACACTTATAAAGTTTAATATATTTAGTGACATTAATAAAATCAAAATCGATTTAATGAACGTGTGAGTTATAAGAAAATAATTCAAAATGTTATAGAAAAAAGATACACTTTTCGTAATACTTTAAAAGTATTAGGTGTGTCAAGTGATTCAATACCATTTTTATAGTAGATGAATGTTTACAAAAAAATAGAATACATTTTAATCTTCAAAATATCCTCCATTATTTTGTATGTTATGAAATAAATTATCATTTTTTAATGAAAAAAAATTATTAATTTTTTTATATATTATAAATGAAACAACTGGATAACTTAATTAAAAATAAAATATGTAAGGAACGAGTATAAAATTATTTCATTGCTATTAAAAATTGATAAAAATGTGTTATAAAAGTTTGCATTAAAATTAATTTTTGCTTGATTATTTTGAATATTAATTTAAATTTTATTTAGGTTGTTTATCTTCATATTTAATATAAAATAGACAATTTAGAATACAGCATAATTATATGTTGATAAATGTGAACTGTGCTATTATTTTGTATAACTTTGCTCCATCTGTCAAATAAACGACAGATTCCTTGTCAAAAAAAAGATGGTGGTTTTGAATCGATGAGGTTGTAATGAATCTTCGGAACTCTAACATTTTTTGCATCTTTCATGCGTCACAAAGCCATCGGGTTCACTACTGTTTTGTGAGGTTATGCCAACTGCATGACCAGATATGTAGTGTTTTTAAACATTAATGTCGACATTTTAAAACCTTAAAACGACAAGAAAGTATTTTAATTTAGAATAAAGTTATAATTGATTCAGTATAATGGCATTGAATCAGTTTTTACACCTAGTATTTACAGTCTATTTTTCCAAAATGTAGTAAATAAATTTAATTTGTGAGTGGAGTTCAAATATATTAAAAGTACTGTTGAGTATATATAATATTATTTGAGTATTTGTTTATATAATAGATTTTGGATTTTTAAAAGAACTGAGATTTGTAATTGCTTATTTCCACTATTTTATATTATATTATATATATATATATATATAGAGAGAGAGAGAACGAGAGGGTGAATCTATTTAGAGTTCCAATTAAAAAATCCCAAGAATGAAAAAAGATCATGTTATTTTTTATTCTGTATTTTAGTTCAATTCAATACTAAAATACAACTAAACTACTAAATAAAAATAACATGACTATTTTAAACTTTTACAGTTTTTTTTTATATTTTCATGTAGAAGCCTATATTTAATGGCCCTTTAATATAGGCTTTTTAATATATATATATATATATATATATATATATATATATATACATATATATATTTAAAATTGTAGAACAATAACATTTTTATTATAAATTTATATTCGTTAACAATCGCAATCTCTCTCTTTAAGTCTCTCTCTCTCTCTCTCTCTCTATATATATATATATATATATATATATATATATATATATATAAATATTCTATAAGAAACACAGAAGATTTCGTTTCTTTTCATCCCATAAAATACTTATTTACTTAATTTTTTCGTCGGCTTAGATTTATAAGTTTATTTAATCAATGTACAGTTTCAATATAATCTAAACAATTAGAAAAGTTAAAAACTATAATCCAGAAAAAGTGATATTTAAAAAAGAATTAAAGGATTATTAACTGATGGAAAATATAAATGATGTTTGGCAGATATATCTGTTTTTATTCATATTATGTTCTTTGATATGTTCAGTTTTAGTGAGGACGAGAGATTTATTTATAAAACAAGCTTAAATCGTAATAACACAGAACTAATCTAAATTATATATATATATATATATATATATATATATATATATATATATATATATATATATATATATATATATATATCAACGTAATAAAAAGTAAAAATGATTTGCACTTTATTTCTGTTACGTAGCAATATTTTTCGGGTAGATGTTTCACCTAATATCAGTTTCAAAATAAATTAATCCACTTCCTAGTCTGCAGACTTACTCGTATGTTTCGTATTCCCAAATACACAGTTCGCGTGTTCTTTGATCATATGCGTCAGAATTATATTTATGACGAATATATAGCGAAGCGCATGATGCTGTATGTTCATCATTTACACATGACATAATATTATATGTAGAATATATTTTCGAAATAATAGATTATATTCACTGTTTGATATAATGAAAGCAATGTTAAATGTTTCCCGGAACTTTTTTTTATCAATTTTTATATTTATAAACAAACTACTTGCCATGATGGAAACAACTGACATTGACTCATACATGTACATAAATATTTGTATTACTGTGTCAGTATATATATATATATATATATATATATATATATATATATATATATACACACACACACACAATAAACTTTATCTGCATGAACTATGATATGATAAGCTAATGCTCTTTTTTAAATATTTCTTTTTCATTCACCAGAAAATATTTCTACACATTCAAAAATGTAAATAATAATTATCATTACTCTTATATGTCAATTTTTAATTTGTATTTTTTCATGTTCTTTTTCTGTAAGTAGTATATATATATATATATATATATATATATATATACAATATTTAAAGAAAATAATAAAGAAACTAAAACGATTATGAATTATTCTCCACACGAACTGAAACTGTTCGATAATTGATTGATCAAGTCATTAATTGATAATTGATTTCATTTTGATTATGGTTTATAGGAATTGATATTGAATTTCTGTCATATTTATAGCTCTGTAATATCAAAAAGTCTCTCTATTTTCTTTTAATTTGTGCATTGAATTAGAAGTAAATTTATTTATAGTTTCGATCCTTCTTGTGATAAATTTATTAAACTGAAACCTATCTTCTTATATCATTTTTAGTTATTTTTAACTTATTGGATTACTTATTATATTTATGAGTTTTATTTTGTTCTAGAACTTGGAAATGAAATTTATTATTTAACTTCACAGCCGAGATTCTAAAATAACTATAACGTTTAAATCAATGAAAAGTAAAACGTTCAAGTGCTTACAATTTTTTTTCTATACATATAAATCTAATAAAATATTTTTTCTGTTATTTGTATTTAAAAATTATTAAAGTTTGACACGTAATCAAAATTAAATTAATCTAATGATATTACTTATATTTTATTATTATTTAAAAATGTACACGAATACATTAAATAATGATGATAATTCAATATTTGTTAATAGAAGTGTTATTTAATTAATCTCCAATATTAAAAATGATGACATATATATTTTAAACTGGATTTCATTTTTTTCATTGAAATATTAGATTCTCTTCTCTTTTACAATACACTTCTGACAACGTAGAGATATAGATCTATTCTGACCTAAATCATTTTCAAAATTGATTTGTTTTATCTCACAAACCATTAAGAAAATAAAAAAATTCATGAACCTTTTTTATGATGTTATTTTTCATTGAAATGCATGTTATAAACAATTATATAATATATATGTATGTATATATATATATATATATATATATATATATATATATTAACTGTCACTAAAAAGTATTAACTGTAAGAGAATCACTTAATACATTTATTTACATACATTTATTTTTTTCGTTTTTTCTAAAAATTTAAAAAATATATGAAATGGTCATTTGTTCGATTTCTAAAGTAAACGTTCGTTTTTTAAAATAATTATATTACCTAGAACGATATGTTTGTCTACAATGAATACTTTACTGGCAGTTATTTTGTTTCAAACTATTAGAAAAATAATATTGTTTTACTTTTTCTAAAAAAATGAAATTAAAAATCAAGATTCAAAATGGTAGCAAACTATTGAACTGAAACTTAATTATTTAATAAATTATAATTTTTTTATTTATAAAAAGGAATCAAATCAAAAAATAATACTTTATTAGTTTCCTATTCAATATATATATATATATATATATATATATATATATATATATATATATACAGTGGCGCACCCAGGACGGACCCAGGAACCCCTTACACCTCCCAAAGCTCCTATATACACAAAGAGATTAATGTAAATCCCTGACACTATCCCCTATGTAAACACAGAGACATTAATGAAACCACGATTGAAGTAAATCAAGAGCCTTGTAAAAAGAAAAGAAAACTGTATTTTATTCTTTAAATAAAATTTGATAATCATCTAATGAATTTTATGTAATTCACATTAAAAAAAATTATCCGTTCAAGTCGTCCCTCCTCCTATCTAAGATTAAATCCTGAGTGCGCCACTGTATTTATCTATCTATATATCTATCCACTTATATATATATATATATATATATATATATATATATATATATATATATATACATATATATGAATCTTAAACTAAAATATAGATAAATATAAAAATTAATTAATATTATGTATTTAAAAAAATAATTCGGTGGAGAGATTTATATTTGAAAAATACTTAGAAAAGCAATTAATCGTACATGTCTACATATACACACACTCACACACACACACACACACATATATATATATATATATATATATATATATATATATATATATATGTGTGGTTTGGTGCGGTGTGTTATGTAAAATATGCATTTATGCACGTATGTTTGTACAACACTTCAATATTAAAATTCATTGTAGATTTAATCCATTGTATGTTAAATAATGATTTAAATATTAACATGTTCTTTCAAATAAAAATCTAATTTTTCTGACAGCTGTAGAACAATAAAATTTTTATTATAAAATTATGTCCGTTAACAATCGTAATCTCTCTCTTTCAGTCTCTCTCTCTCTCTCTCTCTATATATATATATATATATATATATATATATATATATATATATATATGTGCGTGTGTGTGTGTGTGCATGCACCTGTATGTGTATTCGCATGTATAGATATCGATATCGATTAAATATATATCTTTAGCGTGATTACAAATTCTACACAGGTGCATTAATATGAGGACAAAGCCTATGGTTCAATTTATATATAACGCGTTTGCAAATTTTTAATATCACATTTGCATACGAGATTATCAACGCCAGCGTTCATGTATAAGGTTCATATAATGAACGATTGCATTACACCGCATTGCATTCCATAATAACAACCTGTTCCCGAGGTGCACTGATCCAAAGGAATGTCTCTCTCCACAACCCGAGATCGCGTTCTTATTCTTATAAAAGTAATATTTCTTAACAGCAGTTCCAGTGGCAGCAGATTCGAGCGATGTATCATTATATACCCGTGCTATTTTATGCACCGATCTTATCAAACTAACAACACGGTAGTAATATTGCCTGCTCCGAGTTACGACTTGTCACATGAAACCACCCGTTACGTGCAGCTAATATAATAAACACAAAATGTTGCCGAAGGACTGCATGATTAGTTTTTTTTTCTTCGTGTTTTTTTTTTTTACCTTTCTAGACGCCATTATTATTCAAGTAACTGTTCAACATGCAACACGTAAATCCGAACAGATTTCTAGTATTTAACGCAATACAACAATCAATTTATCATGATTGTCGTTATCATATATATGTCAGTTTTGAACGTGTACCTGAATAGTAAGCGAGAAATAAAAAAATATTTATGAATAAAAAATATTTCTTTTAAATAAAAATAGAATTGTATTAGAATTACTAAAATAGATTTTGGTAAAAGTAAAGATGAACTTCAATAAAGGTTATTCTATAATATTTTTTTTATAACGATTCTTATATAAGTAAATAAAAGTATTTTTTTTTTGCAAAACTTACAACACTACTTGTAGATATTATATTTTTTATGTCAATTAATTGTAAGAATAAAAATTAAAATTTAACATAGTTATGAATAGAAAATAAAAAAAACTACAACACTGCTTGTAGATATTACATTTTTTATGTCAATTAATTGAAAGAACATTAATTAAAATATAATATATCTATGAATAAAAAATACTTCTTTTAAATAAAAAGAGAATCGTATTAGAATTACTAAAATAGATTTAGAAAAGAGATAAAATTAAGTTCATTAAGAGTCTTTCTATAATGTTTTTTTATAAGGGTTCTTATATAAATATATACAAATATTTTTTTTGTAAAACTTACAACAGTACTTGTAGATATTATATTTTTTATGTTAATTAATTGAAAAAACATAAATTAAAATGTAACATATTAATGAATAAAAATATTTCTTTTAAATAAAAATAGTATTGTATTAGAATTATTAAAATAGATTTAGATAAAAGTAAAGATGACATTCTGTAAAGGTTATTCTATAAAGTTTTTTTTTTTATAAGAGTACTCACATAAATATTATATATACAGGTATTTTTTTCTTTGGAAAAATTTAAAAGACCACTTATAGATATTACATTTTTTATATCAATTAATTTAAAGAAAATGATTGAAAATATATTTATGAATAAAAAATATTTCTTTTAAATAAAAACAGAATAATATTAGAATTAATGAAATAGATTTAGATAAAAGAAAAAATTAAGTTCATTAAAGTTTATTATATAATGTTTTTTTATAAGGGTTCTTATATAAATATATACAAATATTTTTTTGCAAAACTTACAACACTACTTGTAGATATTATATTTTTTACGCTAATGAATGGAAAGAACCAAAATTAAATTATAATATTAATGAATAAAAAATATTTCTTTAAATAAAAATAGAATTGTTTAAGAATTGCTAAAATAGATTTAGATAAAAGTAAAGATGAAATTCAGTAAAGGTTATTCTATAAAGTTTTTAGATAAAAGTTCTTACATAAATATTATATATACAAGTATTTTTTTTTTTGGAAAAACTTACAAAACTACTTGAAGATGTTAAATTTTTTATGCCAATTAATTGAAAGAACAAAAATTAAAATATAACAATTTAATTACAACTAAAATTGTTTAGCTTCGCTCGAATAAATAATTTTCTCTTTCAGTACTCAGCATTCTAAAAATTATTAATATCTTTATTTGCTTTATTATTAATATATAAGTTTTATTCAATTTTGTTGTTATTCAATATTATTTTTATTTAATTAATTATCTTTTTGTTAAATATAAAATTTGATTTAAAACAAAGATTAATTTTCATTTAATAATTTAATGGAAGAAATGTCTAAATGTTTCATTTATATTTCGTATGAGGTTGTAGTATTATATATATATATATATATATATATATATATATATATATATATATATATATATATATATATATATATATATATATATGGTTGGTAGATAAATAATTCTGCTGCTGTACAATCCATTTTGAACGCATACAAAGTATTCAAATTGAAAATAAAATATTAAATTATTACTTTAAAATTCTAGAACGATACCAGGATTGAACTTCATTAAAATCTATCCTTAATACAATATACATTTACATACATTAATTACAATATTTCTTCTACTAATAAATATGAAAAATTAATTTAATAACATCTTTTAAATTCAATTTTATGAATACTTTTAATTCAAAAATACTTTCCATATAAATGCTCTATTTTTTGTGAACGCATTCAGGCTGAAACGACAAAATTTTACTCGAATAAAAAAATATGAACAGTTTTAACACGATAATTGTATTCAAACTATAGTCTTTTGTGTAACATTGTGTGTATTATATTATAGGTATATTATAATATATGCACAGACCCTTACACGTACGTAATAAGGGGGAATATATCTCTTTATTCATCGCACAAAGCCGTTTGAGTTTGATAGTGTTCTTTTTTTCTAATGAAGCAGTTTTTAATCTGATAAATTTGTAATCCGTACAGGAAATAGCATAACTAAAAACCTTGCATAAAATAAAAAACATGTTGTTTCTGCTTATCGTATTATATTAAAGAACGAGTGACATTCCCTGTTCATATTTTGTTTTCGAATACGGGGAAAAGTAATATTTTATTCAAAGGGATTATTTCTCATAAAATATATTATAATAGAAAAATGGAATAATTAATTTTATTCGTTTTTTATAATTAATGTCATTTATTTAACTATAAATTTCGTGTGAATATTAGATTAGTTAAAGTATAAAATTCATAATCTGTATAAGCTGTTCTGTTAACCTGATAATATTCTTAAACAATCTCAAATTAACAATAAAGCACTGTTTGGTACTTTATTAACTTTATTGATATGAAATGGTTCTAATTCCAAATTGATTTTTTTGATGTATAAATGATACGAAAGTAAATTTAAATAAATTAATTAAATTTCATATAAATTCGAATAGTTTTCTGTAATCTGTTAATGGACTTTTTAAGTTTATTGACACGAAATTAAATAAATTAAAAGTTGATATATCGTGATAAGACTTTAAAATAATTAAAATAATAATAATAAATACTTGGTTATTTTTAAAATCATGGAAATAAGTTTTATATTAGGCGTAGAAATTAATTAGGTGCCTTTTTTTATAGAAAATGAATGTTTACTGAAAAATGGAATACATTTCAAACCTTAAAATATCCCTCATTGTTTTGTGTAATTTTGCTCTATCTGTCGGGTAACTGACGAATCGCTTTTCGAAAAAATATGGCGGCTTTGAATCGATGAAATCGTAATGCATTTCTAGATATCTTGTACTGTTTTAATATTTTTTGCATGTTTACACATCACAACACCTTTCCCATAGCTGAACAAATCATTCATGTGGCATCGGCACCATTTTTTTTCAATTGGAAATGTATGCAATATCTAATATGATTATTTTCGGACAACTTAGTGTTCACTACTATTTTGTTGAAGTTATGCCAAATACTTGGCCAAGATATATAATGTTTTTAAATGTTGAGATAATCACTTCAAGATCTTAAAACGACGAGAAAGTATTTTTATTTAAAACAGAATTATGATCGATTCAGTTTCAAAGCATTGAATTAATCTGTACACCTAATAAATGAATTATAAAATTAAATATCGCTATAAGACTTTTAAATGTTTAAAATAATAATAAATGCTCTTTCATATTTAAAACCATAAGTATTACAAATTAATTGAATTTTCTAAAACAATATTTTTTTATACGAATAACCCACATTTAAATATAAATTTTAGTATGAAATTTCGAACAATTTATTTACAAATCAGAATTAACAATTAATTATCATATACTATTTTATTTCACACGTTGAATTTTTTTAAACATAATTTTCAGTCGTGGATGATTGAAATTCAAAAAAGGATTGATAAAACAATGAGGATAATATATGTGTGTATACGTATAATTTATTTATATGATTTAGAATAGTATTATACACAATTAATTCAAAAATTATTTAATCTGTAATAACACAACTAATTTGTAACAGTTGATATGTGTCGGTCATATTATTAAATGAATATTTATATGTTACTGTATTTATTACATATAAATAGAAAATTATGAGGACAATATTGTATATCAGACCGTGTAATACCGCTCTAATGAACACCATTATTTATTTATAAGAGATATCGATTGAACTGAAACTATATATTTCCAGTGTTCTGTGCAATTTATAACGTCCTAGTGAAAAATCATTTTTCAAGATCGTCTCGATTAAAAAGCAATAATTTAAAATTCGAACACGAGTAAATAACTTATTTTTTTTCGTACACGGCGGCGCTCAGCAAACTTTTGACCCGAGTACATTTGAACTTTTCAGGGTTAAAAATGTTTTTCGATCACAGCGTCGAATGGTACACTGAAATGTCGGGATTATGATGGAAAAAAATTTATGAAAACAAGCTATGAAGGATTACACGATACAGTGGAGCGTTCGCAGGGATTTTAACCCTTCGGGATCGCACGCCCTTCAGGTCATTGCACAATAGCGTTTGTTTACGTTGCTGATTTGTGTTTTGAAAAATCTCTGATGTGCAGTGAGCAAAAGGACATGTGGTTTGAGTGATACTCGCTTATTCAAATTTACAAAAATAAACCGAGGTGGATTATCGGTTTTCGACCGATCACTGGCAAAATAACATTGGTATTACATACTCATCCCGGTGGGGGGTTTTCGCGCTATTTTCAATTATTGTGCGGTTTAGACAAAATATAAACGGTGTATTCAAACAAAAAAAGTAACGCACAAGTGATAATTAATTTTCAATTTCGTGCGAATTTTTACCCGACACAATCCGATGGACCACAACCTATTGTGTACAATTTATTTTGTTTAAGTTTTACTTTTTTTTCTATAGAAATCTGTGCATTTCACAAATCGAATTAGTGTGTACTCACAAATAAACTATTAAATTTTAACATTTTTTTTATTACAAAATCACAAAATTTTTTCAAGATACATAGGAAATAAATTAACACTAAAATTAAATTATATTAATTAGTAAATGTAGTTGTTTCTCCAAACAAGTTAATTGAACGTATTAAGAATTAAATTTATCATTGAATAAAAACGTTTATAAAATAATCTAAGATCAGAATTAAAAGGACAACAAAAAACGGCTTAAAAAATTACAATCAAACATTCAACAACGTCATAATTAATGAGCAATAAAAATTAATTTTTCTGTTTAATTAAAAATGTAATTTAACGGGAAATAATACAATTACAATTTTATTTAACATGCATATTTGCACACACACATATCATTATATAACTATTTTAATATCTTTGAATATTTTTTTAAGATTTGAGTATCAAAATATTTCATCAAAATTAAACATTTTGTTTAACAAAATCATATATTCTACAAGTATTAATAAATAATTCTCTTTTTATATAGATATTTTTCATTGTTAATAAATGTTCATTAAAAAGGATAGAAAACGATCACTTTAATGTAGAATTGTTAAATTAATTCTTGGCAAATTGTAACATTTTTTTTTTAATATACATATCTTAATTATTATTTATCTTAATCGATTTTTATTTTTCTATTAATCTGTAACTAGCTAGAAATCAAGATTCATATATTAAAAAAATATACAAATTGATTATAAAAAAAGAATTGTAAAACAAAATAGTTTTCGATTACTTAAGAGATTATTTTTTATTTTAATTTATGTGTTTATTTTTTCTAATAAGTTGTGTGCAATAAATTTCTCTGAAGCATTTATGTATCAAACCAATTATCCAATAAAGCTTCACATTTGAATAAAAAAAAACTGTTTGTTTGGTTCGTCATTGTTGCGGTCTCCTAAAAGCATTAAGAGATTAACTTGATTGATTCGAAAATGGCATCAATAAACGTAGTTATGTGCAGGAATAAAAATGACGCGGGTTGCGCTATCATAGCGATTTGTTTGCATGTGCATACAACAGAGGTTGATTTATAGCCGGTTATCAATTGAAATTTCACTTACACAATGAAATCGTTCGCAGAATAAACGAGCCCGTATCAGCCTCATTTAAATAACGACTTCGTATCACTTACGGTACCCTGCCGACGACGGCTGTTAAAATTTGTCCTGGTGTTCCACGTTCATTCGTAATCTTAGGAAAATGACGCCTATCTCCATGATTTATACCTACACATTCACTTCGCATCTTATATATTTGAATTTGAAATATCATCAAATTTAAATTTTTCTGTAAATTTTTATATAGGCCACGCGGTAATTGATTATTCCTTCACCCTTTCAATTTTCGATAATGCACGAAATGTAGAATGGTCGAAACAAAATTGTGGTTGGATTCAGCGATGCTGTGATAATTACGAGAGGTAAAATACTATGGTCTCTTTATAAAAAAATATTTTTTTAATAATATATTTTTTTATTTTAATCTTACTTCAAATATCATTTGGATTTTATAATAATTTAAAGACAAATTTATAAAACTATTTTTCCACAGTAAAAAATATTAGAGGAAAAAATTAATTCGGTCACTTTAAATTGAATCAATCATAACTCGGTTGTAAATTAAAATATTTTTCCATCATTTTAGGATTTTCATGTACTGAACTTAACTTTTAAAAACACTATATATTTCGGACAAGCAGTTAGTCTAATCTCACAAAACAGTAGTGAACGAGACACTGCATACTTTTTGCATTCCAGTTGAAAAAAATGCCTTGGAAATGATTTATTCAACTTTGATGGAAGGTGTTGTGATGCATAAAACAAACAAAAAATGTTAAAACAGAGGAAGATATCCGAAAATACATTACAACTTCATCGACTCAAGGCTGTCATCTTTTTTTCAGCAAGAGATTCAAAAATTGTCCAATACATAGAGCACAGTTATATAAAATAACGGATGATATTTTGAGGATTGAAATATATTCCATTTTTCGGTCAATAAACATTTATTTTCTATGAAAAAGTCACCGAATTAATTTATAGATCTAATACATATGCTTCAAATGCTGGAAATAATGTTGTTTCATGTTTTTGACTTTAAAAGTTTTGTTTGCCATTAAAAAACTATTAATAAATAACTGAAAAATATTGATTGCTCATATAAAACATAATAAAGTAAATGATTTCAAAAATCTAAATATTTTATTTAGTTATAATTTTTTATTTGACCTGTGTACTGAAATCCATTCTAAAACGAATCAAATTTAACAAAAAAAAATGTGAACACAATCAAAAAAAGAAATATTACAGTTAATTTATGTTTTGTATATTTATTTTAAAATTTTCATTGTCATCGAAATCAGTATCATCATATTATTTGACAGACAATATTTTACCAATATTTTTACTGTTTGAAATTGCGAATATTAATTGCACATTTATATATTTTATTCCAGTCCATATTATTAAATTAGATCTGTTAGATTGTATCTCTTTGAAGGATATTTTAATTTGAATCAAATCTGTATTATATCAATCATTTATCAATATAAACATTCACTAGACAATAACACAATAAATCTCTCTAAGAAGCTTTTTCCAATCAGTTGAAGATCTTCCACTGCATATTAGTGTTTCAATATATTTTTTATACTCACATTTGATTGCCTTGTTATCTATATTTAAAATCTTGTTAGTAGTTTTCAATAAAACTATAAAAATGATTCACATAACGGAAAAGCATTTAAATAAATAAAAATTTCTTACTACAACGTTAATAATGTCTTCAATTATAACGATTTTAATTAGAATATATAACGTATTATTTGAGAATTGCACTTCATAATATTTTGTTTATCTTAAGAAATATATTTGATAACATACAGAAAAATCCAGCATCATACAGTACTGAATATGTCAGAAACTTTTTTATTATTGTGTTAAATATAAATTAAAATATAAAAAAAACATTCTAAAAAATTGCCTTAGAATTGATCAATGGACTAGTGTTATAATTTAGATTTTATAAAAATTATAATTTTTTTTGTAGAAAGATTTCATAGTGATATAATTTTTGTTAATATTTTTATTTTTCATAATATTTATTTTCTTACAAATATAATATCTAGGTTATTCTTTCAAATTATTATTATTGTTTAAATAATTATATAATTAAAATATTTCATCTATTTATAGCACTTCTATTAATATAAAATTATTGTTTTACCACATTAATATCATCCATTAGTATATTAATTTCCTTCATAAATTCGATACATAATTGTATTGATATACGAAATTAATATCGCTTGAATGATTAATTCAATTAATTCTAAGAATGAAATCTCCGATCTTATTGTCATTATAGAATAGCTCAGAATTTCGAAACATTATCAGATTAATTTATGCGAACTAATATTTAATTATAATCACAATAACCATAATTGAATCATTTCTTGTGAATCCATTTTAATTTGCTCTTAATTTTCTGATCAAAATTAAAGTATATCATATAGAATAACTTAATGAGGATGTATTGAAAAATGAACGAAATTCTAATCATCTATAATTCAAAGTTATAATGACAAAACTAAAGAATATAAAAATATTTCTAAGTCAATAATCAAGTTTAGACTTTACCGAGAATGTGTGCTTTATAAAAAACGATTTATTTTTATATTTTAATGGCTCATGTTTACATAGTAATGATTTGAGTAATAGAGAAACATACTTCAACAAAACATGAAATTTACATTACAAAGAACGCTTGATTTGCATAACACGAAAACAATCAAAATTGATACACTTTTTTCTCACTGGTTCACAACTCTTTTTATTTAAAAAAGGTAACAAAGACATCAAATACTTTTAAGTATACAAAAAAGAAGATTATGCTTCTATTTATAACAGTGGTTATGTGAGTTTGAATTTTAATCAAAAAATTAAGATCGATATTTGTGTAGACAAAAATATGAATATATATATATATATATAAACATATGAAGGTGATTAACTCGATATAAGATTTCAATTTCTGACAGGTGGTTTCAATTTAGACAACATATATATTAAATTATAAAATTGTAATATTTTATCGAATCACTAGTAATGTTAATTGAAAAAAAATACAACTTTATAATAAAATATCCTGTTTTAATTGATTTCTTCACAGCATAATGGAGTTTTCATATGAAGTAGCTATTTTTTATAATTGATTTAAAATATTTTCATAGCTGCATAGCCCGTAAATGTATTGTTTTAAATAATAATAGCATATGTATGTACATAATTCCCTGAATATTTTTAATGCATATAAAATTAAATAAAATATTTTTTATATCAAATATAATTATAATATAGTGCAGGTTTGAGGTAATATCGCTCTTTGATGTCACGAACGGCTAATTAAAAATGTCGCCGAACGAATAATAACTGTTGCTATCTCAGTTTATTCAACCTACTGAGCTTGTATAATGTTTAGAGTTGAAGAAGTGAAATAACTAGTGTTCTTGAGTAATCAGATTAGTGTCACGCGCGATTTAACATCCATGTGAACAAACTCTTATTAAATTTATAAGACTGATGACTAATGGGTCATAAATTCAAATGTATACCTTTGTTCTGTCACCTTTAATTAAGAAAACGATTGTCTCGAACGCTTAATTTTCATCGACGACAACATTTAGAAATAATGGTAAGTAAAAAAATACATAATGCAAAAAGTGACTAGAATGGAAGGAAATATGGTCAGTGTTATTCTTTTATAACATTAATTTATTTTCATTTATGTTTATGTTCTTTAAGTATCTATTTTTAAAACATCTCTCTTTCTCTCTCTCTCTCTATATATATATATGAGTGATCAAAAAGTTCGGCGAACTCCATCACAAAGCCTAGTGAAGAGTTGGAACTTCCATACTGTAAATTAATCGTTAAATCCACCTTACTATTTGTAAAAAGTTTCAATTTGTTCTTTTCAGTCATTTAGTATTTAAATATGATTTTGTAAAGACAGTTTGTTAATCTGGTCGTAAAAATGAATCACAAACAATGCATAAACATAAAATTTTAATTATAAACTTCAGAAAAGTACTAAAGAAACCTATGAAATGTTATAGTTAGTTAAGGGAGATGCTGCAGTGACTCTTAAGACAATTTACAAATAGTTTGAGCGATTTCGTAATGGTTGTGAGTCAGTTGAGAATGAAGAAGATCGGGACGTCCCTTCAACATCAAAAAACCGAAGAAAACTTTGAAGAAATCAGTGAAATGGTTCGCTCAAATAAGCGATCGACTCTTCGGAGAATTTCTGAGGATCTGAACATCTCTTACGGCTAGGTTCAAAGCATTTTAACAACAAATTTGTACATAAGACAAATGAGCACAAAATTCGTTCTACACATTTTGATGCCCGATCAAAAATAATAACGTTTGTTAATTTCGTTGGAGTTGCGGGATCGTGCCGCTTTAGATTCAGATTTTTTGAAAAATATCATCAACGGAGGTGAGTTTTGAGCTTACGATTATGATTTTGAGACCAACGTTCAGAGTTCTAATCAGAAATCGTCCGGTTCGTCCCATGAGAAAAAGCTCGTCAATAAAGATCCAACATCAAAGTGATATTGAGTGTTTCTTTTTATATTTTGAAAGAATTGTGAGAGTGGAGTTTGTACCTAAAGGCACAATAGTTAGCACTATTGACATCGAACACTGTAAGGGCGTATCACAATGATGTTGCCAGAAAAATACCAGAGAATTGAGCAAACAGTTTCATTCTCCATAATGATAACGATCCCTGCCACACATCATTTCCAATGTGGCAATTTTTGTCGGATAAAAAAAGTATGGTTTGCTCCATCTACTATATCTACTATATCCATCTACTATATTCATTAGATTTGGCACCGTACGACTTCTGGATCTTATTCAAAGTGAAAATGCTAATGAAGCGGAAGCCTTTTCAAACAATTTCATAGATCGAAGCAACCATGACAGATAATGAATGGCACTCACGAAGAACAACTTCCAATACTGGTTTGAAAAGTAACAAGAACGTTGGAATAAGTGCGTCGAAAAAAAGGGAAGAGTATTTTGAAGGAGAATAATTATAATTTGTGTTTTACCTCAATAATTTTTTTTCATACAAGCATTCAATTTTTAGTCAATCCTCTTATATAAATTGACATATATATATATATATATATATATATATATATATATATATATATATAAATAAATAATTATACTCTCCGGTAAACATCCTTGAGACACTATTTTCATATTTCATTTCAATTGGTTTCAACTTTTGAACTAATTTTAAATAGCTTGAAATTACAGTATTGATGCATTATCAAAAACACTTGATAACTGAAGATAAATAATTTGTATAAAATATAAAAAAAATGCATTTTATTCATTATATATATGTTTATAAAAATTAGTGATTTCTCCATGGTGGTCGTGACATTTTCACCGATGTATAAAGCGATAAATAAAACTATGTTTGTGTGTGCACGCGTGTTTATGAACGTATGATAAAATTACTTCACATTTTCCTAATTTAATATACGGAAAGCTGACGTCCTATCAGTACAGTAATTACAAATTTTGAACGGTTCAAAACTATCTTGATCTAATATGAAAGTGGTAAATTATAGCTTACAAACGATATTAAAACTTAATTTTCCATTTTATTAATCATAACGCACACAAATAACTGAAACTGACGTGAAGCGGTCATAGAATTAGAGGGGTGATTTTATACATATAATTATCTAACCAGGCTTGTTAAATGCAATTGTGTGTTAGAGATAAAAGGGTATATGGATCCCCTATATATACATACATACATACATATACATAGTGTTATACTGTTCGAAAGGGAGCACTGTTTCTAGGACGAATATATAGAAGTTTAAATTGTGATAGGGTTACATGATGCGTGGGAGTGCGTGCAGGCTGTTGTACGTTGAGCATCTTGTCTTGTTAGCGCGTCAAATTAGGGTCGAATTGAACTCAAATACATAAGGGTTATACCGTACAATTGAGATAATAATATGATGGCGAAATGAGTACGATAAGAGAATACGAGTTCGGTTTTGTTCGGCGATACACTCGAAGAACTTGTATTCATTTCTATTATAATACAAGAAGTATAAAATTTATTACCAAAATTATCACTCTTATAAACTACATCGTTTTTATGTGAATATTTGATTGTATCGTTAACGATTGTCAGAGATTTTAACACTTAGACTTACTTGTATCTCTCTATCTCTCCCTTTTCTTTTACTTTCTTAATTATTAAATATATATATATATATATATATATATATATATATATATATATTTGTCTATGTATACATGCACCTTCACAAATAAATCATTTTTAAAAATTTTGTAAAATTTGTCATTAATTTCAATATTGTATTTCTATTATTTTACAAAAATAATTACTCTTATTACAATTATTTTTGTTTGTAAATACAAAAATTTCAGCAAATGATTTTCATACAAATCTCTATTTTTATAATAAAAATTATTGTTTCATCTCTCAATTTTTTATAGATTTTGAATTTTGAATTATTAATATTATATATAATAGAAAAATAAGATAAGTTACAACTATAACTTGTTTGGAAACAATAAGTGCGGAATCACAATTTTTTTATTTAAAACAATGGAATCTATTTGATGTTATATTTCGTATTCTTCAAAAATATTATTAGTTTATTTTAATATTTAAGAAGTGTTTTTAAAACTTCATTAATTTGAACAAACTAAAAATTTATCATTAATTTAAATATTGTGTTTAGTTCTAAAAAATGAATTGATATTTTTATAATACTTTTTTTATTTTGAATGTTGCGTTTCATAAAAATTATGATTTAATAAATGAAAATTATTCAGTTCTCTTTGTGAACGTTTCTTTGATTTGGAATATTTAATTTTTAATATCAATATTTAAGACTTTAAAAGAGAATGAAATATTTTCGAGCCTATTACATTTAAAGAGAGAAGTGAAACGAAATTTAATTTTCTAATAAAAACAATGAATTTTGATTTGAAATTTTATCTTGTTGAAAAGAACCGTAAATTTATTTAAGCAGTAAAAAAATATAGAATATTTCCCAGAGTTTATTACGAAACAATTTACAATGTATTTAATAAGTGTTTTCAGTTGACCTGAAAACTGGTCATAAATTCAAATAAAGCTCTGTGTATAATTATTTTTTCTCAACTAGTCAATCACATTTTTAAAAAATGTATATTTGAAATTGAACCAATAATGTGAAATTTTAATATTTTTATACCATAAACAATTTTCTGTACTTAAAATTGACCAAAAACTCGATTTCATTAAAAAAAATTATTTTGAAATGTTTATAAAATCAATGATTCTTACATTTTTTCAACAATCGATATTTTCAATGAAAAATAAAATTTTTAAAAATTCGCAGTTGCATGTAATCTATTTAGAGAATTATTAATAGATAAATTTGCTAATTAACTATTTATATGTGATATCTTCGGATGAAATAATTAATTTCACACGGTTTCTGGATAAAAGATGACAAAAAATATTTTTAATTCAATCATATTTTCAAGAATTTAAAACTTAAATGCTTCAATCGCTTTTATTTCTGATAAAATTGAATAATTCTATATGAAACATAATATAAAAATACAACATTTATTCAATTATCCGTCTCATGTACATATCTGAAAGCTATGATAATAAAAATATTCATTGGAATTATACATCATGAACTTTTTTATTTTTATGATTTTATTACAATCATAAGATTTTCATTTGAAACGAACTGAGATATTAATCTGGTGCAGTTTAAAGCAGATATTGTACATTATTTATTCTTATTAGATGATTCGAAACAAATCATTCTTTAATAAACACATAAACTGTGCAACGGAAAACGCTTCAAGGCATAAAATATTTTAATATGTATGGTATTCAACGAATTGTATAAATTGAAAAGGGTGGTGTACTTTGAAATATTTATGCACCCCTATTAATACAATGCAATCAATTTTAAAAACAAAGTGTATATATATATATATATTAAATTTAATTTATTTTATAAGAATGCTATTATTGAATATTACAACCTCATATATATATATATATATATATATATATATATATATGTATATATACATTTATATATATATATATATATATATATATATATTAATATAAAATGGATGACTACAAAATACTCAAACTGTTGCTAAATCGAACTAAAAAAAAGTGAACAAACTTCTCTATAAACTCAAAATATAGTTCTGACACTACAGCTAATTTCATATTCACGATTGATTATTTTTTTCATCCCCCAAAATCACAGAAAAATTTTTTAGACAAAAATATTCAATAAATTGTTATTGATCATTTCTGATTGTGATTGATTGTCAATTTTATTTGACAATTTTAACTGAAATTTTCTTTTTACTTTTCTGGAGCGAAAAATTATAAATTTATGAAATTTATAAATTTTTATAAATGTAACTATGTTATAAAAGTTTAAAAAAAAAAAACAAGGATAAAATCTCGAGATAACAACAGTTAAGTGAATTGAACATGGATATTAATAAACATCTGTGACAGTTCAAAACTGCAAGAAAATAATTATTGAAAAATCTGAGTTTTTTGTTAAACACCATCTCAAAATATGCTATAAATTTCAAAAAATGTTAATTATTTTGAGATGTTACTCTCATTTAAATTAGTCACAGTGACCAACTAATAATTTAAAACTCAAAAAATCTATTTAAAGATACAAAGAATTATTTAAACTTCCAGAAAAATTAATATGTAATACACAATTGACAAAATCTAGAAATATCAATCACATTTTATTGCAATGTCTGAGAACTGATCTACAATAAAACAATCTATTGTTTAAAAACACAGATTTAGAAGGATATAAACTATATAATTATATTCATAATATAATAAAAATAAAACCATGATTTCTGTACGAATAGAACAAATACCAATCATAACTATTGATACAATAATACGTTTTAACAAAAAATATGTCAAATTCAATATTTCAATAAATTTACATTAATATTAAAAAAAATATAATAATTTATATTTCAAGTACTTTTCGATTTTCTATATATCTATAAACGTTTATGTAATATAATATAGAACATTTTTTCAGATTTAAAATTAATTTTTCACTTTTATATTTTCAATAGTGTTATGTCATTCAATACTAAAATCCATTTTATTTAAATATTTACGATAAAACTCTGAACTTGATTGAGAAAGAAATGAAATTCTAACCTAAAAGTATAAGTATTAGAAAATATACCAAGAGATTAAAAATAGTTTCTGCTGCATCTCTTTTGCTTTTTAGGAGCTATGCATTGTCACGTTTCAACATAATGTCGCTTCTTCTCCTTAATTGCGGTCGTTTCTTATGAATTACTCCTTTTATTCTACCAAGTTATTGACAATACTTGTTAGAAGTAACCATTTTATTTGGTTACCATGCATAACGATAATAGTTTATAAAGAATGGTTTCATGAAAATATAATATTAAATTTTTATAGGTAAATTTTTGATCATGGATTAAAACATCTACTTCTCAAAATTCAATCATTGTCGTTTCTATTTATTATTATTATAAAATATATTCTTTTTTACATTCTACTAAATTTAGTTATTTTTTTACAAAATTATTTCAGAATTTGAGACCAAAAAATAATTATTCTTTATTTTACTATAGCAAAAATAATACATAATAAAATGTAAATATTAAGACCAAAATTTTATCAAATACATTTATAATTCTTATTTCAAACTGTTTTCAATTTTTGGAAAATTAATGTTTAGTACCCATGTCAATCTTCAGGTAGTTATTGTTAATATTCATATTTATTTCAAAGTTTTCATCATAACATCTTTTTCATTATCAAAGATAAATTGGTATAATAATTAAATTATTTGTTTATGGTTAGAGATTTATTTTTTTGTTTGCTTTTTCCATTTTTTTCTTTTCTAAAAATAATAAGAGCATAATTGAGTTGAGAAGATTTTGATGATCGAGTGTAACAATTTTTGATTATTTCAAAGGTTACAAGTCTTTAAATTTTAAAATTGTATCGTTATGAGAGAGACAGTACAAATTTAATAGATTTTTATTAATATGGACACGTGTGTGTACCTATTTCTGTTTTCGTATAAATACCTATATTTGTATATTAGTAAAAATGTTATTAAATCACTTTATCGTTATTGTTTTTGACGTTTTTACAGAATAAATAACAATTTTAATTGTGTACCCTTCAGTTAATTACAAGTATAGTTATTTATGGCACTTGTAATGTACCATAAATTACCATACACGTTACTAACAAATTAAATCAAACAACAAATTATATTTCAAATCTACATTAAATGAAGGGTAGATCCAATGAAATTGTACTCATTTTTCTATTTGATATTTCCCACTAATCCATTGTACACACCCTTTTTTGATATATATTTAAAAATATGTTTCTGTTTTTCATGTTTTTTGCTTTTAATATTGATTAGAATTTCTATAAAAATCTCTCATGTTATACAAATTCATCGTTTTGACTGACAATTATCAGTGTCAAGATACAGATAAATGATAAAAAATACATATTTGTTTAGTATTCATCATTAAGTAGTCTTTTAAACATTATATGATTAATGATAATTAATATTTATAATTAAAATATAAGAGTAACTGAAACTAGTTTAAATAAAATTCAGTATCATTGGCAAAATAAACCAATATTTTAACTCTCAGTAATTTATCTTTTTAAAATTTAATACAATTGTAAAAAATAAACAATAATTTATATTGAAATAAAACATTTCTTAACAAGATACTGAATAGAAATTGATCAAACATGAATGATTATTATGTACAAATACGATAATTATCTCTCTATTTAAATATTAAATTACATTTTCAATGTTTACTTTTCGACAAAAGTTCCGGAACTACGTTGTGTTGCGTGACACAAGAGAAAAAAAAATAAACACTGTATATAATTATAGATTCAATTACAGATTTGATGTATTCAATTACAAATTTGAATAAGTACATGAAATCGCCTTGTAACGCATATTAATTTAATTAAAAATTGCTCACTCACCCATTATAAGCTCAGTCTTGTAACATCTTTTAATTTGAGATAAAAATGAATTTGAACCTATGATATATATATATATAAAATTATTTCAATTACCAATTAAAAATAATGAAATTGATAAATTTACAATGATCGTTTATGATTCAAATTAATTAAATTGAAAATAAATCTTATTCATGCTATGAATTCTAATAACAGATAAACATTTATCAATATTGAATTTGATAATTTTTAATTTCCATACAGAATAAGTTTTGTAGAGGCGTGCGTGAAAACCTGTACAAAAATATAACAATAGAAATGTATAGATATGGAAACATATACCATTTATCAGTATTGAAATCTAAAGAACTAGAATAGAAATAAATTGAAAATAGTATATCGAAAAATCATATTTATACATAGAGAAAAAGTGAACACTGTTTAAAATAAAATATTATCAAAAAGGGTAATAATTGCATAAAATATATTGTATGTTATTAAAAATGGAAACATATTGCTCTTCAATGAAATAAATATCTTACATATTGTCTTTTAATATAAAAAAATATTAAATAAAAATAAAAAATAGTCAACAGTCTAAATAAAAATATTATACATTTTTAAATATTCTAGAGTAATAAATAATATGTTTTTTAAAAAAAATTGTTTTTTTATTAATGTCTGTAATCACAATGCTTACATAAATTTTCATTAAAATCTTTTTGTATTTATTAGGCGTACAAATTAATTTATACCTTTTTTATAAAAAAATAATATTTATGTACAAATGGAATACATTTCAATCCTCAAAATATCCTTTATTATTTTATATAACTTTACTCCATCTGATGAATCGCTTGTCGAAATAAAGATGGCAGCTTTGAATCGATGCAGTTGTAATGTATTTTCGGACCTTTTCCATGGTTTCAGCATTTTTTGTATGTTTTATGGTTTAAAAAACCTTCCCCAAAAGCTCAATATATCATTCTAGAAACTTTGGCAGCATTTTTTCAAGTACGAAAGTAAGCAATACCTAATATTCTGCTTTTTGGATGCCATCATATTCACTACTATTTTGTGAGGTTATGCCAAATACTTGGCCAATAATTATAGTGTTTTTAAATTTTAAAATAGGCACTTCAAAATCCTAATACAAGAAAATATTTTAATATTAAACAGAGTTATGATTGATTTAATTTGAATGCAGAGAAATAATTTTTACATCTTATATATTAATTCTCATCAAATATTTTAAACTAGATATTTGAAAAAGTAAAGTAGGTAGAATTATCTAATAAAAATAAGTTTAGTAGCAAATGTTTAATAACATTCGTTTATATTTTTACATAAATATTTGAGCATATACTACGAAACATATAAAAACCATTCTAGTACATTTGACTACAAAACACATAAAATATTTAAAAAAATAAAAAGACGTATAGTGAGGCGTATTCAAATTATCCAACGTGAGGACTGCGTTTAAAAAATACAATGGAAAATCTGCATTTACTCTAAAAGGGTTTATTTACTGAATAATTCAGCGGAAAGTTGGAAAATATTGTTTAAAAATACAGGATCTCCATTAACGTCATGCATCTTTTACATGGAAAAACATTCGCACTGCATGCAAGTGTAATGTTGATTATTTCAATTATTTACTTTTATTTCAGTTTATTTCATTCAGCAACAATGTTTGTAAAATATTATTTTGACATTTGCGAAATTGGATTTCGTAGCAAGTGAGAGAGTGATACTGAATTTGAAGAGAAGTTGTAGTTTTTAAAATGTCAACTTAATATTGAATGTAAAAATTAATTCGGTGCCATTACATTGAATCGATTATAACTCTGTTTTAAATTAAAATAAATTCTCATCGTTTTAGGATTTTCAAGTTCCAACCTTAAAATTTAAAAACAAGCATGTTAGGCAAGCAGTATTAGAAAGCAACATATTAAGCATTATATATTTTTCGAATTCCAGTTAAAAAATGCTGTCAAAGCCACGGGAATGATTTGTTTAGCTTTAGGGAAAGTCGTGTGATGCATAAAACATGCAAGCAAATGGTAATACAGGGAAGAAGTCCGAAAATGCATAACGACTTCATCGATTCAAAGCATCCATCTTTTCTTCCGCAAGTGATTCGTCAGTTACCAGACAGGTGGAGAAAAATTATATAAAATAATGTGTGTTATTTGGAGGATTGCAATATATTCCATTTTTCTGTAGTATAATTAAAAAAGGTGAATAAATATATATAATTTTTAAATTGATAACTTTATTAATAATATTTCAAAAATAATTTATACTTCTGTTCAGTAAACTTGTGAAGTATAAGTTAATACCAGATTTTTAAGAATTATTTTATTGTGTTTTCTCTTCAAGTACACAATATTAAAAGAAATATTTTCGATTTTATTGAACTTGAATACAGTTTGATAAGTGTGAAACTGTAAATTTTGAAAAAAATGTTTAACTGTTAAAATGTTAATAAATGTTTACTGAGCTTAAAAAATATTATAAATATTTTTTTAATATGGCAGATAGAATCTATTATTTAATAAATTTAACTGTTTTGAAAATTTGAAACGAAAGGAATAAACATGTAACATATAAACAAATAACAAATTCAATCTCATTTTAGATCATAATAAATTGTTTTTATACAACACCAAAACGTTCAAAACGAAAAAAACGTTTATCTCAATTGTTCAAAAAAAAAATTTAAATTCATATTTTATCACATTCGATTCGTTGATTATAAAAAAAGTGTATAATTGAAAACAAAATGTTTTTCGTGATTTATTTACAGTTTCTGATTCGCGTGCATTGAAAATATAATAAATCTTATTCATGAAAGACGGTCAAACGAAAATGAACCTTTATCGTCACTAAGGTTTGTGTGAATACTTATTGTATTGAATTTACTATAAGCAACGTTGCATTCATGTTCATTAATCTAAACTGTTGAAAATGATTAAGTGTACAGGTGAAGGTGAAAAATCGATAAATTAAATAAATACAATTATTTTCCTATTATGTGACGTTTTCTTAACCTTTTATGTCTTGTATTTCATTAGATCATTAGAAAATTTTAACTGTAGTATACTTAAATTAATTTATTTCTAACTCTCTTTATTTATTTAAACATTCATAGTAAAAAATATTATAATTGTAACACTTAAATAATTTTTTTTTCTGAACAAATTTCTGAAAAACTAGTTACTAATAATAATTTATTAATTATTACTATATTAATGAATACTTCAATTTAGTTCTTTGAATGTATCTCAAATTTTAATGAATTGTCATATTTTCAGGAAGTTTATTGACTTATTACATAATTTTTCTGATATTAAATCAAATATTTTAATAGTTTTGAATTTTCACACATATAAAAATGTATTGTTAATATACATTATTTAAAGTTTCATACGAAAACTGTTCATGTTAAAAGAAAGAAAATAGTAATAGTTATTCAGTAAAAAATATATAACTTACTTTTGTATTGTTTAAGAAATTGAACGTATATTTGCATCCTTTAAAAGAGCTATATTTGAAGAGTCGCACAAGAGTAGAAAAGTACATTTATGTGAATTGTTCTACTAAATTCGCCTGCGAGATTTAAAAATAACACAGAATGCATCAAAGTAACACTTTCCGTCTGTATAGGAAAATAATCAGAACCTTAACAGTTATTGAAGGTACTCAAAACTTTGACCATCTACGAACAAGTACATTTCTAACGTGTAAGCACCGCATAGTAAAGCTCGAAGTTTCCCTTGGGAGTGTGGCAGCTGGGCCGCGCGAGAAGTACAAAGCATTATCTTAGAGCACATACGAATATACGGCTTTTAGAACTAAGGTTTCGTGGATCACATAAAACTAGAACACGATCTATCGCACTATGCTGCCCTCGTTCAATTTCGAACCGGTCTTATATTATGCTCGCTGGTTCGAATTGACGTTAACGCTTTTACAAGTTTCGATTTTTTCCTCGATTCTAAATTGAGGATCTTTTTTTCGTCCGTATTCAAAATCGAATTCAATTTGAAATGTGTGAAATTGAACTTTTAGATTTGTAACTTGATTTTATTTAATTCAAATTCAACGTGCCATTCTTTAGAACATAAATAAGTTTAAATAAATATACAATATAGCGGTAAAATCTGACATATATTTACACAGACATACGAATACATTCCCATAATATCCACATATAACAATCAAAATGAATGTAAATTGATTTAATATATATTTACAATAATTATTTGAAAAATCTGAAGAACTTATATACAAGTTAATAATAAATGTATAATTAATAGTTTAAATATGACTAATAGGTCATAAAATTTTAATTAACAAATACTTAAAAAAGTATTTAAATAATTCCTTCAGACATTTCTCATATTAAAGGATTTTATAATGACTATTTTTCTTTAAATACAATAAATTTAGATTTAATCGAATCACTAATTATAGATTTGCTAAATTGTTTATGATTAATGGATTTTTAATATAAAACCAAAAAAAAATAACAAGCGCGCTGTAAGTGATGGCAGGTGAGCAAATATTTAAATTAAAATCATCATATAATCAGAAAGGACAATTAACAAAAAAGAAATTGTTAAAAAAATAATAGGTTCTATGTTCACAAACTATGGTGAAAGATTGATGATAATAGCGATTTCATGTGTTTGTATATTCGATACTTGAACACTCGTGTCTTTACTACAAATCTCAATTAACGAAACAATGAAATGACATTGAATTTTTAAGTATTAATCCGTGTATTTTGCATATTTGATCGCTTGTTTATTCGAAAAATGATAAATGAACAGGGAAATTAAAAAATAAATAGATACGGATTTGAAACAAAAAAATTCGGAATGCAATAAACGGACAAATATATATTTATGTTCGCATTATAATTAGAAATCAATTAAATATGTGTAATCTCGTGTAAGTTCCAGTTCAACAACTGGCCACTAACCAAAGTTAACTACAACGAACGCACAGCGTTAACTTACTTACCTACAACACAACTACACTCGTTTGATCCAAAGCTTGTTTTATTCGCTCTCTATACGTATCATCCATTCCTTTTATACACTTTTTAAATTAATATATGCACTTGTATTTTTGCCGTGGATATGTCATCAATGTTGAAACAAAAAGCAACACATATTTACAGTTCATATTCCCTCGGGATCCAATTATAAAAACTAATTATATACAGCGACCCTTTTTTATTTTGACCGCAATTTTGTTTGTAGTATTGTTTACTGTGAATAATTCCGGGACTGTATATACATAACGCTCATCAAATGATGTTATATCTCGGTAGAAAATTTTATCGTTTTTTTTTTTGTTGTTAATTTTATATATTCTAACAATGCTTTTATTGTACGGAATATATATATATATATATATATATATATATATATATATATATATAGACCAATATTTTAATATTGGACATAGTATAGTTGTTTTTTTTTATTAAAAATTATATAAAAAATCAGGTGAGAAAAAACATTTTGTGTGTAAATGAAATGAAATGATCTTTAACGAAAATATATATTTATTATTTAATAATAGTATAATTATATATATATATATATACATATATATTAAATAAACTGTTTAAAAGTTTTGAATTCATCCTTAAAAAGTAATATTTTATGGAACAGCGATTTAAATTCAAATAGTACAGTTATCTGAAACATCAAATTAATAATATTATAGAATATTGTATGTAGATAGATATAAAAAAACTATTCTACATATATATGAGATTTGACAATTTAATTCCTGGATTGAATTAATTGCTGCAGCGCTGAGTCACGTAAAATTAAACCAAAAGTAAAGGATCATATAACATTTCACAGTTTTATTAATAGAGGGTGATCAAATTAAGATTGAACAGATGTTAGTTGCTGTGCAGGAAGCTAACATGTACTTTGTGTTTCTGTCAGTCGTCATGGAGCAACAAGTGAATATTAAATTTTGGTCTAAATTAGGGAAAACTGTAACAGAAACTTACGAAATGTTGAAAACTGTGTATGGTGATAACACCTTAAGTCGTACTAGTTGGTTTGAATGATTGAAACGTTTTAAAAATGGACGTACGAGTGTTCAAGAACCGGGCATTCGTCTATCTCTCGAAATGAAGAATCGATCATAAAATTTTCTTGAAATTGTTGCAAAAGATTTCCGAATGACACCACTCCGAATGATGGAAGATGAAATGAATATCAATAGGAAGACGATTCGACAAAATATACATAAAGATTAGGGAAAGAAGAAGATCTGTGTTAAGTTCATCGCGCCCAATCTTATAGATGAGCAAAAACAGAGAAGTGTTTAGAAGAATTTGGTTCAAAATTGTCGCAAAAATATTTTTTTAACTGTATGGTCATTGGCGATGAGTCATGGATGTCTCAGTACGATTCTGAGATGAAACGCCAGAGCATGCAGTGGATTGGAAAGTCATCACCAAGACCCATAAAGTTTCGTTTGGAAAAATCCAAAATCAAAATCGTACTGATTACCTTTTTCGATAAACAAGAAAGAATTTGTACCTGTGAGACATACAGTCACTAGAGAATCCTACGTTGAAGTGATGAAGAGATTATCGCAACGCATTTCTCGAGAACGACCGCAATTTCGAGAAAAGGGTAGTTGGTTCCTTGTTGCATGACAATGCACCTGCAAATCTACACTGATTATAATGAAGTCATTCCTCATGAAACAGCATTGTTCAGATCAATCATCGACCGTATTCAGCTGATTTATCACCAGCAGACTTTTTTTCTCTGTCCTAAACTGAAAACTGTTCTCAAAGGGAAATGATTTCAGAACGTAGAAGATATTAAGAAAAATATTATCAGTGAATTGAAACGAATTTCTTCGGACGCCTTTACGACGACTGTTTTCAAAAACTTGTAGAACGTTACAATAAATGTATTAAAGTAAATGGAAATTTCAACATATCTCTAATAAAGGATGACACTGGCCAAAACCATAGACAAGTTACGCCATTTATCGGCTAGGCCAGAAAAGTTTCATCCCACCTTCGTATCAAACATTTTTTCTGTTACTGAAATTGTGTTTCCTTTCATTGTGCCAATCCGGGAATTAAATTGTCAAATCTTTATATGCATATATATATATATATATATATATATATATATATATATAGAGAGAGAGAGAGAGAGAGAGAGAGAGAGAGAGTTATGAAACAATACAGATGTTGAAATCCATTTAAGATGTACTGTTAATTATCACTGAATCACTAAAAAAATGCAGTTACCACATAGTGTTTGCGTGTAATTCGCTAACTGCTTACAAGGTACTTTAACATACATTTAGATTTATAGTCACCTATATCGAATAATATTGTAATAGTTTAAGTGCAAATACTTGTTCCTACTAAAAGCTTGAAATTAATCGTATTGAAATGTTTAGTTGCATGTTCGCAATCATAAAAAGTGCATAATAATTTTAAAACTATTGTGTTTTTGTTATAAAATAAATATATGAATCGTCTTTATCTTAAAGAACGGTGTAATATAGACGACTTACCGGTGTAGAATTATAGAAAAATGATAGAATAAAACCCTTATTTACACAGTATTTATATATATATATATATATATATATATTCATGTAGTCAATTTTCTTATACATTCTAGAGAATAAAGTAAATAAATGAATGAATTTAATAAGATAGCAACACATTTTATATTAAAAACAGGCACGTAAAATATTTTTCAATACAAAATAATCTTTTGACTCAATGCTTTAGTCTTTCGGTCACATTTTTCAATTTCTTCAGAGACGAATGTGTGTTTGCAGAGAGAATACATAATTAAGAACGACTATTTATGTGTTTGTTTCGATATTCAATTTTCAGTAATTTAGGTGATATTTAAATTGAGCGAATATGTGAAAATAAAGAAATAATTGATAATAAATCTTGAATGAATATGCTTAGAGTGATTATTTTCTCAATTATTTGATGAATTTTAATATGATATAATATTAATATCAGAGATAGAATTGTAAAATAATTTCTTTTGTACAGATTGATCCAGTTATTTTTCAATTTTACTAAATAAGAATTCACTGTGCTTATTTAAATTTATAAATAATTCTGTCCACTTTCTGTACATATTTCACAAGTAAATGGACAAGTAAATGGATTTGATTCATTCATTCATGAAAATTAATATATAAATAATACTACATTATTCAAATAAAACAAAATTGACATTTTTACAAATGATTAACAGTGGTATACAGAAAATATGAATAACACATTTTCAAGAAAATAATAAATATTATACATGAAGGAATAAAAGATACAAACACGTATATATAATCTAAATTAATGTTTTTAATTGATTCTTGTTCTTAACAAATCGATAAGTTAAAAAGCTCTGAAATTAATCAAGTGAAGAAATAGTTTTAATTTTTTTTGTGATTTAATAATATTTGATCTATAATTGGATATTCTAAGATATATATATATATATATATATATATATATATATATATATATATATATATATATATATGTGTGTGTGTGTGTGTAAAAATAATTATTTTTTTCTCTAAACAGACAGTTAACTTATTAACGGAATCTCTGTTACAAAATTGAATTCAAATTTATAACAAATTGACCGGAAACCTAAATGATTTTATATAATTATTATTTTTATATGAAAAAAATGATTTATTACATGTTTTACTTTTTTATCTAAAAATGCATAAGAGATTTATGAGTGTTAATTTTTAAATACATGTATATGTTCAGTTTTATAAAAATTATTGAAACATCAATAGAGGTGATTTTCTCTACTAAATAATTTCACTAATTATTCTGGATCTTTAAAATATTTATCACAGTAATTATCTTTAAATCTCAATTGAGGTTATTGTACTAAGTAACAATTTTATCTATATATAAATGAGTTGAAAATAGCATAAATTCCCATTTTAATGAGCTTGAAATATTTATACCTACAAAATTACTATCTGTAGTTGTTTTCAACAAAGCATGTTTAACTGTTTGATTTATATTTTACTCTGAGTTTTTTTTGTAAAATACATGTTTCATTAAATATTAATATGATATCTGTAAAAATTATTAAGCTACTCTATTTATCATATTTTAATTGACTAGACCGTAATTATATCAAGTTTTCTTGTATATTAAAAAAGTAAATATTGTTTATTTTTTCCAAAAATATACACTATTCCATCGATCAAACATTATAGCGATACCATCCAATCATTTATATCCATTTAATCATAATTATCATACTTCACCGATACAATCATAATGAGTAACGAAATACACATATCACCGACGTTGATTCCATGAATATTATACGGCGCTGCTCATTTTTAATGAAAAATAAAATACAAGGATAAAGCGTACTCAGCATTTCTGAAATGAAAACAACGCCGAATGCGTTAAAAGTTAATAAAGCATTTTATCTATGAGCCACAGAAATGATTTCGTGTCGGACATTGTGGAATTCAAATGAATTTTGAAATATTAATAGACCGTCATGTTTGGCAGCACGTGTCTGTGAAATCACATGAAATATGGGCGCATGTTAACGATACTGGTTAGTAGTGGTTGGTTCGCTTACTGCACAATTCACAGTTGACACTTCACATGCGGGCAACGGATATGTGACACAAGGGGAGTCGGCACTGTTCGTGCCTGTCAAAATCCTTTAGCGTAGAACGTTTTGAATCAGATTTTGAACTAGTTAACGCGTTCTGTTAATACGAGAGAATATTTTCGACACACATTTACACGCACACGTACGCATGCATAGAAGAACACAGTAACGAGAATACACGTATTGTAACCACATATTTACTTTATGTTTATATATATATATATATTGTGAATAGAACATATGTATATATACATTTTTTTAAACACGTTTCCGTCTCAAATCATTTGTGTTTAACTTTACAATTATTATTTAAATTTACACATAAAAGAACTCCAAATTCATTTAAAACACAAATGAACTCTTTTCTACTCTACAAACCACAACAAAGTTTCTAATCAAAAATGTTCTATAAATCATTATTGATCATCAGAAAAATATATTTTCTGTACATTGATGTTCTGAATATAATGGCTTCACCATTGAAATGTCAATAAGCAAATATCAAAAATGATTCATTGAACATTTTGTGGTTTAAGGGATGAAAAAATGATTAATTTTTTTAAAGTGAATTTAATCACAGTGGCAGAACTGAATTGTTTGTAAGTAATTTGCTGGTCAAGAGAATTGAATATGTTTTCTAATTTTTTTTCTAGTTTGAACCGAAATTGATAATATTTTAATGCAGTTGATCTCATGATAATTAATTATTGTTGATAATAAATTAATATACATATTCATAAATATTTATTCATATACACATACAGATATCTATCTATGTATATATATATATATATATATAACCGAATGAAAATTTCTAATTTTTCACCAAATATTTCACATACTGAATTGTTTAGGATCCAAAATATTCTCTATATTTTCTTTAAATTAGTAATTGATTTCATAATAGTTAATTATTGTTTATAATAATTTAATAAACATATTCAGAAATATTTATTCGTACACAATCATATATATATATATATATATATATATATATATATATATATATAATATATATATATATAAATAAATATATATATATATATATATAACAGAATGAAAATTTCAAATTTTTCACCAAATATTTCACATACTAAGTTGTTTAGGCTCCAAAATAATTTGTATATACTCTTTAATTAATTAATGAGTATATAAAATTAAATTCACTTGAATATAGAAAATACAATAAATAATAATATAAGGAAAATTCTATATATGAAGTTGTTTCCTATCCGTGAGTTCATTATTTGATTTTTTCTTCTACTATCGGGTTCATCTATCGACGATAAAGGCGGATGATCTACTTGAAGATGTCAATAGATGAAACCAGTAATGGAAGAAAAAAATTCAAATAGTGATCTTAAACACAAAAAACAGCTTCTAATCCAGGTCCAACAAATCCAGGTATGAAACAAATTAGAATTCTATATATATATATATATATATATATATATATATATATATATATATATATACATATATATATATATATATATATATATATATATAATATTTAGATTTTAAAAATTAAGATAATAAATAGAAATATAAACTGGAAAAATTAAATTAAATCAACGAATACGAAAAGGAAAGTCTATTCATTTTAAGTAAATGAAATATTTTGTATTTCTTAATTTCATTTGTACTTAAATCAAAAATTAATTCCTTTTTAGTAATTATTTATTTTTAAGTATCATCGAATGACTCTTTCATTCAGTGACATTTATTTTTAAAACGAACTCTTAAATGGTAAAGTTTACATAAATCAATAATAACGTGCGATATTTTTATTCACTACTAAAAGTTTACCGTCTCCCCATAGGCTTCTAAAAACTTCCCTCTAGGGGGTGGTAACACTTTATTTACCAAACGTTCGTCTATGAAAAAAGTTTATAAAAATGTTAAACTCTTTAAATAGAAACATTAAATTGAAATAATTTGTTACAAAGTTATATTACGAGTAAATTGTATATGTAATGAGTTTCATTGATAAATAACATTATAACTTATTTTATAAAAATAATACTAGTAATTAACATGTAATGTAGAAAAAATGTTTGTTATAAATTTGCATATATAACCTTTACAAAGGTTTGGTTTAGTTCAATAATAGAATTTTTTTTCGAATAGTTCTTGAGTCATTCTAGTATAATTAAAAATATCTTAATATAAATGTATATTTTTTATATAAGCTGATTATTAAGAAATTCTTTTTTATATTTATATTAAATTGAATATCATAAATATACATTATAAATAAATGAAATGTACCAGAAATATATCCAGATTATCTGTAAAACTATTTTCTGTCACTGAAAAATTATTGATTTTTCTGCACCTTAACTTTCTGAAAATGATGGCATTGTCATCGAAGTACATTTAAGCAGCAATCAAGTTAATAAATCTTTATTCATTAAAGATTTTTCATCAAAAAAATTCTTTATAATTTCTGAATCAAGAAAAAACACATTTGTTGAAAAAATGAATATACTTTCAATTTCAGTAACATAATAATTGTAGAAAAACATCAAAACATTTCTCAAGGTTGTCTTTTTAATAACTAGAATAATTTCTCCATAGAGCGATAAATACTCAACAAATTTCAAAGATTCTTCAAATTTTAATGACAAAATTCTTACTATTTTATTTTTCGAGATATCTCTATAATTATTTCTGAACAACTTTCTAAGAAATAAAATAATAACGTTAAGAAAAAATAAGAGTTTACATTTTATTTATAAAATAATATTTATAAATAAATTAAAATAAATATCTCTCATCATTAATTCATAAAGTTTCAAATAATAATCACCCTAGTAGTAATTAACAAATTTTTGTTTTAATTTTGGTCAAATGGAATAGAGAAAAATATTGTGCTGAAGTAACAATTTTAATATATATATATAAAGTTAATATAAGAAATATATGAATTTAAAATACTTTTAGTAAAAACTCCAAAGCAAACTGATTTATTCTAAAAATAATTGATTAAAAGCCAGTTAAAGATGTAAAACCATTTTTTAAAAAATAGTTCTTTATGTTAAAATATCATAAAATATGTTATGTTTTTAAAATATCTTCCAATATTTGTATAGATGTGAAACGTATTCATAGACATAACGTATTCATATGACTTACTTACTGAGTAGTTGTTAGACATTATTGACACAGAAGTAAATAAAAAATAATAATAAAATGTCAGAGGGCACTTTAAGATAACTACCATATGGAACAGCTGCACAATGTATTAAATAAAAATTTGTACTGTTCTAATATTAGAAGACGTATATCTTTCATCGAACTACAAATTACAGTAACTTGATAATACCAACACGTGTGTAAATTTTTCCTGTAAATAAAGATTTACTGAAAAGAGATGTTCCTTGTTTTTATTATATTGAAGCGTTTCTTATGTGCACTTTGTTTTTTTTTGAAAAAATAATTTTATTCATATAACATTCAAAAAGAACACACACACACACACACACACACATATATATATATATATATATATATATATATATATATATATATATATATATATATATATATGTATATTATTAAATAGTTGGTGAATTCACTGCTACAATCATACAATGTTATTAATGAAAATGATTGAAAAGATTATAAAGTATGTTAAAAAAAGTCTAAAAATACATTTTATAACTCGTTATAAAAATGCTGCACTGGTTTTATTTGTCATAAAAATTTTAAGTACAAAATTGTAATAAATTATTTCATGGAGAATTTTCGTCTGAATTACAGAAAATAAATATAAAACTAGAAACTTTTTCAAATATAAAATAATCTCTTACTTTCTTATTGAGTTTATTGCATGAAAGTTCCGTTTTCTAGTTATAATAAAATACATTTTATTCAAAGAAAGATTCATATTCGTTTTAGTTTCAAACTCTCAGAAGTAAATTAACTTTTTAATTATTTTAACAGTAAGTTAATTAAATGTTCGAATGTTCGATCAATTTTTATAATCGTCCATTAAATCATTTTAGATAAATTTTAAATATTTTTTAATGGGGTTTATTCTATATTTATATATAGTTTTCTGTCAATTATCAAATCTTGTAACTAAATCAGTTTTTAATAAATTGGAATTTTTGTAAAATAGATATCTCTTTTTCTTTAAAAATACTGACATTTTTTTCAAGTAAAATTTTATTCAAACCCCCCATTCTATCAATAGTTTACTTGTAAAACTATAGAAATAAAAAATTATTATATTCATTCAAATTGATCAAAAATATTACCGTTTAATTTTTGATATTAAATCCAAAGAGAATATACTAGGTCTTGAAATTAATAGTGTGTTTTTTATACAATATATATGTTTGTAGAAAAATGAAAAATATTTCAATCTTCAAAATATCACTCGCTATTTTATACAAATATACTCCGTCTATCAGATAACTGACGAATTTCTCGTCGAGAAAAAGATGTAGGCTTCGAGTTGATAGATTTGTAATGCATTTTTGGACCTTTTCTACTGTTTTATCATTTTTGACATATTTTATGCGTGATAATACTTTTCTTGAAAGCTGAATAAAACATTCCTTCGGTTTTGGCAGCATTTTTTTATAATTGGAAAGTATGCAAAGCCTAATATACTGCATTTCGTATGCTAGCGTGTTCACTAGTTTTGTAAGACTGCGGAAACTGATTGGTCAAGTAGTGTTTTTAAATAGCACATAAAAATTCTAAAACGAAGAAATTTTAATTTGAAACAGAGCTATGAGGGATTCAATTTAAAGGCACCGAATTTATTTTAATAATTTAAGACTGCTGCTTATGCGTACTTTGATGACGATACCATAATCCTCAATCTTTTAAATTATAGATTTTTCATTATTCTAGTGTTCTGAAAACATTGTATAGTTTTACAGAAGTGTTTAAATTTGTCCAAATGAATTTAGCCACAATATATATATATATATATATATATATATATGTATTGAATTAAAAATATTTAAAAGATATATTCAAATGAGTTTTATTCAAAATGAGTTGAAAAATAAGTTTTTATTTCTAAATTTTACGTATCAAGCCACCCAGTCAGAAGTATTAAGCTAATTTATATTTTATTATCTTGATATAGATTTATTTACTTTTAAATTTTATTATAATTCTAATTGACATTTATTGTCAATAGTATTATATTACTAGATTTTATATTCAAAAGATAGTTTTTCTATTTATTTACGATTATTTATGCATAAAATCAAAGGACCATAAATGCCATGCATCTTTTTATTTATATACAACCGTGCACGTAAATAATTGTATAAAAATTCTTAAAGTTTTATTGGACATTGATGTTCATATTATAGTTATCGACTATTTTATTATTTAAAAACAAAATATCTAGATTTATACATACAGTACGTGTACTGAAGTCTTAAAATCGGTGTATATTTTGAGTTCGTTATTAAAATTGGCTTCAAAGTAAAAATATTTTTTTTTACTTGTTCAAAATTGCAACCTATCTATTTTTATTGTTTTCATAAATTAATTTTAAAGAATGTGTTTTGTTTATTTATAATTAATTTAGTTATACATTTTATAGCATTCATATATAATTCTTATTGTCAGAAAACTCTTCAAAAAATTAATAAATAGGACAGGAAAAGACGCATGCACGTGCGTTTATACATCATTCAAAAAAGTGCGTTGAAAAGAAATTGATTCAAGTGCACAGCCCATTGATTAAATAGATTATATTTGATTTCCATATTAAAACATTATTCAGGAAATCGCCAAACAAAAAAAAAATATCCCAACGTTACATGAAAAAAAAACACTTCTGTTTATCTGAAAACAACATTTACAATCGTCGTATTGCTCCCTAGCCGTTAAATCCGAACGTTCCAATCCTATGTTATTTGTTATTGATTGAACCTGCGTCCGTGTTTGTTTTGCATATGAAAACGAGGTAGGGAAAAAGAGAAATCGTGTTGAATTCTTTAGTTCAAGAGGCGTATTTTATTTGCAACAGTGAAAACAGAATAACATTTCAATTTAATGCATATTTTATCGTAGCTGTTATGTACTCCATTACCAAATAACAAACTTATGCATATCAAAGGACCGCAAAATGACAAGACGTAAACGTATTTAACTCTTTTTTTTCATTTCATTTGTGAAATTGATTATGCGTGCCATTGATTCTAAAAATGTTATTTTACACACATCAAATGACTCATTAAAATTTTATTATTCAATCGAATGGTATTATAAGTAAGAGAATATTTTTTTATAATGAATTAAATGACACATGATATTTTGTTTGTAAATTGACAAAACTTAATAAATTCAATATACAAGTTATAATTATAATAGCAACTTTTCATATCTATGTTTCCGTTGGTATGTTGTTGCTCTAGTAGTGCTCTTCCTTAAGAATCAGCTGAATGTATGCTTTTCGAGATCATCTGAATGCTTTCCAAGATCGGTTTTAGCACGTACGGCATTTTCTGGTAAGTTTTGAAGTATATGAAGTAACAAAATCTACCTAAACTTAGCACATGTGTCTAAATTTATCCTGAAAAGCAGACATTCATTTGATCTTAAAGGAAGAGAACTTCACGACACATACAAATGGAAGTTCTTTCTGAATAATTTTATATACAAATTGTTTTTGTAAATAAAATGATTCTTGACACATTACTATGTAGTATACATTTTTTTATTTAAATTAAAAAAAAATGTTTACAACTACATGATGTTGATTCATTTTCTATTTGCATAAATAAATTTCGCTTGCGTACATTAATTTTTATAATTCATAAATCAATTATTAATTTAATTTCGAAACTGTCTCATCTGAAATGTTTCTGAGATTCGAATTAATTAATTCAAGTTCAGTACAATAGTGTATTCAAATATTTCAAAAGAAATATCTATTTAGAATTAATTAATATTATAAATTTTTTTCTAAAATCTAAAATTCGTTATTTGTATTTACTTTATTTTATAACATAACTTGTCAAGTGTTTATATTCTAATAAAAAAATATTCTTTTCTGAATGATACATTTACGGTTTGTAAATATTTTTTTAAATTATAAATAATTATTTTTTTTAAAAAAGATATTGTTTAGAAAATCAAATTTAAGAACTGATTATAAATACAATTTTTTTTATTTCAACCTATCCACGATTTTTAATGTTGTTCTTTTTTACTTATTATTAAATCAAAAATAGGATCTAATAGTCATCTTTTTATTTATGTATTTAGAAGAAGCAGTTCGTAGATATTTAAATATAAAACTGTATTCTTTAAAATAACAATATTATTGATAAACTAAATCAGCGAATACAAAACAAATACTCAAAAAACGTACTGATTTAAACTTTTATTTTATTTTGTAATGAAGATTGAACTATTTTGTTCAACTATTTTATAAATATTTTAGTAAATAGTACTTTAATTATTTATTGATTAAAATTTATCATTTTTATAAAGAAATCCTTACTGATTTCTTTTATGCCAAACCTAACACTAAGAAAGAGTATATACATACATTTATATATATATATATATATATATATAACATGGTTACAAATCTAATTAAAAGATTTCACAGTATATCGTCTTGTATTTATATATATATATATATATATATATATATATATATATATATGTACATTCATTTATGTATAGGTATATCTCTAGCAATATAAAATTTCGATATTTAAATTTATATTAAATTTGAATATTCCACTCCCGTTGATTTACTTTTCAAAAATTTCATATTACATAAGTTACCAGCAGGTAAAGGAAATTAAACATTTTTGAATGATAGCTACAAGACGCTAGTGCGTTTCAGATTGATTTCCTGGACGTTAGGAAATTAAAGTTATGATTTGTTAATATAGAGATATTGTATATATTTGTCGATTTGTAAATAAATAAATATATGTATATATATATATATATATATGTATAACATTCTCATCATATTTTCATTCATGTAAACGTTAATAAAATGAATGTAAATGAAACTCGTTTCATATATTTGACAGAAATATTTTTATAAGTATAGATATTTTTCTTATAAATAAATAAATCAAAAATTTAGTCAGATACTTGATAAATTGTATTAAAGTACATCAGTACTTATTTTTATAATGGAGTATTTTATTTTCGAAACAACATACAGACTCATATTTTTTCTATAAATTTATATTAATTAGTAATAACTAACAAACTATACATTCAAACACTGATTGATGATTGGTTTAGTATTAGGGGTTTAAAGGCGAGTCGATAACTAAGGTCATTAACACCTGAAGTACTGACTAAGTTAAGATAATTTTAAAGGACAATCTAAATCGTAACTAAATTAAACGATGATTTTGGTGTGGGAACTGTTGAGAAATGTACGACGCAATGGTGGTTCTAAAAATATCGTTCTGGGAACAAAAGCATTGAAAATAAAAAAAGTTGCGAACGTCATTCTTCAGTTCATAACGAAGGAGTTAGTTGAATCAGCAGCACACACAATTCAAGAGCTTGCACAAAAATCTGGTGTTAGTCCTCCAATAGTTCTGAACCACTTAAAACAATTAGGAAAATCAAATCTATATGAATTTGAAGATCATAAACCGCAATTATTTTTCTAACAAACTAATATATATATATATATATATATACATATATGTAAGTGTGTGTGTGTACGCAGAGGATGAAATATTTTATTAGTGTGGATTTAGTTTCCAGGTCGCCAAAAAAGACTCATAAAAATGAAAGCATTGCCGTTTTCGTCGAACGTAAAACAAAAGCAATCGTCCTTAAAATAAAAGCTTTATCATTATGTATTAGTTTTATTGATTTTCTGCATAGGACGGAATATCACTGAGCGCACACACGTACACATATCCCAATCGAAATAAAATACATTGCGAGTGAAAGAAGATACAGTTTGAAGTTACTTTACTGTGTGTACTGAATGTGTGCTCGCTAACATATTGGAAATTCTAATGTTGAATTACCGAGTAGAGACGGCATACAGCTTGGCCCGAACGGCCCGGGATATCCGCTGCATTATGTAAACCATCGCCTGGGAGCAAGCGAACATGTCCGGACATTGTCGGAGCGGACCCTTTACTTCCACACTTCACATTACTAGTCCGTTGCACGCAACACACTGGCCTATAAGTGGAGTAGGTTGAGTGAACGACTGTCTATTTCCATGTTGTTGAGTAGTTTAACATATCAGATACCAGAAATATCAATTTAAATTCAGAAATTTATTGGACACCAATAGCGGTATGCCATCGGGGTATAATTTGCATTGTTATTTTATTGTTAATTTTAATACTAGACGTTAGTGGTTCGGTCACTGCGTAATAAAATTATACCACTGCGTCAAAGGCATGCTTGTTTATCGTACGATAAACAGTCTTTATTGCGGAAAACGTTTTATTTGTATTGTGACATTCATTTCATGATACTAAGAATTAATAATATATAATAATAACTGTATTTCGTTTCTAAATACGTTTCTTTGATTCTCTCAGAGAAACTACATCAAATTGATAACAATAAATTTGCTGATTCGTGGAAATAACTAACATTGATGACGGTTTATATATATATATATATATATATATATATATATATATATATATATATATATATAAAATAATTCAATTAGAGAAATGAAAATAAAACGCTGAATCGTAATGCGAAAAATTCACAAACACCAAACTATAAATGTGAGTAATTTTAGTTATCATCATCAATCACGGCTTAAATTTTTTTTCGTGATTTCCCAATAAGTCATAGTAAAAATGAAACACTACAGAATGTTTTACTATTTCGTTTTTTTTTTTAAAATAGAAAAAGAAATTAAAAAGACTATTTAATTTATTCATTGTTAGATTCTTATCCACTAATTAATACCAAAAATTAATTCAGTTCAGTATTATCATAAAAAAATAACAAATTTCTGAGATATTAGTTCAACTCACAGTCATTTTTTCTTAAGTATTTATTTTATAAGATGTTCACCATTTATTCAGTTTAAGTATTCTTTTCATTTGTGTCTATTAGATAATTAAATGTACGGATATAACGTTTTTAATTTTAATTTTTAATCATCTTCTCTGATCTATGTTGTTCCGTTTAAATAGAAGTATCTTTAAAATAATCTGTTTGATCATTTTATACAAGAATTGTCTTAAGCAAGCGGAGAATATGATTGATATTGAAAAATTGTAATCGATTTTATTCTCTCTAAAGTGATCATTTCTTGAAACATATTCGCTGGCTGTATCTCCCCTACCCCACTAAAAATGTGAATTTTTTTTCGAATTATTAATTAATCTACAAAATTAAATCGGTGCCTTTTTTTAATAGAAAATGAATGTTCGTAAAAAAATGGAATACAGTTCAATCTTCAAAACATCCCTCATTATTTTGTATGTTTGATGAATCCATTGTCGAAAAACATGGCGACTTTTAGTCGATGAAATTCTAATTAATTTTTGAAATTCTTTCACTGTTATTTCATTATTTCCATGTTTTATGTATCACAACAGCTGAACAAATCATACCCGCGGCTTCGGCAATAATTTTTTTCCATAATGTTCACTACTGTTTTGTGAGGTTATGCCAACTGTTTGGCCAAGATATGTAGTGTTTTTCAATGTAACGGTTGGCACTTGAAAATCTTAAAACGACACGAAATTATTTTAATTTAAAACAGAGTTATGATTGATTCAGTTTATAGACACAGAATTATTTTATTCGCCTACTATATAACTCTTCTTTGAGGCTTTCTATAGCACTCAGAAATAGCTAACTTATTAGCCAGCCTAATTAACTATTGAATTACGGACTATATTCAATATATTTCATCGCAATTGGTATTTATCAGTTTATCTTAATCGCACACTAATACTATTCTTGTTTTAATCACAATTGTTTTTTTTAATTTCAAATTAAACAAAATAATTATTTAGTTAATTTGTGTATTACATAAAATAATTAATTTTTTCTACATATATATTATATAATCACCTAATATATTTATAACCACCTAATTAATTTTTGCACCTAACAACACAGCATTCTTTAAATCCAATTTATATCGTGCATACATACATAATATATATATATATATATATATATATATATATATATATATATATATATATATATATATATATACTATGTGTGATCGTAACAGAAAACAATAAAAGTATATCTACATGCATTTTTATTTCCATTAATTTATTTTTCTTTACAAAAAAACCACCTCGATTGGCATGAAAGTTTATTTTCCTAGGTAATAAATTAAAATATTGATTACTAATACCTTTAAAGTATTTATAAAGCAATTTCATCGTAATTGACTATTCGGAATGGTATTGCATCGAATAAATGATACCGTAATATAGAATTCATATGTATGTATACTTATATCTATATATCTATCTATATTATATATATATATATATATGTATATATATAATACATAATTCAATTGCGAATGCATTCATATCTATATTAAATTACTGTCAATGCAGTAATACTGCGTATGGTACAACAATAATTGAAACAAAAGCCATATTGAACACCAGAAAGATTTATGTTCTTGTATCAATATTATTTCACGCACATGAAATTACACGTAGATACTGCAAATGGAACAAATTATGTTATATTAAATAAACATGTATACGTGACTGTAGTATTATGTCTCTAACCAAATGAATTTGATTATAATTGATTATATTTTCAAATTGTTATGGATTATATATATATATATATATATATATATATATATTATAAAATCTAATTAGCAAAGGAATTATCATTGACCATAATGATGTGAACAAGAAATAAAAGCAAACAGAACTGAGAGGACATTTATTATACATAGGCCGTGTGATTGAGAATACTACGAAATTTCAAAATGTAACGGACTGTTTGTTTAAAAGTAAAATTATTACAAATTTATATTTGAAATTGTTATAAAATTATATTCACAATCGTGTAAGCGAGTATACCGAGAGAATGCTGTCGATATTGTATGTAAATGGATGAAAAGTTATTTTATAATATTTAAATAATTGATTTGCAGACAGAAATTGAACTTTTAATAATTAAAATGAATTATATTTTGGAAAGTTGTTGAAGTTCGTAAATGATTTGTTTATTATTACATTGAACAATTTAGCTATGTTTTTTCTTTCTAGTCAGTTCTATTCAAATTATAAAAATGTCGGTTCACATATGTGTAGGATTCGATAGTTTTACAAATCAAATTTTTAATTTGAATATTTAATAGTAGATATCATTCATACATTCTTTTTAATTTTTTACATAAGTAATGATTATCATTAGTCAAAACAGCTTATATACAAATTTTCAATTGAATTGATTCTAATAATTTCCAACAAACTTAAACACTTTTATGAATAGAAAATTATCAGCTAGAATTATTGATTTATTTTCTAGTAACGTCTAAAATAAATATATTTTATTATCAACAATTAATAACATTTTATCAAATTTTGTATTTTAACGTTAAATATACATAAAGTACTTCTATTACAACGTAGTTTTTTTTAAAAAGAGACCAAGATTTTATATATATATATATATATATTAGTCTTTTTAACTCAATATGAAATGTAAAAATAAGATATAAAAAACGAATTTTTGTTTCTAATCGATAATCTTATAACATATTTATAATAATAATAAATAATTATTTTCATCTTTAACTCATATATTAAATAATTTCAATCAAAAGAATATTTTTATAAAATTTACTTCCTCTTTTGCTAAAATTAATAGTTTATTTTTCAGTCTCTTTTTTATAAAAATCACTGAATAAGCAGTCTTGTATAGAACTAATTACATCTAATATTATCAAATAAATAACTCATAAAATAACTCACTTAGCAAGAATAACTTAATTACTTTATTTATGGAATAATCACATATTTTTTTAATGGACGTAATTTATTACTCAGTTTATTCCAAGTTACATTAAATCAACACAGATTTTTCTAGAACGATAATTTCTTAGATATATAAAACACTTAATTATCCTTTTTTTATTTACTTACTAACGTTATATTCTCACGTAAAATAAAATTTATTAAAACTGTATACGCTGGAAAAATAATAAATATTTAAACAATCTTTTGCACTTCAACTAGTAGATTTATGAAATTTATTATGTTTAGAGAGTTACTTCGGAAATTCTTATTTGAAACGCAAGTGATGTATAATGTACGTAATTAAAAATGTATATCTTTATTTTCACCTCAAGAGTTTTGATAAAAAAAGAGAATTAATGTATTTAGAATAGTTTATGTATTTATAGCAGTTTAAAAGAAATACGGATTTATAATTAATGTATTTGTAATAGTATTATGGTTAAATTTTGAAAAAATTGTTAAAAAATGTCAAGTATATTCCTTTCAAACTTTCTTCATTTAATAATTTTCATTTTCTAATTATCATTATTTATTTTTTTATTTTTTTGGACTTTAGATGATAATTTTGTGATATATTTTATCAACCAGCTATATAAATTCAATTAATGTATATTTTATAATAAATCTATCGGTAATTATTTGTGAATTTTGTAAACACAAATATACATTCTATTTTATTATTGATTTAGAAAAGAATATGAAAAGTAAAAAATAAAATATTCGCATATATATATATATATATATATATATATATATATATATATATATATATATAATCAAATATTCAATAATACAAACACGATAATCAAAATATCTACATTGACAATTTATTTCTTTTCTATTACCACCCACACAAAACATGTTTATATTGTAATAATTTACGCATTAATTATCATACACAGTGATATTCTATTCAACGAAGACCATAAATAATTTATCATTATATCTCTACACATATACAACAATGTCAATGAAGATGATACATTATATCCGAAGTTATATTGTGACAATAAACGTATCTCAATTTACGTTAATGCGGTAGTATTTGTATTTGACATAATGACAACCTAAGGCCAAATATGATTCCAACATGCGAATAAATTAAATTTCGGAATTTGTGATGAAAATTCTGCACGTTGAAGTATTTAGAATATTTCGTTAATCTGTTTTCATGTGAATGTAACTCGAAATTAAAAGAACGCCCCTCTTTATATATATATATATATATATATTTATATATATATATATATATATATATATATATATATATATATATATATATATATACATATATATATATGTATGTATATAAAGAGAGAAAGATTGAATGGAATACAAATCCTATAAAAAATAATTTGTAAATTTTGTGAAATTTTCTACAGAACAAAATATATTCAAATAGTAATATTAAGTAAAAAAAAATGTCATTGATTATTTAAACTATCAGGTGTACAAGTTAATTCGGCGCCTTTTTAACAAAAAATTAATGTTTATGAAAAAAATGTAATGCATTTAAATCCTCAAAATAATTCCTATTATTTTGAATAACTTTATTCCATCTATCGTGTAACTGAAGAATCCCTTGTCAAAAAAGATGGTGGCTCTGTGTCGATGAACTCTTAACACATTTTCGAATCTCTTCCACTGTTTTAGCATTTTTTGCATGATTCATGCGATTCAGAATTTTCAAGTTCTTCCCTCAGAGCTGAATAAATCATTGTCGCGCCTTTGGCAGTATTTTTTTCCATTGGAAAGTGAAAAGTATGAAATGCCTAATATACCACTCTTCGGACGCCATGGACACTGTTTTGTAAGGTTAAACCAACTGTTTGGCCAGGATATATAAATGTGTTTCTGAAATGTGAATGTTGGTACTCCAAAATTCTAAAACGCCCAGAAAATATTTTAATTTAAAACAGAGTTGTGACTGATTTAATTTAAAAGAACCGAATTAGTATGTACGCCTAGTACATCATTTTAAGTGAGATCCTTTTTTAAAAAATAAGATTTATGTAGTAAAAATAATTATTAGGAAACAATTAGGTGTTTTAAATTAACTATTCTAGAAAAACTAAAATATAAAATAAAGAGATCTAAATTAATTTCTAGATTTAATACATTTTATAATTAAAAAGTATATTTATATATTTATCTAGTAATATATTTTAATTTTTTTTTTGAAAAAAATGTATTTAAAAAACTATCTAATCATTGTTATTTTTATATTCATTTATTTTAAGTAATTCACTAAATTAATGAATTATAGGTTGCATGTTTAAAGTACTCGTACAAGTAATGTTGACAAAATGTAGACTTTTATAAATTAGATATGCTGTTTACTCAATAATTTCCTTTATGGAATTTGAAATATAATTTAACTTAGTTTGCTATACAATTATTTTATTTTAAATATAATTTAACTTAGTTTGATATACAATTATTTGATTTTAATATTCCATTTGACTGTATAGAAAAAAACATAATTCCTTTGATCTTAAAAATTGAATTAATATCTAAAAAATAATAAATTCAAATGAAGTTTTCAAAAAAATTTATGTTTTATTATTTTTGAATAGAAATTAATCTGTAGTCCTATTTACAATAATTTTATTTCAAGTTTTAATACCTTCGATGCAAAAGTAACATCAATAGAAATTTAATCTCAACATTAATTGTCATATAATTTTGATATAAGTTTAAAAATAATTAAAGATAGAATTTTACATTATTATAATAAACAAATCTTTTAATTTTTTTAACTATCTGTTAATTTAATTTTTAGATATTAGACTGGATAAAAAATCAAAATAAATACAATACATTCTATAAATTAAAATACTATATTTCTTTTAAATTTTCAAAGATTTAGCATAAGCACTTTTTTTTAAACTAAATATCTAATCTTGAAATGAGAAGCTTGGATAAAAGTATTAACTATATGATTATAAATTAAACTGTATGATATTCCAGAAAAGATCTAAACGGTTTTCTAATCATATTTAAACTAAATTATTATTTAATATAGCAATAAAAACTGTTATTTTAAATTAGATATTTTTATACTGCTTGAGAATGATTGTTCTTTATAAAAAAGTAAAAAATTTTATTTTTCTTGCATTTCAAATTGACTTAGATAAAATAAAACAAATATTGATTTATATGTGAATTATAAACTGTTTGTGGATTCTTTGAAATATTTCTAGCATGTTCTGTTAACCTTATATTATATTTACAAGCAACGAGTTATTTATGGAAATATTAGAATTTACCATTAGAGAATATAATTTAGATAAAAGCACATTGTTTCAGAAAGACTTCAAGATTGATAAAACAAATAGTGCATTATATATAAATAATTCAAAACCCATACAATTTATTCCACGAAGAATTTAAGCAGCAATTTTCTATAATAGATAGAAGATACAAGTATTTGTTGAAGAAGTAAAAAATAATAAACTAGATTAAATAAAAGATATGAGAGATTGTGTGCGAGTGTGTAGTTTGTTGTGCATGTTTTAATGTTATTAATATATAAATTTTGATTGTGTTATTGATTATTTAAAGAATATTACAGATATATATATATAATAATGAAATTATTAATAAATTGACGAAGCAGTCACAAAAATATAAATCGAGTATGAAATTAGTAAAGAATTTTAATCAATATTGGTCTCTAATCATTAAGGGAGATCGTACTACATAAGTTTCATGTTTCCTCAAACATCAAAGTATACTTTCTGTTTAACCATATAAATATTTTAATCCTCTTATAGAGCGTAGACTTTGCGTTGCAAAACTTACACAAACATAACGACGTTAAGTACATTATGTTCACATGTATAGAACGAAAGATATTTGTAGCCGATTGAATATATTTTAAAGAAACAGGATTGTTATTTCGTTGTGTATCACTCATTCTCGTTGTGAGATGTCGTTCGAAATTAATTAGACGCACGTGTCATATCACAGTAATCAATTAGTGTCAAATATCCATTACGATAATTTCATCGAAAATAGGAAATTGAACTGTCTATTCGTTGCTTATACGCCAGCTGAAACATTATTTTTGTTCTTTTTCCTTATTCTTTCGTCGTCTTAATGATATTATTAAACGTTAGTATCGTTTACATGGCGGTGGATGGGTCTCTCGTAGTGCGCATCCTGCCTGCCCTTGTCAGCGCGGACATCCATTACACGTCTCGACAGATTTATTTGACAAAAACCTTTGAAGCCATGTCGCTGCTTCGCTGCTGTTTCTGGCTGATGCCGACCGTAAGACAACACGCTATCTTCTGTATGTTTGTACGTGAAGCATTACAAATGCGTGTAGTCGACGACACGCCGCACGAAAAAAAATGTCGTTGCACTGGCGGATAAGCTGGAAAAACCTTTTAATAGAGCTTTCTGACGCGTATACGTGAGACTGAGTTATTTTTGACTCTGAACATAATCCGAAGATCAATTTTGACTTGGCGAAAGAGTTGTAGAATGAATGATCGTTGTTTATGCTTTGTAGTCGTGTAGGAAAAACGAACGAAATGTTTAAAGAAAATATTCTTTGTGTCTTAAGGAAACGTACACTTATATGATATATATATATATATATATATATATATATATATATATATGGAAAATGTCCTTTCTAAAAATACCGTGTCTGTAATTTCGTTTTTGATGAAGTTTATGTTAAGTAACACACTGTATGTGTAAATAATTGTATTCTTTTTTAAAAAAAATCATTTATTATAAATCAGACATATATACATATATATATTAGGTAAACAAGAATATTTTGTCGCTCTTATAACGTACAATAATTCCAAGAATTTGTTACACTTGTCGGATAAAATTCAAAAAATTGTTTATCAGTAATATAAGCATGTGTCTTAAATGAACATCGAACTGTTCACTTTAATTTAAAAAATAATTCTAACCCTTAAAAATGTTTGTGAAAAATAGTGTAGTATGTGCGTATTTGCTTTATGGATTAAGTTTGGGAGTAACGCTACAGAAACTGCAAAAAAAATTTGTACTGCGTTTGGAGAAAATATAGTTATATCAAGAATGGGCCAGAGATGGTTTAAAAAATTTTCTGCTGGAGATGAAACCATTAAAGACGAGACCAGATCAGGCAGACCATCAAATTTAAATATCGACGTATCGGAGACAATGATTGAAACAAGTTCCAGTTGGACGTGTCAACAGCTTGCAGAATTGTTCAAAGTAAGTGACGAAACAATACGGAAGCATTTACATAAAATAGGAAAAAGTTGTAAATTAAGTAAGTGGGTACCACACGAATTAACTTCCGATAAAAAATTACAGCGTCTTACCATCTGTACATCTCTTATTTCACGACTAAAATCAGAGACTTTTTGGATCAAATTTTGACCTTTGATTAAAAATGGACTATTTATTCCAACCACATACTCACCACTGGCTTTCATTAGGTGATCCTATCCCACAGAGTCCTAAATGAAAGTTAACACCGCGAAAACTTCCTCTCTGTATTTCGTGGACTTCAAAAGGAAATTTTACCATGAATATCTACGACTGGGTCAAACCCTCACGGAAAACATTTATAGTGAACAACTCCAACGAGTACACGATACATTAAAACAAAAACAGTCAGCACTTGTAAATCGTAAAAAGTATTATTTTTGCAAGATAACTCACGACCACACGTTGAAGTAGAGACCAGAACAAAAATTATGAATTTAGGGTAGCAGATCCTCTCTCATGCCCCATATTCCCCAGAAATATCTCCATTCGATTATCGCCCATTTTTATCTTTGGACAATTTTATGAGTGGTAAACAGTTTAATAATGAAGAAGAATTAAAAATGGAGATGTTTACATTTTTTGCAAATAAAAATAATCAGTTTTATAAAAATCGAATTTATAAATTATCTTCTTGTTCAATGCGAAGGTGGATATTTTGATGAATAAAGTTATTTTATGTAAAAATACACAAATGTTTTTTTCTCAATTCAAAAACGACAGAACTTTCTTGGTTACCTGATATATATATATATATATATATATATATATATATATATATATATATATGTGTATATATAAATATAGATATAAATGTATGTATGTTTTTATGTAAGTGTATTTTAATATGTTGTTCACAAGACTAAAAAATCATATTTAACACAGATATGCGTGTCTAATTACAATAACGTTATGTAAAGATTTTAATGACATCCGTTTCCCTTATATTTATATGTCTCTTCAACCCAACAAATTATTTATTATTTAAAATATGATATCTAAATTACTTCAGTAATAAAAATATTTCTTAAACTGTACCCACTGAGCATACAATAATAAATTTGTGAATGTACAGTTATTTAAATAACTTCAGCGGCAAACAAGTTTCTCTTTTAAAAACAAATAACATAAATTAACTTTGAATACCTTATACACACACACACATATATATACATATATATGTATATATACATACATATATATATATACATATATAATTTTCATATATATTAAATTCATAAAATCAAATTATTACATGAAGCAAAGTCAAATATTCAGAGAGACAAAATATGTTAAAATATTTATATGCCTTTAATATCACTTTTTAGCCGAGAGTATTTAAACTGTATATATATATATATGTACATGGTTACATTTAAGGATACTTTAATTTCTGTACACAATTTGAAATATTTTCCTTATAGCTTGTTATTTTTTTCGTATGTATTAAATATAAGACTAATATATTTGTTTCTTGTGTATACAAATTATGTTTGTACGCAAATACTACCACAAATTTAAAATATTCTCCCATATTTTAGACAAATAGGAATGAGAGACCATTAAAGAGATTAAATCGTAAATTATTTTATAAGGAATTTATGTAAAATAAAGATAGAAAATATCATATTAATACATATTCGAAAAGGTACAAAAAAAGAGATATAATGTGTGTATTTGTTTGTATTCTACTGTAAGTTCCTTGAGTGGTACACTTATATGTAATATATATATATATATATCAGTCGAAATGAATAATTTGTTTTTGCTGTACGAAAACGTTATAGTTTGAGTTATTTCTTAAACATGAACATAAAAACAATCATTTAATGTAATTACTATACATTTGCTACAAGCATAAGAAAAACTTACTAATGTCATAATCTATAATTTTCTTAAATATTTTATAGCAGAGTGAAGCACATGCTCTGCGTGAGTAACTCGATTTTATTTAACATTTAGTAAGGATTTAAATTAAATACTTTAACTTAATAACAAGATATTATGTTGGAAAAATTACAAAAAAATGTATTTATTATATGTTCTAATTCTGTATCATAACTTTTAATCTTTTGAAAATATTTTCATTTTTTATTCCTGGAAATGAGAAAATTTATTTAAATTTTTGCTACTCAAGAGAGATTTTTATTACATTTTTTCCATCATTTATATTTTCAAATACAAGTTATTAGTATTGGAATTTTTATGTCTTATTTTTAAAATTATTTTATGTATACACGCATGTCACGACTCTCTATACATACATACATATATATATATATATATGTATATATATATATATATATATATATATATATATATATAATATTTTTTTTTCTACACCTCTTCAAATAAGAATTATTATAATATCTTGTCTTTAATTTACATAAATTGTGTGTAAAATAATTATCATAAATAAAAAATACAAATCTTAACTACAAGAATACAAAGATCTCCTATTTTCTCCCTCTCTTTCTTTCTCTCTCTCTCTCTCTCTCTCTCTATATATATATATATATATATATATATAGGAAGAGAGAAATACAACTGATTTTATTCTCTAAGAAATAGTGTGTGAAATAATTCGCAATTTTATCTAAATAATATTAAAATTTAAATACAAACTTAATTTAATATCAATACTTATATAACTTATGACAATAGTGAATTTATTTTATTCAAATTAAAATTATTTAATCAAAGACAAATTAATAAATATTAACTTTAGTCAGTAAAAAGTCATTTGAATATAAATCCAGAATTTAACTCTCTACTATTATATTTAATAAGACTGAAAAAGTGTTATTTTTTTGTATTGAAAACAAATGTTTCAACCTTATTGAACGTTTAAATGTTTAATGAAATATTGATAAAGATCTCTTGTGATACAAATGAATACGAATTGATAAAATATAAGTTAAAATACTGAAAAGAAAGTTCTGAACTTAATTCAAACGATGTAACTTCATACATAATTGCAAGTTATAACTTTGTAAGTCATGTTTCTCTTGAACCTAAATGTTTTAATCTTCAATATTAGTTATATTGTCCTTGATACTTTTTACAACTGTTAAGGAAGTAGTTTTTCACTTATTATGCTAAAGAAACAGTGTCTATATCTTTAACTTCTTTAACAACGATTCCTTTTATAGAAGATAATAGAATATATATTTTTCTTTATTCTTTTCTTAAAAACAATAGTAAAATTATTTGTATTCAACTGTCTGTTTCGATTTCTGACTTGAAATATACATAAACTTATTAAAGTATAATTTTGCTGTTACAATTATTTGTAAATTAATTTATCAATAAGATTCTCAATTTTTTTTTCAATTTAGAAAACCGTAATAATTTATAACAATAAACTGATTTTCATGTTTTTTCGATTCAATTATTTGAATTAAATATTTTTTTAATCTATTCTGATACTTTTGTTCGTTTGTCAAGAATTTCTTAATATTTCTCAACAATTATACATTAAACAAAGAAAAATATGATTTTTAATAGAAACTTTTAAATAATTTCATTGAATATTCTTCACAAATTAGTGCTAGATACATAATTTTAGCCATTTGATTTTTATTTATAGCACAGTTACGTCCAAGTCAAATCGTTTATTTCTTTTTGTCTGTCCTTCATTCTATAGTATATTATCGTAAATTCCTTTTCGATTTTTCCATATTTTTCGAAATTTTATATTTTTTCATACGTTTAAAATCTCCACTCTCTCAAAACTCATAACATTTCTTCGAAGGAAAATGTTTAACAGTTGATTATTTTAATCAGAAAAAAATATTCTTCTGCTCGCAAATGAATTTTTCATTCATCTCAGCGACCATGAATTTTATTTCAATCAAAAATGATTAATAATTGATTTTTTTTATTATTATTTACATACATTTTGATAGCAAGTCAACTGTTTTCAGAGCACTAATGTACAGAACAGTCTGATCAAAATGCTCTCCACTTAACGCTCTGAATCTAACAAATCTGTAGACTAAAAGAGTTTACCTTTGATTAGATTTTTCTAGAACTGAATAATATTTAAACAGAATAGTTGATTAGAGACACTTTTAGTTGCAAAAATATTCAGATTAATTAATATTTGAGGAATTAAGATACAAAACAATATTTTTTTATAAAAAATATACTTGTAATTAATGTTATTATTATATCATAAATAAAATCATCTAAACAAATTTTCAATATTATTTAATAAGTAAATCTAGTGTTGATTCAATAATTTATAAGAAAAGAATGCATAAATTGAATGCAGTTTTCAATTCGTATGAAAATTGTACACGTACTCTGTACATATCCTTCAGACGTACTACATGTATGCTTGACATAAAGCATTTCTTCATACATACAATGAAATTATTTTTATAAATGTAATCAAAGAAAGAAGTCCAAAACGAATTGCAATTTTCACACAGAAATACAATAATGCACATACGTTAGATTCCTGTCTAGCCACACTTGTTTATTCACTGCACATCTACATCTCGGATATTGCACGTCAATCAGCTGACAATAGGGCACTCAGCCAACACTCACCCTTATACCACTATCCCTCGCTACATTTGTCTGTCACCCTTATCTCATAAATCCCGTTGCCGATCAAGAGAACTACATGCGGCATTATTATCTTTCTTTATTTGACTTGCACAAGAGTTATCTGCTTTCAGCATAAGGATACATGTTTATATGTAGGGGCGGTTTTATCAAACGAAAAAATAATGTTTTTTTTTCGTTTTTAATTTATTTTGTTTCGATTGAACGGGATTAAAAAAGAACGAAATATATTTTAACTTGAATTCAATTTTTTACAACTTCTGCTAAAGAAATAAACAGATGATATCGACAGAAAGTTTTACAAGAGTTTATAAAAAAACCTAACAGAGTATTTTAAAGAAATAACTTTGTATAATTTGTAATAAGTACAGAACATTCTTCAATTTCTCTCTCTTTATATATTTGATATTTTTTCAAACTGCGATTTTTTTTCGTATTTGCTATAAATAAACTATCAATATATTAAAAACCATGAAGTATTTATAATTTAAATGTCAAAATTGAAAATACCGATCCTTTGTTGATAGCTGAAAAAAAATTATATATCAAGGCCGCGCCACAGACGGTGCTGAAATATTAAGCAATAAAAAGTTTCTTCACCCCATTCTAAATATCTCTTTTTACTGCGTCAAAGTAAAAAGTTAGGGAGAATATCGAGCGGTTGAATTTTATTTTATGTGTGAATATGTTTATGTTACAAACGTAGCTTTTGAAACTGAGAAGTCATATATCTTTTTAAACAACATAGCACAAAAATAAGTATTTTAATTAAGATGTTTTCATGATTTCATGAAACTGTATTTTTAATATTGGTATATCATTCATTATGACAAAAACCCAAAATATAAAATAAGGAAATTTTTCTTTTCTTTTAATTGTGGTTCAATATTTGATATTTAAATTAATTTCAAGATTTAAAATATGTAAGTATTTTAAATCTTGAATAATAATAGGGTAAGTAGTAATAATAACAGGGAATATATTTTTTTGAAATATTAAAAATATTAATAGAAAACATATGCGGATTATAATTACAGATATACATTTTTTTTAATCTGTAACAAACTCCAAAATGACAGAAATAGTACAGTATAATTAGCTAATAAATATTTACTGTATTTATTATTACATTATAAGTAAATATATGTCAGAATAACAAGCCAGGGTAAACACAATGTTAATGCTCATTACCTATACTCTAATTTTCAAACATCTGTCAGGGATTTTCTTGAACTAATTTAAAACAAAGTGTTCCTTTCTGGGTGAGTACTGGATGAACCAAAGGTTAATGGCATTTTAAAACCCTTAAAAGTATCTTAAATCGTTAGAATTAGAGTAAAAACGATTATTTATAAATTAAGAACAGTTAGTTTCAGCTGTTAGAAATATATATTAGTGTCAGGTGTATTTATGTAATAGTTGTAACTTTGACAAGTCACATGTATACGGAAATTATTTTTGTTTGTTAAGGATTTTTAACTTATTCTGTACTTGTAATGAAATGCACTGAAATTAGTTGTGGGTGCCAAAGAAAATAACACTGTATTGATGATAAATTTATGTTTAGTTTGGATTTGAATTTGTTAGAACACAAATTAGTAAGTTGAATATTTATAATTCTTATAAGGAAATAAGGTATCAAAAAATAGACACAGTTTATAAACTTTTATTGCTTAGACAAAAATATATTGTTTTAATACTAATTTTTAGTGAATATATTTAGATAAATTAAAAGATATATATATATATATATATATATATATATATATATATATATATATATATATATGTATTATTAAATGAAAAAATACATTACAAAAAAATCAATCTCATAAAAAATATTGTAAATATAATTATTAGTATTAGGTTGGTGGAAAAATAATTTCGGTTTTCGATATCTGAATTCTAACCTTAATTTTTTTTACTGAAAGTGTCATTTCATCGTGTTAATGTTAATATCATTTTAAAATGCATTTTTTAGTCTGTATTTTGGTAACATCAACTTTGGTTTTGTTATTAATTTTGTTTCAAATTGTGATATTGAATTAAAGATGGAAAAGAAGCAATTAAGTGCAATTTTTTGTGAGTTCAAAACGGATGTTAAAACAATAGTAACTGCTCATAAACTAAACGATGCTTTTGGTGTGGGTTCTATTAAGGAACGTACGGTGCAATGGTGGTTCTAAAGATTTTGTGCTAGGAACAAGAACCTTGAAAATGAAGAAGTTCTTGGGCGTCCTTATTCAGTTCATAACGAACAACGGAATGCGTTGGTGGAATCAGAACCACGCACAACAATTCAAAAGCTTGCAAAAAAGTTAGGGGTTTGTCATCAAACAGTTCTGGACCAATTAAAACCACTTAAATTAAAAAATGTATATGAATTTGAAGGCAAGTAACGGCAATTATTTTGCTATCAACCTAGTATATAAATTTGATTACATGGCTTTTTTTTAAAAAAAAACGTGAAAATATGACAATTATATTAAGTATTTATATACTTATTTAAATTAAAAGAGAATAATTGCAGAAATAAATGTTTTTATATCCAAATTTTGTTATTTTGTATAATTCTTAATTTTTAATTTTTCTTTAATATATAAATATTATATATATATATAAATATTATATATAATATTTAATATATATATATATATATATATATATATATATATATAATGAATTTAATTATATATTTTATATGAAATATAAAACAGTTAAATATGTATAAAATATAAATTGAATACAAATCAAAAATTATTTAAAAAAATATCGTGAAATGAACGAATTATTAAAATATATAACTATATAATATAGGATTTTCATAAAAAAAAAAGTAATATTGAAAATATTGTTGTTCACCGACACATCAAAAAAAATCAAGATATTGGAATATCTCAATATATTCATGTATTGAAAATTTCCCAACTAAGGAAATTGTGAACTTTGGAGCACTTTAAAAACATATTGCTTGTCAACATTGTACATGTTTCAGAATCTTAAATATTGCGGTCAAAAAGAACACCGAACAAAACAAATACATATTGATGAAAAAATCTACTTTTTATACCGTTTTTGTCAACGATCCTCGTTGACTTATTTGCCGAGTTCGTGATCTATTTTTGTGTAAGTTGTTATTCATGCATTTAAACGATATAGTTTATTTTTGCAGGAATCGGTATATAGAAGTAAACGATTAGCCATTGAACGTTTGTAAATGTTAAGTTTGCGTGACATTCGGAACTAAATTAAACTGGCTCCGAGCATGAAAGCACGTATTACCTTCTATGTACACACTCTTATATATATATATATATACTCAGAAAAGAAAAAGATTACAAACTTTAAATAAGATTATGATTTAAATAGCAATAGTGTTTACTCTCGTCGGAGGAAATTCTGTTTATTTTATTAATAAAGTTTTATTCTTTTTTGTACATTTTATTTGATACTTTTAAACCTACCACTTGGTGGAAATGTAAAATAACGTATGAACGGATAAAATTATATAAATGTACTTTATTTCCTATTTATTTTATCAAGATTATTCCTCTAACGTTTTCAAATCGCATTCGCGGGATTTACATTTTAAATCAACTTAAATATTATATTACTATGAAGATTGAGATTAAAAAACAATCTTTGTTCTTATAAATTGATCGATGTTCGAAGCAATTGTATTAATTCTCTCTCTTCCTCTCTCTTTTGGTTCCTCATTTTCTCTCTATATATTTTTAAGTATATCTGGAATGCCACTTCAATACGTATACAAACTGTACCTGAGAAAGAGTAGAAATTTTCATCAGATAAGACTTGTATGTCGCTTGTTGGGGCCAAGAGGACGAAAGTGTTTGAAAAGTTAACAACTTTTCTGTTTAAATGTTTTTTCTTCATTTTTTCAGAATTTTATAAATAAAACTTCGGGAATTTATCATGAAAATGGGTACATGACGGAATAACCTACCAAAATAATTAAATTTTAGTTTGAAGCCGGCTTTCGAGCATGTCGTTATTTTAATGTTCAAACAAGACTATCGGAATCAATTATGAATCGATTAGATGAAAATTTTCGACAACAAGGTACAGTTAGTAACCGTCCATGATATTTGGCCCTAACTGAGAAAAAATGTTCAACATGTACCGAAGAGTATTGAGCAAAGTCCTGAAACGTCAACCAGAACACGTTCATTCGAGCTTGGAATATCTTGGAGGTCACTGGAAAGAACTTCAAGAGCATTTAAAATGTTCCCATACAAAGTACAGTTTGTAGAAGAGCTGAAGTGAAGAAATTATCAGCATCGACTTGAAAATTTGGACAATGAAAAGAGATGAAAATATTGCAATAAATGTTTTAAACCCCTTCGTTCCTTTTACATCACACTGTATAAATCTTTTCAAACCGAGTTAATTCTAAAATACCTAGATGAAAAATTCAACAACAACAATTTCCATATTTACATCCTTTCTAACATTTATGAACTGAAAATTAATGATATTTACTATTTTATTATTTCAATGATAAAAACTAGAAGTATAAATATGAATGAATAACATCTTATTCGATTCATTCGGATTTCTGTTGTTAAATCACTTTTTTGTTATTATTTATCAACTAACAAATTGAAAACGTTTGATTACTCTAATAAGATATTTTATATATTGTTATAAATTATATGTATGAATGTGATATACTATAAACAGTATTTGTTATATTAAAGCTATTGATAAATATACATATATATATATATATATATATATATATATATATATATTATTTATATAAATATGTATTAGAAAATTCATATGTTATTACCATAGATATAGTTATGACAAACTTGATTGCTTCGTTATTAACATTACTTTATAATGACGAAGGATAAATATAACTACATGCATTCGTGATACTATTAAACCTATTAGAAAATGCATTGTTCTTTCATTCTTATAAATATTAAATTTACTAAGCTATCAAACCTCATTACGATATGAAAACTGTTCAACTCATAGGATACAATCTATGAAACAATATACATTTCTTATAAAATATTAATATGCTATGCCAAACGTGTCGATAATTTATGAGTTGATTTGTTATAATTTCAGTAGAAACAAATTGAAAGTGGAACACGGATCCATAAATTAGATAATTTTTTAAAAATCGTATCGATTTTTCAAAACCTTGAATTCAGAGATATTACTGATTAATGGCGACATGTATCCAGGAACAAATTACACGATTATTAATCCAAAAGCACATCAAATTGCACCATTTAGCCTGGAGAAACACATTAGTCACAGTAATTACATTATGATTACTAAAACGAAATTAGTGTAATGTTAATTAGAAATTAACGCACCATGTGCATAGCAATAACATACCGATGGACGCCAAAATAACGTTAGCGAAAACAAGACCGTAGATATCAAAGGTTATAAAGGTCCACCAAATCACGCCATGTTCAATATATATATATATACATATATATATATATATATATATATATATATATATATATATATATATATATATCTCGTATATATATATATATATATATATATATATATATATATATATATACATTGAAAATTATAAGAAACATGAAGCATACAAATTTCATTAAATTATTTTTACATCAGTATCATTTTTAGAGAATTTTTAATTTAATAGATTACTAATTGTGATCTACTATACTTAACATTTTTCCGAAAAATGTCTTTTATCTATGACATATCATTTTTTTTCTTGGTATAAAATATTTTTTTTATTGAAATAACATAGTTAAAGAAAAACTTATGAAAGTTTTACGATTTAAAACTAATAAAGTATCAAAACTTTTTTTCATTAATTTTTCATTTTAATATACATATATATATATATATACTCAGTGCCTTTAAATTGAATCAGTCATAGAAAAAATTACAAAACTAAATTCAGCTTAGATAACGTGTCTTATTCTGTATAAATCACAATAATATGTTAATATTAAATTAAAAAATAACAAATTTTTGAAATAAATAGATGGAAAATCCAAAGAATACATATGTACATATATGTGTAAACAAAATTAATTATTTTTTATAATACACAAATTAAATAAAATAATTATTTTGTTTAATTTGAAATTAAAACAACAATTGTAATTAAAACAAGAATAGTATTACTGTGCGATTAAGACAAACTGATAAATAGTAATTGCGATGAAATATCTTGAATAAAGTCTCTAATTCAATAGTTAATTATGCTGGCTAATAAGCTAGCTATTCTGAGTGCTACAAAAAGCCTCAAAGGAGGTTAATATATTAGGTGTAAAAAATAATTCTGTGCCTTTAAATTAAATCAATCATAGTTATCTTTTAAAATAAAATATTTTCTCTTCGTTTTAGGAATTTGAAGTGCCAACCTTAACATTTAAAACATTACATGTTTTGAACAAGCAGTTGACATAACCTCACAAGACAGTAGTGAACACGATGGCGTTAGAAAAGCAGCATATTACTTATTTTCCAAAAAAATAATCGACTCTCATTTGGATAAATAATCAAAATCAGTAATTTAAATTTCAATTAGTAAATTATGATGATAAACACACACATATATATATATATATATATATATATACATATATATATATATATATATATACATAATATGTATATATATATATATATAATATTTTTATATAAAGTCTAAATTCTTATCAAATATACATTTTAGTGTTCCTTTAAATTCCCACTTGAAATATCTTCAAAGCTCCTGTATTAAATACCGTACGTGTTTTCTTCTGTTTACGGCTTATAAAAGACACACTTCCCTGAAAAAAATGTAGAAAATACGCTCTTGCGCCAGCATAAAAATAGCAACAGTGGGGTGCATTCGTAAACAGCGTGCGAGTGATTTCACAGTCGATGTTGCGAGCGATGAGAGAGCATCAAATCTAAATTAATTGTCATAAGTTGCTCATAACTCTCCGAACAGTTCGGCAGTTTAATGTTAGCTTTGTGGGTTTCAGTGCGTTTCCTTAGTATTAACTACAAGAGTTTCTCTTAGCGCTGGTTGGCATTGTATTCGTAACTTGATAACATGTAACTAGCAGCGTATTTGATTGTTAAAGTTACTAATTTGAACTTATCCCTAGGTAACCGGATATCTAATTCAAATACGAAAGTTACTCCAGTTTTAATACATGACATAGAAACTCGTGTTTAGAAGATAATAATAATGTCTTTTGTAATAATTTCATACGAATGTATGCACATGAAATAATAATATACTTACAAAAGTGTATGATGACATAATAATACGCACTCTATCGGGTCCTCGAACAAAGTACGTACTCTTAAACAAAATAATTCTTGACATTAAGAGTTTAACGAGACTGTGTTGTTTGTTTAACAATAAACTTTGTATTGTGTTGAATATAGAATTTAAACTAAACATACGAATCAGTTAATAGCAAACTGGTGTACAACCTGACCGTACATTTCGAACTGCTGATCAGCACGTAAATTATCCATTTTATATTTAACAAGTAAATAATGGATATATAGTTGAATAATAGAGAATTGACTTGCGAAGTTCGATTTGAAATTATCAATTACTTACAATGGTGATTGCCACAAATCATAAATAGTTAATAATCTGTCTGCCTTTATATATATATATATATATATATATATATATATATATATATATATATATATATATATATATATATATATATGTTAGATATACAAATTAATTCGGTGTCATAATTATAAAAAAATGAATGTTTACAGAAAAATGGAATATATTTCAATCCTCAACTTATTCCCTATTATTTTACAAAAATTTTCCCAATCTGTCGGATAATTAACACATTTCTTGTCAAAATTAATATAGCAACTTTGAGGTGATGAAGTTGTAATATATTTTCGGACATTTTCCACTGTTTTAGCGTTTTTCTATATTTTATGCAATACAACACCTTTCTATAAAGTTGCTCAAATCATTCCTCCAGCCTCATCTTTTCAACTGGAATGTAAAAAGTATGCAATGTCTTTTTCAACGTCATCGGGTTCAGTACTTTTTTATGAGGTCTTACCAACTGCTTGGCAAAGTTATATAGTGTTTTTAAATGTTAAACTTATCACTTTAGGATCTTAAAACGACAAGATAATATTTTAATTTTAAACAGATTTATGATTGATTTAATTTAAAGGAACCGAATTACTTCGTACACTTAATAATTACTAGATAATAATAATGTGGATTGAAGATAAATCTGTGAAAATCGATTACAAACAATTACAAATAAATTAAAACAAATAATCGAAAACAGTTCTAACATTAAACATAAAAATCTGAATCCTCGATTTCTACATCAATAAAGTATAAACAATGAAATAAAATAATGATTACTGGAATTACTGTGAGTTTATCTGAATACACAAAATCTTTCATATAGATTTTTTCTATTATTGATTTCAAGAATTAACCTATATTATCTGACAGATTGATCATTTGTAACGTACATTTACAAAGATTCATTTTATTTGTAATGAATTCACACATTTTTGTTTATCTACATGCGTGTCATTTAAAAAACATGCATTTGGAATTTCATTTCTCCATCCGTTTTAAACCGTATTCACCCTTTATAATGTAAAATTCAGTTTACATAAAACATGAAACTTTTTATACTTTTCAATAAAGAAAAATACATATATATATATATATATATGTGTGTGTGTGTGTGTGTACATATGTATATGATCTTAATGGCGTCTTCGACGTAAAAAAATATTATTTGAGTACAAGTTTTAGCACATCGATATAGAATAGTGATTATGTTATTTTTCTATTTTGATTTATACGATACTTTTTGTATACTCTTATATGTTTTCGAAAACTTGATATTTATTTATCAATATCTTTGGAAAACAAAATATAAATTGAAGAAAAGCTATTTCAATTCTACGTTTCGAAAAATATTGTGTTGATTTATTATGACATTATTAAAAATTTAATTTTCTCTATAGACATAAAATGTTTGAAACGAAAAGTGATACAAATTACAAACAAAATAAAAGTTTCCTATAAAAATATTTGTGCAGATAAACAATATATATATATATATATATATGTATGAATTTATTTACTTGTTATAAATTGTTGTGTTCAAAGTTTTTCGTATAGTTTTAAGAATTGTTTTAAAGTTTGTCATGTAAAGAAGTTTTCTTAAGTTAGATTAACTATTCGACATACTTCTATTTGTTTTAAGTGTTGTAAAGTTTAGCTCATTAGATGTGTTGTTATTCTATTAAGATAAATAGGTAATTAGAAATTCAATTAAGAAAATGTATATATATATATATATATATATATATATATATATATATAAATATATGTATGTATATAGAAAGAAATACTTATAATATTTAGTTAAATAATAAAAATCTAATAATGTATTTAACAAAAATAAATATTTTATCATTGACATAGAATTGAAATTTTAATTAAACTTTTTTAGTAAAATATAAATTAGCATTACATCGGTAAATAATCTTTAAAAATATTGATATACTGAACTTATTAAATAACAAATTTACTACAAAAGAATAAAATTCATCTAAATCTTATTATTAAAAGATATGATTTTTTTTAAGGTTTATATATATCTTTGTATATATATATATATACATATATATATATATATATATATATATATATATATTAATAATGATATTAATTAATAAAATATATAAACGAATCAACTTTCACTATGAATAAGAAATTATTTCATAAGATAAAAATTAATATGGCGAAAAAATCTACTTGTCGTTAATTGAATACTAGTGAATTTATTTAATAATTACAGTTAGCATGTTTTGAAAAGTAAATAATTAAAATTATTATACATTATATTTATAAGTTAAATTCTCTGAAAATTAACTCATAATTAATTCAGTTTTTAGTGTAGCAAAATAAAATACAATAGAAAAATCAATTATCGATAAAATATTCAACATTTGCTAAGCTGTGCACGGAGGCTATTCAATAAAATGATATTTTGTCCGATAGAGGATAATGAAAGCTTAAATTCTAAATCTATCCAAAATTCGATACTATAATCTTCACAATATGTCTGTATCTTAAGAAAGTCACGCCGAGTTTAGTAAACTTAGTCTGGATAGTTTCGATTTGTAGAGATTCTAAGTACAATAGTTTATGTTTCACCTTCTTATTGATGAAAACTTTATCAGAAGTCCATTACAGTGTCTAAAAGCTAAAGCAGGCAAACATATTATGTTACGATGAATAATTATGAATTAAAATACGATTATAATTGTTTGTTTCGTATAAGTTATCAACAAATACATACATACATACATACATACATACATATATATATATATATATATATATATATATATATATATATATATAATTGTTTAGACATCAATAGTATCACACAGGACATAGTTATAATCCGATAACTACATTAAACTACAGATTATATAACTGTGAATACTTAGATTTACTGCTCTGAGTGCTACGCTTTAGCATTAAATATTTATTATTCATAGAAACAAACAATATATCATTAATATAGATCATATCCTGGAATATGTATTATATTTCTGTAACGATAATGTTTCGTTTTAAAAGATTAAATGTCAACAGAGTAATAAAACAGTAAAAGAGATCTATTTTTCTATTTACAATTTAAATAAACAAACTAATTATCTAGCGAACCATCTCTCATAAAATGTTTATAAAGCTAAATTATCCAATTAAAAAATATATACAAACTCGTTTCACCGAATCCGTCTGAAAATTTGTAACAAAAAAACTGTATATCCAGAATACAATTTTAAACAACTATTAAATACAGTTTGTTCTGTACAAAAGTAAATATCATTTAAAACACTGATATACTCAAATTAAACTTACTCAAATAACAGAATTATTACAAAGGAAAAAAACGTCATCTAAATCTTATTATTTAAAAGATTTATTTGATATATATATATATATATATATCATTTATTTTCGTTTGATACACCATTTTTGATAAAATTCTTCCTCTAAAAATTTCAAAATACAAATATAATACTTTTGTAGATATCAGGACAACATTAAATGATTAATAAAATTTTCTATAAATGACACTTGAATTATACACAAAACATAAAAATGTAACCTCTTTGTAAAACCATCGATATTCCTATCGAAAATTAAATGATATTCTTATTGCTCTCATTACCATATTATATATATATATATATATATATATATATATATATATATATATATATTGTACATATATAATATTTTACGATAGTTGAAAAAATCTTGATTTTTAATGTTTTTCCTTATAAATTTTATTCAAAAATATATTTTAATGAAACTGACAATTTGAATTATAATTTTATTTTCGATTTTTTTACGTACACATACACATATACATACACACACACACACATATATATATATATATATACATATATATGGTGTATAAATTAATTCGGTGGCTTTAAATTGAATCAATGATAACAACTCTGTCTTAAATTAAAATATTTTCATGTCATCTTAGGATTTGCAAGTTCCAACCTTAATATTTAAAAACACTATATATATATATTTATATATATATATATATATATATATATATATATATATATATATATATATATATAGGCCAATCAATTTCCTTAACCGCACAAAACACTAGAAAACATGATAGCGTTCAAAAGTCATTTTATTAGTTATTGCATACTTTTCGAATTCCAGTTAAAAGTGCTACCAAACCTATGGGAATACTTTGCTCCGCTTTAGAGGAAGGTGTTATAACGCATAAAACATGCAAAAAATGTGAAAAAAATTCGAAAATACATAACTATTTCATCGACTCAAAGCTATCATCTTTTCTCGAGGGATTCTTCAGTTACCCGACGGATAGAGCTAAGCTATACAAAATAATGGGACTTAATGTGAGGATTTGAATTTATTCCATTTTTCGATAAACATTCATTTTCTATAAAAAAAGCACCGAATTAATTTGCACATCTAATATTTAATGAGTTTTTTTATTCCATTACGAACACTTAAACCATAACGTGTGCTTGTTCAATAACTTATTTCGAAATCAAACAATTATAACACCTTTTCACATAATTTATAAGTTTGTATAACATTTTTTAATAATAAATTTTACCTGAAAAATATATTTGGTAAGTGATTCATATAAAAGTACTAGATATACCAAAAACAGAAACAAAATAAATATTAAAATAATTATTTTCAATCGAAATAATACGATTATTATTATGAATACAAAATAATGTACTGTATGAACATGCATTTAAAATCGAACAACATTATTACACTCTGAATAGAAAAAAAATATACAAATGTAGGATATTAACAAATCCTTGGAAGTAATGAATTAATTATTTTGATACTTTCGAACAATCAAATTCTAAGTAAAAAAATCATTTCAATGTCAAGTTTCTCATTTCTTCGAATCTGCTTAATTTCTATGTAAGACATTATCACATGTGCACGTACATATATAAGATTTAAATTTTAATAACCGCGTAATCTTGTTCATGTTACCTTGAACTTCATTATATCGCATTTTATACACATCGGATGCTTATGTGTTTGTTTCAACGTCAACGTTCATCATACTGTCTACTACACGAAGTAACAGTCATGCATGTTCGACGAACAGGTTTCATAGCATGTGAGGACATGACAGATTGTTTATAGTCATCGTATATATATATATATATATATATATATATATATATATATATAGGTATAGTGAGGGACATTGTAGAACGAATACGAGATTCGTCCATTACGTCGTGAGTTATTAATTACAACATAAATTAATCATTCGATACTTCATCTTAAAATACGAACATTTTATGACCAAGACAAATTAAATGACTTCAAAAAAAATTAGCAATTATTTTTCTTCTTATATACAATTAATGTTGTGCATTTAATCTTATTATAAATGCAAAGTTGACACGTGTCTAATAACGAACACAACGTTGTTAAATCTATTTAAATATTTTTTTATGAAGATCTTTATATTTTAAAATTAAACCGTTGAAAAAAATGACAAAGTTAACAATCAATGATTGATTATGAAACATTTTAAATCTTAGCTCATTTAATTAATTATCAATAGAATGTTCTGTTGTTTGTATATGTCATATCTTATGGTAAAAATATATAATAGTCTTTAATTACGCTTTAACATAAAATAAAGCAGTGTTAGAAATATATTACATATTTTTAATATTGTGTTCGATGTTCGAGAATCTGGTTTTATGAATTTTGATAAACGTGTTTGAAGATATGAAAAGTGTACTGAAATATAGATAGGAAATTATCAATGAAACACGGCGTGCTGTTTTATAAAACAATAAGAGTTTATAATAAAAAATATTTCAAATAAAATGATTTTATAATCAGAAATCAATAATGAATTATTAGGAAGCTTGAGAAAAGTTTGAAGATTATTTAGATTGAAAAGATTAAAGAGAAAAAAATATTTAGATTTTTTTTACAAAACTCTTGAGAAAAATAGTTTTTTAAATGAAAAATTGCATGAAATACTTTATGTCGTTTGTAAAACTTAAGAAAATATTTTATTTACTTTAAATAATGAATTTGATGTTACTGGCGAGCGTAAATAATTTTATTATTATTGATTTTTGATGTAAGATTTTAAATTTAATAGCAATTTAAAACGTTTCGATAACCTTAACCAAACGACTATGTTTTTATATTTATGTACGGTTTATTAATTGACTAAATACTAAAACAAATAATTCCTTTGTAAAACATGATGTTTACATCAACTTAGTAGTGTTTTCTGCAGACATAATTATAGATTAAAAAATCCATAACACAGTTTCAGTTATAACTGGCAAGAACACTGACTTAACGAAACACAGTGATAAAATAAATAATAAAATAATTTTATAGCTAATAATTTTTAAATTATCACTCGTATAACACGAAATACTGATGTTAAAATTATAGTCACCATTTCTATAGAAATATCTCATTTTATAACACTGTTTAGCATATCATGTATTTTTGTAATAATTAAATTGTAAAACGACCAAAGGAATATTTTATTTCTTAGTAAGGTGTACGTGTACGAGAGGAAGATGGAAAAAAAACTATATAATCATAAAAAAGATAATAAATACGAAATTTCTGATCGTTAAAGTGAGTAATGGGCCGGCAATTAATATGCTAAGATCAAGTGTGAACGTACGGCCGTAATATATAAAAGTAAAAAAGTGGATTGTTAATTACAACCTGACGTGTTTGAGAATCCATTAAATCGAAAGCTCATCAATTCACAGTATGAGTGTGTATCAGGTCAGGTGTCGAATGTCATTAAATGATGAATCCTAATGAATAGCAATTATATACAATTAGTTATGGTAATGACTTTAGTTGATGTGTCTTATCTACGAATGTAGTAATTATATCGAGATAAGAAACAAATGGAATCACTGAAATTGTGACATGGTGTGGATTAAAGTCGTACCGACTTGGAATGATACCTTTATGATTTATATGAAGAGATACGTATCTTTTTTTTAGATTATGTGTTTTTTTCTGAACGTCTTTTAGAAAATACAAGTCCAGTTTAATCATATATGAATTATCTTTCTATATTATAGAAATGAAACAGTGATGATTTCGTTCCAGTGTCTTTTATCCGTTTTCTAATTGATTGATATCGGTTTCATGGTCTCTGTACTGATTGGTTGATATCAGTCACATGATATGCGCTCTCAGTCTAAAACTCATAATAAAATTATTGAAAATATTGTATTCACTGAAACTTTAGATTAAAAAAATTGGTAATCATTTTAACATGTATTGCGTTATGTTAATTTTTATAAACTTTTCCAATAAAAATTCTACAACTTACATATTACGCCGATTATTCGTGTGTATAATTTGTTAATTTCTATTATTTATTAGAGGGAATGGAGGAAGTATTAGTGAGTGGAAGCAAGTCCTCCCTCTTGAGGGTCAGTGAACGCAGCGAGCAGAGGGCTGAGTCCAGTAGTTTATACAGTACTTAAACAATAATACTCACAACACATCTAATTGTGAAACATATTTAACAGTATCACTTCTCAAAATAAAATCGTGACTGCCTTAGGCAGGGGGTTGTTTCTACAGGTGTACTACGTTTTTCAAAATGTTTAATAGCCAATTAAACAGACATCAACAATTAAAGAAGTCCAAATGAAGAATAGAGGTTATATACTGGTAGTCTTGAAGAAAAGTCTCCAGAAACAGCCAAAGAAAGAATAAGTCGGGAAAAAAGAACAGAAAATTTTTCAAACTAACAAAAAAAAACACCAATTCAGTAAACAGTGTAACTATTATGTTTTATGGAAATATACACATAAAAAATATTTGTTTCAAGCTAATTTTTTTCTAATGTAATTTAGATTTCATTAAAAAAAGAATTAATCGATTCAAATTATTATTTTTCGTTATATTTAAATGAAACTATTAGATTTTTATTCAGCAAATTCTTCAATTCCACGCTATGATACTTTAAACTTACATGGCATGAAATTACTTGAATGTTTTATAGAAAAATTTTCATAATAGGTTGGATTATTTTGGAAAATAACAAGAGGATCTTTTCCCATATTATATATATATATATAAAAGAAAAATTGAAATATCAACTAATAAATGAAGAAAGTGTGACGAATTCAGTATAAAAAATTTCTAAAATATGTCTTGTTTTCGAAATCTGCCACATGTTTCTCAAAAATGAATGAAATATCACAATAAATTTATTTTATATTTAAAATTATATTTTTTAATTATTTTTTTAAAAAAAATTAAAGTTAAAATAAGGACTAAATTTTTATTAAATATGGATTAAAATGTCAAGTAACTAATTTTTTTTATTCTTACATCATCTAAAATTTATTAAGTTTTAAATATATATATATATGAGTTGAAAATTCAAAAAAATATAATATTAACTTTATTCCAGTAATTAAGTTGTGTCTCTTGAAGAGAAAATAAAATTGTGTAATTAATATGTCTAAGAAGTAAAACAATTTCTTTTCCTCAATTTTATATTGAATTTACTGTACGTCTCTTTCGATATTTAATGTTATCAATTATCTTTGATGTCTCTCATATTGAAGCTTTTTAGCTGTATGCTATTAATCCAATCATCTCTCGTACTCATGTACTGACTCTAATATCAGATATTAAAAAGCTTTATTCATACTATTAATTCGAATTATAGGAAACATTTGTATGTTTTTTATAATAATATATACAGATTGTAAGACATATATATATATATTAATATATTCATAAGATAGTAATTTAATTCGTCAGGTGAATAAAATATAAACAGAATAGTTTATATAAACGAATGCAGCAACATTTTTATATTAAAAACGACATCATAAAAGTGGAATAACTAAACCGAAATTAAATTTTCTTACGTAGAGTCTGCATTTGCATTATTTAATGGAATAGTCGAGAAAATGCATTTACCATGCTAGCACTACTACTACACAGATGTCACAATAATCCGACAAACCAAAAACTCTCGTACAATACTCAAGCTATAAGCTTGACTGCTGTCTCAAGTCACAATGCGCTTTTGCAATATCTACTGGTATCACGTGTAATCATTTTAAAAACGAGAAATAATATAATATTTAGATTGCGACATCAAGGAACAGATGACTTACTTTGAATCTATAAATTCTTTGCAATAGCTGTTTATTAAGTTTGTTTTATAAAAAAAATTATTTGTGTATATAAATCTAACATTTTTTGAGCTTAATCTTAAACTGCATTTCAATTTGGTTTCCTATATATGTACATTATTTAATATAAAATTGTTTCTCAACTAAATTTATTTTGATTAGGTTTTCAAGAAGATTAAAACTAGCGACAGAATTATGGTCAAAAATTTTACAAATGAAAACGTTGAGATAGAGTAATAAATTATCTACCTTGATGCTTTGAATATAATGGTGTCGCTGTTGAAATACCCATAAGTAACAATCAAAAAGTATCAATAAATATTTATAGAATATTTGTAATCAGAAAAATAAGTGCGGTTAGAGAAAAAGTGATTTGCGAAAATGAATTAAGTCACTGTGTCAAAACTGTGTCGTGATTTTTCAAAACGTCATGATAGTTAAAAATAATTATATAAAAAATAAATTTAAGAAAATCATATAGATGTAATAACTATTCCTTTATTTGATTTATTTCCTTTTTAATAAGTCAATAGAATCTATTTCTCATTTTTCAAAATTGCTTGTTTATTAATACCTATTTTAAATAAGCTATACAAAGATAATATTCATATATGAACTGATTGTATTACAAACAGGATTAGAATTTATAAAAATACACATCAGGAATTAAAATATGTAACATAAATGTTGGATTAATATATACATAAGCTTTTATATGGAAACTAAGACAATTTAGTAATGGAAATGAATTTTTTAATTAGAAACATACATGATTTAAACGTTTTCAGTTTATACTTGACATTATGTTCCCATTTTAAATTAAAACTGGATCTGTTGTATTAGTTTGTGAAGTTAGACATTGCTGTAAAATATTTACAAGACAGTCATGCTGAATATGCTACAGGAATAGAAGTGCTACAGGAATAATTTAAAATTTCAATGAATTTATTTTGCATTGGTTGCATTAGCAGTAACTGTAATTGATCTATACATAAAAATGTATATTTTAAGATATTTTACACGGAAAAAGTTTTTTCACAACAATTACTTTCTGATTGTATTAAAATTCATATTTTTCTTTGTCTTTACATGCAAAATTCGATCTGTAATTATATCATTTCCTAAGGAAGCCAAATTAAATCATTTATTTAATTAAACTTCTAATACACAATTTTCATTAATTTATTAAATATTTTTGATTAGAAAAAATATTAAAGTTTGTGAGAGGGAAAATGTTGATTTGTGAAAGAGTTGTTTAATGTTCTGTAAATATTAAAAAATATTTTTGTTATTTAATTGCATTTACAAGAATTTATGTTTAAAGTGAAAAAAATCCATAAATATTACAACTAACTAAATTAATAATTGAAAAAACATAAAATGTATTCAAATATTAGTCATTTTAAGAATATTTTTATTTAATTATTTAAAGCAATCAAAATATTTGCTTATTAAAAACTCTTAACCAAAAACGAAATTCTTCATTCTTGAAAAGAGAAAACTATTTTAAAATTCTCAATAAATAAAGTTCTAATAACGTTTTTGAAAAAAATAATAAGATTTGTTGAGTCTAATTCTCTTATTTCTTTGTACATCCACACTGAGTGCATTAAATCTAATCAATCTATTATTTAATACTGCTTTAAATACATTTTCTTCAATAAGTCTTATTTATTATTCACAATGAACACTTTTAACGTTTTTATTTTTTTTAAGAGGATGAGATTGAAAAATATATATAATTAAGGTAGATATTATTACAAATATGATGTACTTATATTTGATTTTAAGAGCTTTTTAAGATAATAGTTTTTCGAACAAAAATTATAATTTTATTATACTTTATTTTCTTGCCTTTTTGTGTAATCTGAGTAAAATAGTAGATCTGGTTTTAAATTGTAGCAATAATATGAGTATAATTACAAACACAACAAAATATTTTACTGCAAACTCATCATAATTTTTATTTTTCATTTATATTTTTGTGATTCATTCCATATTTCTATAAATTTATTGACAACCGTTTTTATTTTTCATAAATTTCATTTAATTTACTTGAACGTATACTCCTTTATTACCTTGTTTCTATTAAAATACAACAAATTCGTCTTGAGGATATATTTCTTTTAAAAAAAAACTCGATGAAAGGAAACTTTGTGCTTTATAAATGAATGTTTTATTTATCATGTTTTTTAATAAATTTTTAACAAAATCAAACATTTTCAAACCACGAATTTCTATTTAGTAATTCAGATTCTGTATCATGTCTGCATACCTTTCGGTTCTTGAATCAATTTCGCGTGTTTATACAAATTAAAAGAAAAAAAACGAATATATCAAACATGTTTCTTTATCATTTCATGTTCGTTTATTTTTCATTTACATATTTTATGAAAATTAATTACAAAAATGTCAATGTATTTTTAAATAAGAACACAAAAAAACAAATCAATGATTTTTTTACATATTAAATATATTAAAATATCTTGGATGTATATACAAATTAAATATACGAATTACCTCTTCGTAAATGCCTCAAGCAATATTTAATTAATAAATTGTATTCTACTTTTAACATTTAATTAATTAAAACATTGAAAAATTTTTTTCGATGTGTACATGAAATTAATATATTTTAAATAAAATTCGTTTATTAATATTTATTTAATTTCAGGTAGATCATTAGTAAAAAATCTCGTGTACAAACAATTTTCAAATGATTTTATTTACATTTAATTTAATAATTTGTTCCTATATTTTTCATGAATATTCCTAAATAAATATTAATTATTTATATTTTTTTTGCTTAGGATAGAATAGAAAAAATATTGTATTTTATGAATATAAACTAGAAGATTTCGTATATATATATATATATATACATATGAGAATATCGATTTTATTTTACTATAACAATAATTCATTTTGTTGGCAACTTGACAGTAAGTAATGGATTTTTAGAGACGCTAAGTGAATTCTTACATCGATAAGCAATAATGTATATGAAAGATATAACATTTTGGAAAACTACACCTCAAGAACACTTAGTGTTTGATATGAATTAAAATAAGATAGAATGCTTTTTGATTGAGGGTTATAAAAAAGTCACTGTATAGTTTTTTGCATTAGATGGAATTGACGGGATAATTAACGTATGATATATTTTATGGCTAAACAAAGTTATATAATTATATATAAATATATATATATATATATTTATAGAGAGAGAGAGAGGGAGAGAGAAACAGAATGTTTGTATTTATTTTGTATTTGTGTAGTTTTCAAAAATACATACACCATTTGATTTTGGTGTTATTCTCAAGATAAAATATGTACGCATCCTGAAATGACATACCACCTAAGCTTATATTTTCTACTTTATGTGGTTGACACTAGCACGATTTCTGATGTGACCTAGTTGCAATCATTTTCATGCTGAATTATGTAGTAGACATACATCACTTACAACTAGAATACAACGGCAATTTTCGAGTTTTATAAAGATTGACGTTGAAAATACACCAATGTCAAAAACAAAAGTATTTTATAATATAAATTTACAGTAATATGCATGCACACACACACACACTCACTCTCACACACACACACACACACACATATATATATATATATATATATATATATATTAGGTGTAAAAATTAATTCGGTGAAAAAATGGAAAACAATTCAATCCACAAAATATCTCTCATTATTTTGTCTCACTTTTCCCCATCTATCAGGTATCTGACGAATCCCCTGTCGAAACAAAGATTGTGGCTCGAAATCGATGAATTTGTAATATATTTTTGGATCTCTTCCAGTATTTTAAAATTTTTTACATGTTTTTTATGTCACAACAGCAGAAAAAATCATTACCATGTCTTCGGCAACATTTTTTTTCAACTAGAATGTGAAAAGTATGCAATGCTTGATATCCATCTTTTCAGACACTATTGTGTTCAAAACTGTTTTATGAGGTTATACCAATTGATTTACCAAGGTATATAACATTTTAAAATGGCGCGGTTGGCACTTGAAACTCTTAGAATGACGAGAAAATATTTTAATTTAAAACAGAGTTATCATTGATTCAATTTAGAGGTACCGAATTAATTTTCACACCTAATAAAACAAAAAAATCAGGGAACAAAATTTACTTAACTGGATTCGAACTTGCGTTTGATTTATTTCATTTAATTTTATTATCTAATTCTATATCATTTTATGTCTGTTGTGAATTATTTTCGAATTATTATTTCTTCAAGAACCACTAATATACAATAAAAATATTCTAAAATTTACCAGAAATTGTATCTAACATTTATGTACTTTATATCACTTATTCATTCAATAAATACAAAAATAATAATTTATTTGTGCAACTTAAATATCGCACTATAAATTCAGAATAACTTTTTGAATCGCAATAAAGTTCAGATACTGAATAGATTCATTTTCATAAATGAATTATTCTTCACAACACAAAACCCTAAAAACATTTTTTTTTGCTAGTCGAAAATGTACAATAAATCATTATTTATAATCATTCTTGATTATTTCTGAGTAACAATAAAAATGATAAATAATGATTTATTGAACGATTTTTGATCTGAACACTTTTTTGTGGTTTGTGATATAAAAAAGAATTCTTTGGTGAAATAAAGTTTGCATATTCTGTAAATATGTTTTCTTTTTCATAACGATAAATTATGAAAATAATTATTATTTACTGTATTTATATAGACAAATACATGGAAATATATATATATATATATATATACATGTGTGTGTGTCATGTTTGTGTGAAATTATTAAACCGTACTTATATATATATATATATATATATATATATATAATATTTATGAATCCTATTAGTTCATAATCGATACTAAACTTATAAATTTATTTTCTTAGAAAATATTTAAATACAATCTGATACAGGTCGATTACTTTTATATTCATGGCAGTGAAGAAACTGATGTGTTTTGTTGTTTCTGTTAAAATTCTCCGTTTCATGCAATATCTCCGGGCGATATTTAGTCAACTCCGTCTTCTTTATGGTATTCTGTTAGAAATGCGATGATGTAACATATAAACCAGTCAAATTTATTATTATTTTCATATAATAAAAACATTTGAAATTT
>CM068320.1:35561646-35681646 GCA_034766995.1 Acanthacorydalis orientalis
TTTTATTAAATAACAGTCCGTCACGTCTCCTGTTTGATTTGCATTTTAACAATACTCTTCATATAAGCACATCGCAGATAGCAAAAATACAATATAAATTCATTTAGCTATAATTATCACACATCGTGTAACCGAATAAAAAAAAATCTCACGACAGTAGTAATTAAATATGAAAAATAAATTTTCCACATAATTAAGTTCTGAATAATAAAACGGGATTTTTCCGAATCACATACATGAAGTGAGTAAAAAATATATACATACGAATTATGAACTCTATTAATGTTGAAATTAAAATTAATAATTAAACAATAAAATTCAATTAAACGGATTTAAATGTCACGCGCAGAGACTAAATAATATCAAAAACACGCAGAATGATATTTTTTCAACAAGAGTGCTCAACAGATTTAATTAACAGCGAAACATAAAGGTGTAATCCATGAATCTTTGTGCAAGTGTACGTCGGCTCAAATGAATTTACATTTACAACGTTTGAGGATTTTGTTGTATTTGCTATATTACAATCTCAGACTTATATGAATGTTTTATAGATAAATGTCAGTAAACAGTGAACAGAGACTTGTTTAAGATGTTCAATTTACCAGTAAATGTATGTAATATAATTTTTTAAAAAAAACTTAGACACAAATCATACTCTCAGTGCACAAAAAATACAATTTTATATCTCAATTATAATTATTTGTATTAATACAAAAAATATTATAAATATATCAAACATATTCGTATAAATTATTATAAATAATACTATAAAAATAAACATGTACATAGTATATTTATTATCAACTTAAAAAAATTAATATATTAAAAAAATATATCAGCATTACTAAAATATAATAGTTATTATAAATAAATATTCATCTTTACTATCAAACTCTTTAGGAAAACTCAAAAAATTCTCTGAATGGTCCTAATTGGTGGGTGGCAGGGGGATAATACGCTTAAGCACTCTAAAGTAGGTTTTGTTAACAGTCTACTTACCAAGTTATAAGTCATTATGAGTATTAATGTACAAGTTATTACTTGAAACGGATATCAGATTGGAAAAAGTCCCCAAAATGGAAAAATTTGAGTTTCTTGCCATCATTAAGTTCCACACCAAAAATGAAAAACATCTCAAATGTTTATGTAGGAGATAAAATCAGTTTACGATGATTCTTTTTCTAAGAAGACCATGACTTATAAACTCCATCGCCTTTTAAAGCAAGGTAAAGAGTCAAGTAAGAATGACCCACGTTCAGGAATACCCATCGAAGCAACATCGATGAAAATTGTTAAAAAGCAGACCAATTTATCTATCTACTGGATGATGCCCGGTCAAAGAAGAATAATATTGCAGACATGGTTGAAGTATCAGCTACAACCGTTTCGAATATTTCACACAATCATCTTAGCATGTCAAAGGTCAATACAAGATGGGTACCAAGAATCATACACTGAACCACCCTCCGTTCAGTCCAGATTTAGTCCCTAGCGTTTTTTATTTGTTCCCAAATTTTAATAAAGAATTACGTGGAAAGAAATTTGGGGATTATGAAGAGGTCAAAACAGCAATTTCGTCTCATTCTGGATCAAAAGACAAAGAATTATTTTTACACAGCTTTAAATGTTTAAGGGTCGAGTGAGTTTTTGAAACTCTGTAAAGACAATCCAGACGAAATTTTGTACCGAATAATTACTGAGGATGAAATGTGTGATCATCACTATGAGCCTGAATCAAATCAAGAGTTGAAGTATTGGTATGAAAAGTACACTACTCTTTAAAAAGATTAAAGTATCTCTGTTAGCCGGAAAACTGTTGGCTACTGTTTTTTGGGATACAGAGAGAGTCTTGTTGATCGATTACAAAGCTAAGAGTGTGATAATAACTGGAAAATATTACTACTACTATAATGGAATAACTAAAGATAGCAGTGAAGGAAACAAGGAGGGGAAAATTTGGGAAAATGTATATTGTTCTTGTAAGAAAACACACCTGTTTACAACAGTAATGTTGTAATGGCTACCGTCCATAAATGCGGTTTTAAAATTCTGAACCATCTTCCGTACAGTCCAGATCTAGTCCCTAGTGTTTTTTTTATTTGTTCCTGAATTTGAATTAAGAATCCCGCGGACAGAAATTCGGAGATTATGAAGAGGTCAGAGCAGCAATTTCGGATGATTTTAAATCAAAAGACAAAGAATTATTTTTATGGTCGCTAAAAGGAACTTATTTTAAGATTTGAAAAAATGTATTAGTTAAGGGAAAATATATTAAAAAAGAAAAAAAAACAGGTTTGTTTCATCACTCTTTCCATTCATTCCACGAAATTTTGGATCTTCCCTCCTATTTATATTTAATATTAATAATGAAAATAAATACATTTCTTGACAAAACAATAAATATGCCATCATACTGAAATTACTAAGATATAAAATATTTTATGTTTACATTCCTATTTGTTTAACAAAGTTATACTCTAAGCAACTTTAATTTACACTTAAAATAAATGGTCAAATAAATATATTTTCTTTACCTACACATCCCAAAGAATAATAAAAATAAAAATTTATAAATTAAAGTCCTTTTTAGGTACATAAAATGAAATAATTTTAATTTAATATATTATTATTATTTTAATCTTACACGCAAATAATTCAACTAATAATATATATATATATATATATATATATATATATATATAATGACAAGATTTATTATTTTTTTAAATATTTATAAATTAATTGAAATTTTGACATATTTTTAAACACAACATACGTAATACAATATCATATAAACGTCAGAAAACGTTCCATTATTAAAATTAATATGAAACCTGCATGCGATAATAACAAAAGTTTAATAAGTCTAACATCAATTAAGATTTAATTTAAAAGGTGAGATATAAGATATTCGTTAGTTTTAAGTATAAGTGCTTATGGCATAAATGCATGCATGCATGTATTTTTTTTTAATTATCTTAAATTGAAATATATATTCATATTGGATGCGATAAATTGACGAGATTTCTTATGGAAATTTTTACAGGAAAAAATACAGTAAAGGGGAATTAAATAAGGTAATATGTATTTAATTAATGTAAATGGTCAATTATATATGTATATATATATATATATATACACATATGTGTGTGAGAGCGAAACATAGACAGAGAAAAAAAGTTTTTCAATATTATAAATAGAAATTATTTCTAAACCATTTTTATAAAAATATTTGCATTTCATTATTAGTTATTCGATTTAATTTTCGTTTTTATGCTAGAAATATTAATATTTTTGAGACTAAAAAAGTTTGTCATTTTTGAGATTGTATGAAAATTTGAACCGAATTTATGAAAGCATTTTTGTTTCTGATACAATGCGGAATTTATTTAATTGTATTGCTTTTTTCAATCAATAAAATTATCATTATGGAACACAATTGAATAGATTCCCCAAAACATGAATCAATTAAATACGAGTATGTCTAGGTTTCTAATTTATAATTTGTAATTTTAATATAGATATTTAATTAGAATTTATTAAATTAAAGAAAAGACAGATTCTATATATTTGTCAAGTAATTTTTAAAAATTAATAAATTATAGTTTGTCAATTGAGAACATATTCAATTAATGCATTTTTTATAACCTATCTTTTTATATATCTTTTTTCTCCATATCTAAAAATGTATATCTTTTTTTCAGTTCTTACTTCTACCGAAAAATAAATATTTAACTTGACAAGGTTTTGATTTATTGAATTTTTATAGGTCTCCTATAATCTATAGAAATCAATGCTTATTCTCACTTTAAAATATTTCATGTTTTTAGAGATTTTACTGCATGTAAAAGCCTGTATAATATATTTTTCTGTTAATATTACTCGATTAATTGTAGTTTAATAACTGATCTATGAACTAAATCTATGTTTCTAGTTAAATAATAATTTATAAAAAATAACGACAATTAAAAGCCTTAAAAAACTGTTTTTATCATAAATAAGATAATTTTTTTTAAAAAATAAAAATGTTTATTTAATGAGTGATTGTGTTGAAAATCAAAGATAAATATAAATATTATTATTTATTTTAAATATTAAAAAATCAAATAATTACCTTTTTTGTATAAAATGTGAATTTAGTTCACAGAAGTATCCTTTTAGTACTATTTTTATGTATGGTACCCTTTTTAATTCATAAATACAATTAATATTTTAATATTTGAAACAATACGATGTTTCATATGATAAATATATCTTTTACTAGGAATATCTTTATAATTAAAATAGATTGTAGCTACAGTCATTTATTTTGTATATATATATATATATATTAATAAACAAGCATATTTTTCTCATTAAATTAATACTTGTTATATCAATATATTGGAAATTGAGATAAATCTAAGCTTTAGTATAAAAATAAAGTGAAAATAATATAAGTAATTAAGAAATTTATTAATGAAAATGAACAAAATCAATAATGAATAAAAATCGAGGTGGCTCTTAATATATAAGTTAATAAAATACTCTGATATATTAATATTTTATAAATGTAATAAAATAATCTTAAAATACTTTTTTTATGTTCTTTTTTATAATCGTACCTGTTCTATGTCAACATTAAACACATAAATCATATTTATTACTAATTAAAATAAATTCCCTATTACAAATAATTGACGTATAATTATTGTATCCAATAAAATATGAAATGATTCAGTTTTGTCATCTTGAATAAGATAAACGAGTCATAAAATAGTTTATAATTTTATTTATACGAACGTTGTCTACGTCATGAATTTATAACATTAATAGAAAATATGTTAATGTTCACGGTCGAGGAATGAACTCACTGGTGCGCAGAATATTTTGTACAGTAGCGATCGTTTAATAAAATGAACACATGAAAAGTGCATAGTATTGTATTAAGTAATCGTCTAGTTGACCTAGGGTTACCTTCTGCTCTGAAGAATAAACTCTTAAGATATTATTGTTCGATACGCTTGGACGAACATGACGGCGAGTTCTGTAAAACATCTGTTTTATTATTATGATTTTTGTTTAAATTACACTGTTCAATTTTAACTGTATTTTTGATTTGAATATATATTTTTTTAATTTCCTTTATAAATAAACCAGTTATAAATGTGGTTCTATCGATTCGAAAAACATCTCTCTTGCTTAAGAATTATTGAACAATCAAATTATTGCGAAAATTCTTGTTATTAATGAAAAGTAAAAGATTTTAATTTATGATATATTTATGAATATACTTTCATGATTACACTCAACGGCAGATTTCTCTTCGTTACATAAATCATTTATCAATTTTATGCCAAGAGAATTTTCTAACTAATCTCTCCTTTTACAAGAAATGCTCTTTTAGAATTATTATTTTATAATAAATTGTCTACTTTTTAATCACTTTTGTAAAGTTAATATAGTTGATTTATATATTTCTTATATGTTTTCTTAATTATATATATATATATATATATATATATATATATATATATATATATATAAATGTTTTAAATTTATAAAATTTATTAAGAACAGTTTTGATAAATATCAAAATATAAAAGAAGTTCTTTTAGAACGTTAAAGTTTTGTAGTAAAGATATTTTTATTGGAACGACAACATGAAAATGCTTTTTCCATAATACAAACCACAACCGTGTTTTCTGAACAATAGTAATGACCAGTTCTACCTTCAGCTCGATTTGAATCTTGATATTTATTCCATGTCCGTATTTAATCTTGAATTTTTTTTAAAAAAGTCGTCTAATTTTATATTTTTTAAAACATTATAATAGAAAAAACATTTATGTTATTTTTTGATTTAACATTAAAAAGTAATCAAGTAAAATGAATTATTTTCAAAAATTCATTCTGATAATTTTTGATTTATTTTATTTTTTATATAAATCGAAATAATATATTTTATAAAAATAACTGAAATGTAATTCAATTGAAGTGAATTTAATATTTAATTTCTGTAAGAGTATCGTTGTATTAATAATATTTTTTTAAATTATTTGATTGACTAATTCAAATAAGAAAGAATTGAGATACGACATATTGAAATGAATTGAATTATCATTGAAAAATCAATAAACGAGCTGTTAAATTAATCCGATTTAAAGACGTGTGTATGAAATTGATCACAGGTTTATTTTCATATAAAGTTTTTGTAAACATGACAAACTGCAAACAGTTTTGAAAACATATTTATAAATATTTGTTAGGAGAAGACACAACATGAATATTTCATTAAGGCATTGTGTTGACGCAGATATACTTTCGTGATCCGGTTCGCCGATACAATTTTAAATCTAACATGTTTTCCGGCTAGAGATTAAGGTACAGGGCACCCTAAACGTAAAGCATAATAATGAAACATAAGGGGTTTGTTCACGAATCTCTCAGATCTGGGGACGTGTGGCCACGATAAGCTTGAGGCGGATTGAAGCACGCGATGGCCCTTTAGCCCGCGGGTACCGCAAGACCAGAGTAAACTCGACATCACTAATGACCAAGCGGGTTATATGCATTCATTTTGGTTGCTTAATTACCTTTGATCCGACTGGCCTGATTCTGAGAGGGCAGTTTATTTCTTGTTACAGAGCGACCGTTAAACAGAACCGAATACGTAATGGTAATAATTAAATCTTTTTTTCAACAATACAGTATAATTAATATAATGCTCAAAGTCCATTAAGTTGTATTTGTGCATATCATATTTATTAAGTGTAATTTAATATTTTTTCTTAGAGAAAGTGTATATTGTACGAAAGTACTCGTAATACATTTCCATACATAGATATGTGTATATTAATAAAACCATGTCGTTCATTACATATTTATTTCAACTTGTTTATATTAATGAAAACCGCAATTTAATTGTTACTTTTAATGAATGACAACTCTTAATATCAAATCTGAAAATTCTATCCACAGACGTTATATGTTTATCAAATATTATTAAGAATTTACGAAGTTCAGTTCAATTTCACAAGCAACTTATTATTTATTAAAACGGTGTTAAGAAATCAAACGAAAAAGTGAACTTCAAACGGACATAACATCATAAGGAAGTGAAAACCAAAGGACTGAATAATTGGTACTTAATTATTATCATTTGGCGAATTTCCACTTTTGATTTTCTTTCTCAATTCTCGTTCAAAAGTAAATTTTCATTAGTAAATTAATGCAAAATATCAGAACAAATTTATGTATCTTTATATATATATATATATATATATATATATATATATATATATATATATATATATATATATATTCATTAAAAAGAATCCAGTTAATTTTCATGGATACCAAGAAACACAATTTATTCGTTGCAATATTTTTTTTTAAAAAAAACAGATTTAAAAATGTTTGTATATAAATATAAAATAAATTCAAAGTATTTATCTCTTCGGAGTTATTATAAAATATTATATTTGAACATTTATTATAAAATTGTAATCGTGAAATGTATTTTTTTATAAGTTATTTAGTTCTCATAAATAAAAAATTCGTTTGATACAAGTAAACAATTAAATCTCATAATACTTCATACAATGTGAAAATAAATCATATATATTTTTTTGTGCATGAATTGGATGATACGATAAAGTTAAAAAGAAAACACTTTTATATTTTTTTATAACAATATATGACTTTTATATCTATTGTGAAACAATATATAAATTTTATTTCGGTTCAAACATCACTTTTTGTATTTTCGACTGGTACATTTAAATTTATTATAAAGTTTCGTTCTGTTTTAAAAAAGGCGTTCTTTTTTTAAAAAAATGTATGTTATATGGTTGGAATAGATAAAATAGTATGACATAATCAGCTTAAAAGTGTAGGTAGAGTAGCATGGATCAAATTAAATTTTATATGATTTTCAGATATAACAGAGATTATAAAAATAGAAATAAACGTTTCTGTTAATAATTGAAAGGAAGTCAATAGATGTTTAGTTATTTTTTTAAACAAATTTGTACAAATTAAATATCTGTTTAACATTTTTTTAAAAAATATTTTAAACAAATACTTCAATTTTATTAAAATAAGAATTTATTTCTTAAAAAAATATTCCAAAAATATAATAAAAATTGGACTAAAATGAAATTGTGAGAAAAAACTTTAACGTTTTTGTAGAAAATATAATTATTACAATCAAAAATTCAATCTAACAAAAAAAGAATGTTTAATGCTATTTAAATAAAAATTAAATTTTATATTAAGATTTTTATAGAAAAGATTTATAAAAATCATCTATTAAATTTAAACAGAAAACTATTCGAAATAAGCTTGTTTATATTGAATTCCAGGGAAATAAATTAATTTTAATTTGAAAAAAATAATCAAATATTTTCTCTGTCCAATTTTTCATGACAATTCTGTCCTATATTTTATATATTAGTTTATTTCTAGAAATTAAATAATTGCTTATTATTATTTTTGTTATTATTTTTAAAAAATGTCAAATACTTATATTCTTGTAACAAAATTATTATAACTGGAAAAAACCCTTTAAAAGCTTTCAAAATCGAACACCGAAAATTGTATTAATCATTTTCTGTGTCAATTTTAAGTTGCTATTTTAGTATTACAAGTAAAGTTGTATCAGTTTTGTAACTTCGGTTTCGAAGAAAACAAATTTAATTAAGTTTCAAACTTTTAAGCTCCAGAAAACTGTAAAGAGTTACTTAATAATGCTGTCAAGATCGAAGAATTTTCTTAATAAACGAGGTCACTTGAAACGTATTAAAAATTGAATATTTATTTATTTCTATATCATATCAAATAGCTATCAGCATCATTTGTATAAAAGTAATATAGTTTTATTTGTGTAACTACTTATTACACTTCTCACTCTCTATTTTTATTTGAAATATATTTTCGATTTCCTTAATTATTCCACAATAATCATTATCTCTCATCTATTTTTAGAATTCATTCCTGACACTCGTGTTAGAAAATGAATAATGCAGTGATTTTAACAGTCATGCACACATAGTAGTCAAATTCAACTTATCTAGCTGACTTTATCGTCTAAAGTAATCATTCCATAAATTTATAATTAATGTAAAACTAATGTGTACATTAATTTTGTATAAGAGAAATATTCATTCACAAATTCATTATTCAAGAACGGGGTCAACGGTTTGTTAAATTAACAGAAAAGACACATACATTATCTCATAAATAGTAAATATAATACGGATATAATTAGATTTTATGAAAACGACTCATTTCGTCATCTATTTTTATTAACATAAAAACAATGTCAGTCTGTGGTTTCCTTTTGATGTCGCCGACAATGTAATTTTTCAATTCAACGTTAACTTCAAATCACGGATAATATAAATGTAATTTTTTTCCATAATACTTTGCACGATGTAAACATTTAGAAAATAAGACCGACAAACTTAATTATCAATTAGTGAAATAAAATATTTACAATCTAAGCAATTATTATGACTTTATTCATTAATACTAGATCAAAATGAATGGGAAAAAAGTATATTGCGAGAAACCGCATCACTAAGCTTGGATTTGCGGTCAATGTTTATTTGTACTTGTTGTGTTTTCAACGAGCAAATACTACTGGATTATATTATTATAGAGACGGGCATATTGCGGAGATGTTTTAAAACGTGTACTGTCGTTTTATTTAACATTGCTTTTTTAGTTTTATAAAAATAAATTCTGTGGATTTGTTTCGATCATTTCTGTCTGGTATGATAAATCGGTTAGAATATATTTTTAATAACAAAATATTTTTAAAACTGTTTAACCAAGTTTTTATTCAAAAAAATACCATAAATATATTCAACAACAACAAATATCGACTCGATTAATAAATGTATGTTTTATATTTAAAAATCAATCAAATTTCTTTTACTTTTTAAACAGTGTCAATCACATTCTTTCTCAAATGTATTTCTGATAATCTTCAATTCTTTTCACTGATAGTTTTATTTCTTATTCAATCAGATCATAATATCAAGAACAGAATCTACAACTGTCAAAATAAATAATTTATAACAATCAAAATTTTTATAAAATTATTTAATAAGAGTTTAGTATCAAATGAACGCGCTTGATTTATTTTATTTTTATTTTTTTAAAAAACAAATAACTTTATACATACTACACAGTTTAAAAATAAAAACAAATAAATTTGTGATAAAAGAAAATTCAAAACGATTCATTAAAAGTAGTGCCGGTAGTTGATGAGATTCAGTGTTGAAACTGTCTGTTTTAGTATTATATTATTATAACAACACTTGACAAATACACACGTTGTTCTTTGTGGTTTTCGGTCAACTGTCCACAATGTAATTTATCTAGCACGAGCAGTACAATAGTTATCCGTACATTATAGCATTAGCTGTCTTATGGTTAACATTCATTAACATAGATTTTAACTCAAGTGTGATGTATTGGTCCTTTTGGACAATTTCATTTACATGGAATTGTATTAAGTGATCGTACGTAGGTAATTGTAATTGGTAAATATGAATCCTCTATATTTATTCAATCATTTATAAAAAGTTCAAATCATATTCTGAATAATTTCAACAAAGAAAAAAACATATTTTTATTCTTCTATGAATTAAAAAACTATTGATGACTTTCTGATAAGTACTGATTCGAATCAATACAAATTATATTGTTTTCACAATTGATTGAAAGTATAAATATTTTTCATATGTATATTACGTATATTATAAGAAGTACAATTGTTCTTTAAATATACACAAATCTACCCTAAGAATTTTCCATCAGATTGGCAACACCCTGTTCAAAGAAATTCTAAAAATTAGAAACTATCAACACCTACGGAACATTTTTATTCCATCGCAAATTATTTAAAAATCGGAAGTACGCTCAATGACACTCAATAAAATAATCATGATAAAACGATACCCTGATGTAATGTCTATTTATAATTAGCTAAATATTTGTATGATAAAAAAAATTGAAATTATATTGAAATTAATATCTAGATATAAATTAGAAAATATAAATAATAAATTAAATAAGATAAATGTTTATATCAATCATCACATTATATTAAACGTGCAAATGAGTTCAGTAGCTCTTTTTTATAGAAAATTAATGTTTATTTACGGAAAAATGGAATACATTTCAATCCTCGAAATATCCCTCATTATATTTTATAAATTTAATCCGTCTGTCAGGTAGCTGACGAGTCCCTTGTCGAAAAAAAGATGTCGATTTTGATTCAACGAAGATATAAATCATTTTTGGACCACTTCCACTGTTTTGAAATTTTTTGTATGTTTTATGAGGTATAACACATTCCTCGAAGCTAAACAAACCATTTTCCGGGATTCAGTAGCATTTTTTTTAATTAAAATGTGAAAAATTTACAATGCTCAATATGCAGCTTTTCGAACGGCATTATGTTCACTACTGTTTTGTGAGGTTATTCCATCCCTTGACTAAGATAGTGTTTAGTGTTATAGTGATATAGTGTTTTTAAATGTTATAGTTGGCACTTCAAAATTCTAAAATAACGAGAAAATATTTTTATTTAAAAAAGAGTCATGATTGATTTTATTTAAAGGCATAGAATTAATTTTAGCACCTAATACATACATACATATATATATATATATATATATATATATATATATATATATATATATATATATATATATATGTAAATATATATATGTAAATATATATATATATAATTAAGTAAATAGAAAAATTATTAATGGCGGAATAAAATATACTTCTTTAATTCCTAAACTATTCAATAATAATAATAATAATCTACATAAAACTGTAAAAAGCATAATTTATCTTATTTGTCGATTCACATTTCAATAAAATGAAATATTAAATCTAAATATAATTATTGAAGAATTATGCCCATTTGTGGTAAATTTGAATATTTATAGAAACATTGCTGTTCGTTTTCCAAATAAATATCATTTTTAAATTGTTTAATTAAAAAAAAGTCAATAATACATTGCAAGAATTTTGTAAATTAATTAAAATATATAACTAAAAAAATTAAAATTGAACTTAAAAACAAATTACAGCAAATTTTTTAAAAAAAGATAAAAATAAAAATCATCTTTATAAAAATTGAAATTATAATTTCCCATTATTACATTTAATATACAATGAACCTAGTGCATTTTTTCGTCTTTTCAAATAATAACATCAGCTTTAATTTTAAATGTTCCCATTTAAATATTTATAAGAAAATATATTGGGTGTCAGGTAAACGAAATACACCACCTGTGCACTTGGTAAAGATTGTTAACAAAGAAATCTCGCAACTACGAAGTACGGAAACATTCTTCCTCAGGGATATCCTGGTTGACACAACGTCGAAGACATCTAAGACGAATGTCCTTACATTCGTTCTTTGTACCGGAAGTAATCTCAACCTGTAGAAACTCATTTCTTCACTTATATTATTTTTGTATCGTCTTTACAGTTCATGTGTTTAGGTTTCTGCACTTTACAGTTGTAATGTTTTTTTCCTAATCCATTTAAAAATCAAAGAATTATTTTATACGTGTCCTGTTTTCAGAAATATAATTATATATATATATATATATATATATATATATATATATATATAACTTGAAAAAAGATATGGAATAGAGAGCTCACCAATAACTTCAATAATTATCTACTTTATTAAAGTATATATTTTTATTACCCGTATATTTATATAGAGTGTAATTATTGTTACCTAATTTAAGCTCAAATTCTCCAAGTTAAATCATTATATTCAGAACTATTATTTCAAACTACTAAGCATTATAAACTTCAATACTTAAATTGTTTATATACATATATATATATATATATATATATATATATATATATACGAGTATCTTATAATTAGCAAACTTATAGATTCTCTTCAGGTTATATGACTATAAGTCCTCTGATATTGATTTTTTATTAATAGTTTGTAACAAGTTAGTTTCCTTAACACGGAATATATAATTATATATATATATATATATATATTTATAGGTTTATAAATATTAAAATATAAAATTATATTTTTACCTTAAAAACTAATTTTCCTCTTTCCACTGACTACAAAAACACTTTTATTAAACCATGATTATAACTATAATTGTAATTCATTAATCATTTCATTAATGGTGTTTACTAATTTTATATCTAAGAATTGTTTATAAGACGGGTAATAAAGAAAATAATAGAAATTCATCAGCAATCTGTACTCTGTAACCGAGAGATAACAGAAAAAGATTCATGTAGTATATTAGAGAAAGTAATGACATGAATATTAAAAAAAATATTCAGTTATTCTCATGAAATTATTCAAATGTATTAAGTAACTTTCCTAGTCAGAAAGTTTGTATTTGAACTACAAATCAATATCAATATGATAAAGAATTTCACTCTAATATCTCTTGAAAATAAATCTAACGAATAAGGTATTTAAAAAATTTTTTTTGTTACATTATTTTCGCTCATTTTATTTGATTTGATTTAAAAAAATATTTTTATTAAATAATAAGAAAAAAATTCATGTACGTGAAAATTTTCACCCAATACTATATTCTCTCTGTCTCTTTTTCCTTATATATATATACATTTATATATATATATATATATATATACATATATATATATATATATATATATATATATATATATATATATATATAAAAAGATTATTTTAAATTTAAATATAAATATTTTCTGATATATTCAAAGTAATAACTAATTTTTAATATAACTTTTAAATTGTTTACTATTTTTTTTTAATTATTTAAATGTAAGAAATATCCGAGAAAACTATTTATAAACATTTTTATACCGATATTGTTCAAAGTAGGATGTGTGCAGCTTCGAGGATAAACAAAGCAATTCGTGATAAATTGATAAAATGGTTTCAGATTTAAAAAAAATATATAAATTAAAAATAAATTAATCGATTTTTTTATATTTCGTACACGTGATTAATTAGATATTCTTGCTATCTGTTTTCAATACCATAGAAATAAACTATTGAAAATTCTATAGTTTACTATTTTCATACTATTTTCTAATACTGTACTGAAATACAATCTAACAAATAATATAGTTAGGTTAGAAATTATAAATTTATCATTACTTAGAAAATATTAAAACTAATTCGTAAAAATAGAAATAAAACCAGAAATAAAAGCACATCAACAAAAGTGATGTAAAGGAGATTCTTAGAAGTGAGCACTCAATCATGAATGACAAAAATAAAATGAAGGAAATCTAAAAGCCATCTAACAAACAAGAATCAGTTTAGTCGCCTCTTGTAACATCTAATGAAATAATCAAAGTGACATTATTAATCTGAAGTTGTAGCATATGCCATATTTCATTAAGGAAGTGATTATCTTGAACGATTAATGAGCTTGAATCTTGGAACAGTTTTAAAATAGAAATTAACTGTAACAAAAATTTTGTTGTGTCGATAAAGTATATCGTACATAATTATCAACAAAAGTTTAAATAAATAAGAAACAATAGTACAAAATCTATTCAATTTCAATAGTTATTATTTTATATGAATTTTTAAATAAGTTTTTGATTCTTGAGGAATGTTAAATTATTTATACATGTATTTTATTTTAAACAAATTAATGACTAATAAATCTAAACGATTAAATATATGAAAAAAGTAATTATATTTAGTCACACTTTAAATAAATCAACTTTTTATGTCTTCATATATTTTTTCCACGTGTTAAAAATTAAAAATTTAATTCATTTTTTAAACGATTAACACGCTTTGAAATTAAGGCCATTTATTTTAAAGCAATAATGATAAGAAAACGGTACTGTTTATACGTTCACACACGAGGAACCATTCATATAATTAAGATTTTTTATGATTGCACAGACGATGCTAAATTTTCACGAGAACTATTTTTATCTGATTAGAAAAAGTCTATCCAATACACATACAATACTTTATGTTTGGCTATAAGTAAGGCATTTAAAATGACTACATTTTTCTTATTTTTCTGAATAATAATATTTTACATAAATGGTTTACTATTATATATATATATATATATATATACATATATAATCTGATAAATATATAGTTACCAGTAATAAAAATTATTTATAGACCATGTAATCGTCATTATCTTAAAACTATGTGCATAGTTTATTAGGAATCAAGTTTAAATATAAAAGTGTAATAAAAATATAAAAATATGAAATACAAGTACCGGTTCGCATCCGTATTTATATTTTAATTAAGAAAGATGATTTCAGTTGCATCATAAGAAGGAATGTTTTCATATTTTTAAGGGTAATTTACATATTTAAGGGTTGTAGTTCTTAAAGTATATATATATATATCCTCACAAACATTTTTGAATATTTGAATTTACAATTATGAACTTTTCTTGCATATTTTTATCCTTAATAAATAGAGAGACTGTGGGTAGTATACACAGTCGTTGGATTTTATGCGACCCGCTTACAGAATCTCAATTACAACGCCTATATTTTGATGAGAGTCTCCCATGTCATAAAACGCATTTTTGGAACAGCTTACACATAACCTAACAGAATTTATATTTGGATAGGGTAAATTGTTATGGATCGGCTGTATTATGGTTAGGTAAAGTTGAAGGACGATATTACCTTCAAGAGCTTTGTGTACATAAATTTTACTATTATTTTAGTTTTTTGTCGTATGTAAATATTGTATATATATATATATATATATATATATATATATATATATATATATATATATTTATATATACATTATGTGTGTGTGCACAGACATTATTCCTATGCATACATAAAATTAATTTTTATTTCATGCATATTTATATAGTAAGAGTTTGAATACTTTTCAAATAAACATCTGCATATATAATTAGAGAAAATATAATGCATTTTTATATTGGAATGTAAATATGTAATTTTTAATTAAAAGACAATTGTGTTTTCTGTAAAAGTTTATCTGCACAGTAAATAATTTTTCTCATGCTATATTTTGTAAATAAATACTTTTATGTAGGAAAGAAACACCTGTAAATTGTTTAATTATATGGAAATATTTATCTAAAACTGAAGTAAGTTTAAATAATTTATAAAAAAGTATTAATGCTACAATCAATTTTCAGGGATTCATTTAATAAAGATAGCTTGTGTTAAAATCTGAGAAATTAGACAATATATATATATATATATATATATATATATATATATATATATATATATACCCACATTTATAAATTTGATTTTGATTTATTTCAAGTTTAAAGACACGAAGATATTTTAAACTATAAATCGTAAGCTACAATATATACAAATATATATATATATATATATATATATATATATATATATATATATATATTATACTGGTTACATGATTTCAATTAAACGAGCAGAATATTGTTATAAAATAAATTAATATAACTTTAATATCTTTTTAAATAATCGCCTTATTAGTCTAGACTTAATTTAAATTACTTTGATGTATACAATTTTCATAGAAATAAGTTTCTATAATATACTTTGAATAATTAGAGTTTGCAATTGTGTTTAAATAGAATTAATTAAATGTTGTGCTCTTAATTCCCATAGTAAAAAATCTATAAACTTTTAAAATGTAAGAGTTACTTTTACAAATTTTATATGTTTTTTTTTTTATAAAAACATTTTTAATAGAAGAAAGTTTCAAAATACAACATTATTTATCAAATAATATTTTCATCTTAAATTAAATTTTCCAATAGAACAGAAATACATACTTTAATTATTATGTCTTCTGTTTATAAGCTTCAATTTAGTGTTCTTTCAGTACATGTAAAAAAGTATATTTTTATTTACTCAAACAAATTTGATCGAATTAAAATTAAATGTATATATATATATATATATATATATATATATATATTTATATTTATATTTATATATATATATATATATATATATATATATATATATAAAACTAAATTTTTTTATCCCGTCTGTTAAATTATAATGAACCCTTGTAAAATTTAAATAACTTTTTTATATTTTTAAAAGAACTGTTTTTCGATCTCAATTTAAAATTAACTTAAAATTTCATTAATATAACTGAAAATCCACTTATTTATAGCTTTTAATTTTATTAAATTAAATTTCTTCTTGAAAATATTAAAAATATTTTTATTCTCGTGTAAAAATCTATCATATAAACACATTCAATAAGAGATTTTCTTCAAAAAATTTTTTATTCGAATTTAATTACTGTTTTTTTATTAATTATAACATAAAAGAAGTAATGTACACGATTTTAGTTAAGTATCTTACATATTAAACAAGATACTGATAACCAATATGTCTGAATTCTAGTCCAAATTTCTAATGTATTGTCTTTCAATATTAAAAAAAGAAACGTTTGTTTTATACAGTTGACAGATTTATGAAACAATTATTCCTAATATTATTTTTACAATATTAGTCAGTATCAATTTTAAGCTCTAATATATATATATATATATACATACATACATATATACATATACATATATATATATATATATATATGTATATATATATATATATATATATACAGAGAGAGAGAGAGAGGGATTTATATTTTGTCCCTTAGCAATGAAGACAGAGTTAATTAACATCGTTTCAAAGACAAAAGTTTAAAATAAATAAAAATTAATTTTAAAATACATAAACATCTTCTCAACTATCCTTTCAACTTATATGATTTTTTTCATGAATTGAATTTCAAAGTCAAATAATTCAAACATAAAATATGAAACAAAATAAAAACAAAATAGAGTAATTCAAACAAAATAGAAATAGAAGAAATGTCAATACAAGAAATATATACAAATGGATTAATTATAAACATGTTACTTACTTTTAAAAGATTAAAAACGATGACTGATACTGTCTATTCCATAAAATTTTTACTTTTTATCTCCAAACTTCACATTTAGAAAATGTCAGTACCTCAAATACAAAACAGTGCAAGAGACGATTATCTGTCACAAACTCACTACGGCAAATTGATTAACACTTTTGTAAAATAATGTGCTCGAATTTGAACAACAATAAAATATGATTATCGTTTTCGCACACATGTCCAATAAAATATTTTACTTTAATTGTTTCTCAAACAAATGTCAATGGTATAATAAAACTAATCATTTTAGCAAAACCGAACGTCCATTAACTAAGAAACAATCTACTCGGCATGGTTTTCAGTTTTTCCACCAGAGAGTGCAATGTGAGGTCTATAGTTTCCATATAAATGCTAAATTCTATTCACAGATTTTATACATTATATATTAACATAAAAATTAAAATTTAATCAATTAGTTCAATATAATTAATTAAAATTTTTAATGGAACATTTTTTAATGATATATATATATATATATATATATATATATTAAATAAATATAAAAAATGCAATTATTGAAAATACCAAAATATTTTATGACAGACTTATATGTATATATATATATATATATATATATATATATATATATATATATATAATCAAATCCAATAATATAAAATATTTGGTTTTATTAAAAAATGTCTACTAAAATATATATTTACCTTAAATATAATAATATTGTAAAATAAATTGTATAAAAAAGAAATAATAACTACAATATTAATGAAAGATATTAATATTTAAAAAGGAATATACCACTAATAGCAATTAAATATTTTATTAATACACACACACACACATATATATATATATATATATATATATATATATATATATATATATATAATATGTATATATATATATATATATATATAAACACAAAGATTAATTTATAAGAACTGACAGACAGAATACTAAATTAAAGGCAACATGTCAATTTTACTCGAAAATCCTTGCGTACGTTGTCTGTCGCTTTCCGAAAGCAATCTAAAAGAAATGTCTGAGAAAAGTTAAGAACATAAACAAGTCGACGGAAAAAAATTAAAGTTTTCAATGTCGCCGTGAAAATATTTACACCTTAGAAGGGTAAACAAGAAAGTGAAGCAAGGAAATTAAGTATGAAAGTAGAAAGATGTTTGTCTTCCTGATAAAATTTAAATCTTTGGAAGCATGTCTGCGCCAGTAAATGCGAACGTGAACGTTATCTTGCGAAGGCATTAAATTCCCGACAGTCATTTATTATTATCAGTGCCAGAAATAAAATTTTACTTCAGTTTCGCTAACAGGAAAATGTGGCGTTCGTACACCGGACATTGTGGATGTGAACAGCGTTGTCGGTGACGAGGAAATACCGTAACGCTGTACGACGAAAATAGGTCAATGTTATAATATGCTCCATTGACCTCATTTGTATGAACGATTTTTTTTTATTAGAATGAAAAGAAAAGATAATTAGTAAGGCTCTGTGGAACGTGATTAATTGGGGCATTTTTTTAGCTTATACAAGAATTACAGTAATTGATAATTATAAAACTTTTAAATATGTAAAATTATTAATTTATGGAATAAACTATAACACTTAAATAAATGATAATTTGTAAAATACATTACTTTTGAATAATATGCACATAAAAAATTAATACTATCGAACACAAAATATCTTAAAATGTGGACGCATTTCTTATAATCCACCATTAACCATATAATTGTCATTATAAAAAAGAACAAGATTTGAAAGTATTATAAAGCATAAAATATGTATTTTTTTTAAATTTGAGTACATTTTTTTATTTTTTCATTATTTTTTTATTTATAATATAGAAGCCTCATGAGCTGAATGCTGAATCATAGATTATTGAATATCAGTTTTTATTTAATGGACTTGAAAATGGCTACAATACTCATATATAAAGGTTGAGATTTGTAGTCGAATTTGATATATTAAAAAGTGATTACTTTATACAGAAATTAAATTTTAATAATGTATTTAATTATATATACAGACAAGTCAACTTTTTAAAGGTAATAATCGATACCTTATTCGTATACATTGGAAATATGATTCTTTCCATTAAGGAACTTATTTTAATTAAATATTCGAAAAATTTTTATATTGCTTGGAAATAAAAATGTTTAAATGAAATATACATATACATATATATATATATATATATATATAGAGAGAGAGAGAGAGAGAGAGAGAGAGAGAGGAAAAATTATTACAACTTTAAACATTTCATTAATTATTTGAGAAACGAAAGTATATTTCAATTTATAATGAAAATATTGTATCTAAGTAATATTTATGAAATCAAATCTCATTTAATTGATTTCAGTTTTAGTCATCGCTTTTCAATAATCAGATTACTTATTTTCATTGAATCGAATGAATTCTTTAAGAAAGCATTGACGTAAATAATTTCCATCTTATGAATGTTTGTATAACAATTCAATTTTTAAATAGAACACAGTTTGTATAAATTTTAATCATAATTAAAAGCACAGTATCTAATAATACTGATGCTTTTGTACAGTTACTAAAAGTCTAATGAGTATTTTTTTTATTAAACGAGAATAATTTTAAAGAGGAATATTTTCGAATGTAAATATTACAAATTTACTTTTATGTTAATTATTTTTGCTAAGAGAAAAGAGGTGAACGACATTCAAAAAATGTAAATTCCATTTAATTTATTTCTCGTTTATGAATAAACAGAAGCGAATATTCCTATGAAAAGATTGAAATAAAAACAAACTACTTTTTGTATGCATTTATGTTAATTTATGAGTAGAGTGAAATAAAATGTTACATCTGAAATGTAAGCGTAACTTTATTTTCATTCTCTTTGTTAATTATTTTCTGCAGCATTTTACAATATCAAAGACACATCTAGCTATGCATTTATTTAAAATAAATCAATGCACAGCTTTTAATTTAAATCACATTTATCATTGTTTTCGTAATAGACATTTAAAACTTTTTAGGTAATATATATTTTTGGTAATATATATATATATATATATATATATATATATATATATATATATGTATGTGTGTGTGTGTGTGTATGCGTGTGTAAAATTATATAAATTAATAAAAATTCAAGTAATATTCCAAATTTTCTTTCAAGATAATATCATGAATAATATGTAACAAGTTTTTCTGTTTTATTTTCTAATTAAATACTAAAATTGCATTTGAAAAATACTATCACTTACTGATGCACTTTCTTTGCTATTTCAAAGCAAGTTTCTTTCAAAGCTGTTTTAATCTTAGAAGAAAAGAGTTAAATAATTAACGATACTTTTAAAACGATTATTTATGGAAAATTTAATAGGTATTACGTCTTGTCATAAATTTTTTTTTAAAAAAGTATAAAATAATCATACTGTAATAAAATATCTCAATGAAACGTTAATGATAATATCTTAATTTGTAGAATCATTCGTTTTGAAAATAAATGTTTTTTAAATAGAAACTTTTTTGACTAAATAATATAAATTTTCTCTGTACGACTAAACTAAATTTATAAAAAAAATACCAGCTTTTTTTAGCTTTTACATGGGTTTAGCTTGTGGTTTTAAGTATTCTAATTGTTTCAACAATTTAAAGGGACTTTAGAGTCGCGAAAATCTCTGCCTTGATTCTTTGTTGTTATCATCTGATGCTTGTGCAAATGCGTACCTTATTATCTGGGAAAATTTCAAAAAACCCAGATTACTTGCTTATAAAAGGAAACGGGGGAAAAAAATACATCAATAGTCGTAGATATCTCCGAGGATCAAATTTTCCTTAATATTTCAGAACTCTGTCATTTATTTAATAAAAGAAGTTAATGTTTATCATGTTCAAAATATACTTTGTAGAATTTTTATATGTTTGAAACTAACTTCATTCTTATAAATACCAGTTCAATGTATTAAAAAAAATATTTTTTCAAGACATTATCAAATATTCAAAAATAATAAACAAAAATGAAGAAGATATCTCGAAATGCCTGAAATATATGACGAAATATTTATTCTAAAACTGTTGATTAATGCACTGCTGCTCTAATTAATACGATTATTGTTAGTTTCCAAACAAACATCTCATTAAGTTATCTTTATTTTATTTTTCAATTGAAAATTATCAAATAATAAGTAAATAGTACTTAGATAATCTTCATGCTGAAACTTGTCATAGGATATGTTTTTATATGTTTTATTTGCGATTCGTCTAGTCGAGAAGAAAAATTATTCACTACTTCTTAATTGAGAGAATTATTTATATTTAATATAAATAAAAATTTGTACCTTTCTATTTTTATTTATACAATCTTAAATGTTTAATATCTTTTGAAGGTAAGAGCATTTGTTTCAATTTCAATGAAGAATATTCTTTACAAAGACTCTTAACATTTTAATATACTTTTGAATTTCTTAATCTAACTTATTATAAAATAACCGTTCAGATTTTCGAGTCATTTTTAATTAGTTTTTTAAGAAGAGGAAAAATTACATATTGTATATATATATATATATATATATATATAATATTATACATAATATAATACAAATTCACGTGAAATTCAAAATCTACAGTGAATACCAATCAACGTTGCATTCATTATGTATGCAACCCTTTCAAAATAAACATTATTCAGCTCTCACCTCTTACTACGTTATGCAAATTAGCCGTAAAGACGTCTCTCATGTCTCGAATTAACCATAATAGATTCTTAATCTTAAATAGAATGTACGTAATACACTATCAATTTGCACAGATGAATAGAATTAACATAAAAATGTAATCAAATCGAAAAATGAAGTTTAATTGTGGCTATGTTCCATGTTTAAATTTATATTCCATATTTTGTTCAACTGGTTTTCGAATCGAAATCTCTTAATTAATTTCTTATGTTGTGAAATGAATATTTATTTGCGTTTAATTATAGTAGTATGTGGCGAACTGATTACAACAAATTAAGTTATGCAACAAAAAACGTGGAACATAAAATTTAAAATGTCATTTTTAAATGATCTTTTTCATTTTCGATATTAATTAATTAAGATTTTTTTCATTTTTTTTTGTTTCATATCCGATACATATTTTATTTCTAGTCGTTATTTGACAATTTATTATTAAGTTCATATTTATATTTCTTATAAGACATAAACAATAACGAACGTATGATAAAAAATACTGATATTTGAACAGTAAAATGACAGTATCATAAATTGTACTTCTACAGTAGCAATGAAATAGATAAAGTATTTTGACTTTTTTTATAAAAATAAATTATTATCAAGGATATGTAACTCATTATATATATATATAAATATATATATATATATGTATATATATATAAATATAAATATAAATATATATATATATATATATATATATATATATCGATCTATATATATTAAGAATACATTTATAGATTTATATAATATGCAAAAAATGAAAAATCTAAAATATGCACCTGAGAAAAAGTGATACAAAAATTATAAATCATTTTTATTTGAGTTAGATAACGTTTTCACAAACGAATTTATCATTCAAACCGCAAGCCAGTCAATCAATACATCTAATTTAATAATCATAATAAAATAATCTATTTAAATTTAATTACAATAACATAAATATAAAATATCTTCAAGCCTCGAGTAATTATTGAAATCACCATTGATTACATATTTGGTAAAGTATTTGAATAAATAAACAAAACATGTAATCTTTCTTCTTACTAATGTGTGTATATATATATATATATATATATATATATATATATATATATATATATATATATATATATATATATAATGTTTACATGTGTGTATAGTTTGTAATATATTTATAAAACAGTTACTTTGTCTGTACAACACCACACACATTGGTAGTGTGATTTATTAAACTATAAATTACATTTCAAGATTTAATGAACACATAAATAACCTTTTTATATCTAATTTTACGAACCACCGCACTGGAATTAAAAATAAGTAAAATACAAATTATTTAACATTTTTATTCATCTGATAAAATGTACGAGAATTCTTCAGATGTGTCTCTACTGGATTATAAATAAAATTAATTTGTGAGTATTCAAAATACTTGAGAAATTTATTTGTTCTTGCGAATAAACAAATTTACACAAATATGTATATATATATATATATATATATATATATATATATATATATATATATATATTAAATGGAATACATGAACTGTGCTAAATTAAAAATATAAAGAAGTGAAATAAATTGATTTATTTTTTACATTCTTGGGCGTTAATAAAAGATAAAACTATTAATTTGTTTTTGAATAAGCGTTTTTACTAAAATTTTATTTTAATAAATGTCGGTGCTAAATTTTTAATATGATTTAACTTACAAATATATTTTAGTTTCTAGCAAACCCACTATCTGGAGTGTCTTTTCTAAAATTACTACGAGTACACATTTCTTCAGTAGCTTTTTTTTATAGAAATGTTTACAGAAAATGAAATACATTTTAATTCTCAAACCGTCCCATTTTTTTATATAAATTTTCTCTGCCTATCGGGTAATTGACAAATACTTTATCAAAAAAAAAAAATACCAAAGTTGAGTCGATGAAGTCGTATTGTATTTTAGGACCTCTTCCACAGTTTTAACATTTTTTGTATATTTTATACGTCACAATATGTTCTCTCAAAGCAGCACACATTATTATTCCCTCTGATTCGACAGCATTTTTTTCAACTGGAATGCTAAAATTACATAAGTTCACTACTGTTCATTTAGGTTATGCCAACTACTTGGCCAAGATATATAATGTATTTAAATGTTAAGATCAGGACTTCAAAAACTTAAAACGAAGAGAAAATAATTTAATGTAAAAGAGAGTTATGATTGATTCAATTTATAGACAGAATTATTTCTTACACCTAATATATTACTCTTCTTTGAGGCTTTTTGTAGGACTCAGAATAGCTAGCTTATTAGCCAGAATAATTAACTATTGAATTAGAGACTATATCCAAGATTTTCATCGTAATTACTATTTATCACTTTGTCTTAATCGCACACTAATACTATTCTCGTTTTAATCACAATTGTTGTTTAAATTTCAAATTAAATAAAATATTTTTTTTTAATTTGTGTATTAAATAAAGTAATTATTTTTTTCTACATACATATTTACATATGTATTCTTTGGATTTTACATCTATTTATTTCACAAATTTGTTATTTTTTAATATAAAATTAACATATTCTTGTGATTTATACAAAATAAGACACATTACCTCAGCTGAATTTAGTTTTGTAGTTTTTTCTATTACTGATTTAATTTAAGGGCAGTGAATATATATATATATATATTAAAATTTCGAAAACTTATTTGTATGTTAAGTATATTCTTTTATTTAATTTACCAAAATTTCTTTATATGTCTTGGATATGTCAAACCGAATATTTAATGAAATTATAATGAATACAGTTGTATTTTATAGTAATTGAAATAGTAAAAAATACACTATTTTAAATAGAATATATTTTGTTATTATATATATATATATATATATATATATATATATATATATATATATATATATATATATATATATATCCCCACATACAGACTATATTTTGTTTATAAAATCCAAAATAATCACCAAAATTGAATCTTATTTTTTTAAAGAAATGGGATATATTCATATTAATCTGTAGTATTAAAATCCGTTTCTTTTTTTACACTGACTTTTTTCCCACGATCTAAATAAGTTCGTTTCAAATGAAAAAATTAAAATGAAAGTAATAGAATATATTTTTTTACAAGCAACAGTTTTAAGTTTTAAGGAAATTACTGCGATGAAAACTAATTGGACATTTAGGAAGTGAATAGAGCTCAGTTACATGATACTCGCATATTAACTCTATATTCACTAAAATGTTCATAAAAATGATAACATATTAATAATTACAGTAATTACGTGTAACAAAATACACTCATTGCAAACTAAACCTGTATTTAAAACAGCTTTAATACTTATATAAGATCGTTTATTATTCAAAACAACATAATAAGAATGTCAGTTGATACTTAAAATAAACGTGTATGCTGAGAAATATTTTATGTATACGAAATATATTAAATTACTTTTTTATGATTCTAACTTGTTTGTAAATAAACCGAATACATACACGCACATATATATATATATATATATATATATATATATATATATATATATATATACTGGAGGGAAAAAATAACTCGAAATAAATATATGAGTGTAATAAATGGTTAATGAGATGTCAACAGCTTGTATAGGTGACGTAATGTGAAGTTTAATTTGAAATCTGAACCATGGTGTAATATAAGAACTTTAAAATTCTTCATAAATTTCGTTTAACTAAGACGGAGGTAATTGAACACTTTTTCGTTAAGATGTAAGAGATCAGTTTTTATGTGTTTTTTTTTTATATCATTTCGGTAAAACAACATTTATCATTGATTTCATGTGTATTTAAATGTATATGTACATATATATATATATATATATATATATATATATAAAGAGATAAGATCAAAACCATTTACATTCAAATTTTATATTACATTGAACAGATAAAATTTCAGTAGCTTTGAAAATAAGTATTAAAGAATTATCAGTTAAATAAAACTCTTAGTGAAAAATAAAACTGTTCCACGCATATTAAAACTGAAATAACTTTCAATCTCTGATTTTTAATTCAAGGTAAAATTATAAACTTTTCGGTAGTGAAAAGATTATTTTTTATAGCAGCTTTTACTGGATTTACGTTTTAAAGTAGCAATATTTTTTTTATTAATAATAATTAATGTTAAAATTATAAAGTACAACTATTAAGAGCATTGAATATTATAAATATGATAACAATAAATTAGAAACACTTGTTGGATATTCTAAGTCACTCTGATAGTCTAATTTCGATTAAATTGCATTAACATTTTATACAAACTGAAATATTTTTAATGAAATTGATTGAAATATAGTTATCTCGTATTTATTATTAAGATTCATTGAATATAAGATAATAGGGAGAACATTTTAATAAGGAATTGAAAGATTCATGAACTATTATAAAATAATTTTCATATCTATATGTATATATATATATATATATATGTATACATATATATATATATATATATATATATATATATATATTTATATTTATATATATATATATATATATATATATATAATTTTAGTTAATAAATTAATTCTACTCTAATTAAAAATAAATTTGTTTTCATCCTATCAAAAAAATAAAATTCTCAACAGCACTGCAAATGTTTCAAATGAAGGAACAAAAATATTATTTTATTGAAAACCTCAGCTTTTATATGAAATTAATTAATTTAATTACAAAAATCTTTGAAATACATTTAAGAGAATAAAATCAATACAAAAAAATAATGAGATAAATTTTATTATCTGAACATAATTAATTCGTAAAATTTCTTAGATTAGTAATCAAAAAATTTATTCAATTATCTCCAATCGTTATTTTTCACATGTTGTCATAAATATCATGTTTTATATATAATACTAAAAGAAGATGTTTATATATGTATATATATATATATTCATATATTTGTAAAAAATGTATATCATCGTTTCAGTATTTTTAATAATTAATTATACACTTAATTTAATCATCATAATTTAACAGTAATTAAATTATTATGCTTCCTTATTATCTCATTACGTATTCATTTTTTTTCGAATTGGATGCTTTTTTAAAAATTATGAACGCATATAAAGTTCCACATTCAAATATACTGGTTTTATGCCGTGGAATTGATTAGGGTTGTTGTTGAAGTCAACCATTGAGATGATTTGATCCTAAAATTGAACATTGTATAAAACCAGCCTTGCACGAATTATATGTTATATTATGATTTTTTTTTGTAGTACATTTAAATTATTGCTTAATGAATTGTAAGAACTGTTGAAGAGATTCAGGATTAATGAATATACATGTGTCTATACAAAAATGAACTAAAACATGTAAGAATTAGAAATTGTAATTATATTTATTTTTTATTTAAAATTATCTACATTTTATTACCAGTATGAAATCTAAGCATATTATAATTTAAAAAATATATTTCATAATTATAATTTATTAATTATCGATTATATATATATATATATATATATATATATATATATATATATATATATACATATGTATGACTTTACAATACTGTAATACTTAATTATTATCTCTTTGAAAATACACACAAATAAATCTTTTTTAAATTATCTATTCGAAAGTATTTTCATTTAACTAACTTACTAATTAATAAATGTTGTTAAAAGCTAATATTTTGTATTAATTTTATACAATATTTAAGTAAAATGATCATAGTGTTGATATTTTCATGGTCACAACTTTAATATATTCTTTCATAAGGACAAAATTACAATGTTTTTTTATTTTAGTTATATTACTACTATTATTTTCATGAACTAAAGATTGCTGATTAATTTTTCTAAAGAAAAATACGACTATAAAATTATTTACTTGTATATCATGTTTTAAAGTGTATAAAAAAGTAAAACAGACAAATGTATACTTGTGAATTCTTTATTAAAATGTTCAATAAACTTAATTATTTTTATTCAGGGCAGCGTTTGACTTTAAATTTATATTCTTTCTACCTGTATTTATATATATAAATATATATTGATGGTATTTTAATATAATTATTTTAAATTACTATGTAAATTATATTAATTTAAAATTTTTAAAAAATCCAAAATATTGAATATATTTTTTAAATAAATAAACCTTCAAAAAAGACAAACTCATTGAATACTGAAGATAAATTAGCATTTAGTTAATCATGTATATAGAGATTTCTTTTTATTTGGTTGGAAAGGACTTTTTGAAACAATATTTTATTCTTTCCGATTTATATAAAAAAAATGAGAATTTATTCTATCATAACAAATGCATTTTGTATTTGTATTATGCAGAACTTAGCAGAAAGCAGAGGATAAGTTGTAAAGCTGAGACTTTTTTTTATAATTCCATAAATGGATACTTTTCATCCGACAAACCGTAAAAATTTGTTTGTGTCAGAAATTTATAAAAAATCATATTTTGATAGCGATGCCATCATTTGAAAAGAGTCAAGGTGTAGAAAAATCTCATTAATTTCTAATTAGTTTTATAATTCACTATATGATTATTAATTCGAAAACAAATTATTGATTGATATTTTATATAAGTTGGAAGTATCAGCCCAAATAAAATGTGCCTGAGAAAGGATCAACAGTTTGAGTAAATTGTACGAACTGTTCATTTATCCGTTTTGAATTAATAATGCCTAAAAGTAATTTGTACTCTCAACAAGATTAGGTCACAACTACACTTATATTAATATTAATTTATATAAACAAATTGCATAGGTGGAAAGGTTAACGGGTAAGTGAACCCTCGTACCGATTGTAATTTGCCCAAATCAGCACAATTATAAACATTAAGATGATCCTAGAAGAGTGAGTGGGAATATAGCGCACCTTAAACAATTGAGCGATAGACATGGACTACGACGATTGCATAGGGACCTGTGTTTTAATTGGCCGTTGTGTTGGTAGTGGCTGTAATGTCGGCATCAAATCTCCCCCGACGCGACATTATTATGCAATGCACACAGTATAACCGCACGTTTTCCGCGCTTTAATTGAGAAGTGTTTATTCTTGGCAATTATAGGAATAGCTTGCTAATTCCGCGGTGTGCTCCGTTGAGAGAAATAAATTGTCACCGCGAATGTGTACTTAGTGTTATCAGTAACATTTACAACTTTTGTTTGTTCTTACCACCGCGAATCATTTTGTAAACGTTTTGTTTTTCTTCTCGCAAGTTTGATGAGTAATTAGAAGAGAATGATGATGTATTCTTTAACGGATATCTATTAAAATGAATCGTATAATTCTGGAATTGTGCACGATATCATATCAACCAAACAATTCGCGTTTGTGTTTGAGAGCATCAAATTATAATTATTTGCACTGTTTTCACTGAGAACTTCTTTAATTAGTTCTATTTGAGTTTAATGAACGATTAAAATTCAATTATCTCACTATTAAATTCTGTTTTCGATAGATAAACTTATATATGGAATATTTTATAATCCGTTATATCATTTTATTTTGCAATCAATTGTGATTGTTATAAAAAGTATTACTTACTAACCATTTTTGCAATTGCATACTCATTTAATGTAAGCATGTATGTCTGAAAATTAGATTCTAACACGTGCCTACTAACATATAACCCTAAACTAAAAAAAATAAATTTTATCGGATAATTCAATTTAGACTCCCACATGAAAGTATTAAAAGGAGGCACGGGGGTTAAGAAAAGTCATGTTATGTTTTATTTATTATTTTAGTTCAAATCAATACTAAAATACAATTGAACTAAAATACTAAATAGGGGTTAACATGATTTTTTTAATTTTTGCGTTTTTTTAATACTTTAGTGTGGAAGCCTAAGTTGAATCACCCTATATATATATATAAAAGAATAGAAAATTTAATAAAAATGCTAAAAATATAAAAATCTTTCTTTTTTCACAAATTAATTTGTTTCTCTTCCACAAAACACAACACTTTTTTAATGAAAACTTTTCAATGAACAATTCTTGATTAATTTTGATTATTGTTAACGCCATTATATCGGAAAATCTTGGAAATTTTAGTTGTAAAAATTAATTCAATGCCTTTAAACTGAATCAATCATAACTCTGTTTGAAATTACGGTATTTTCTCTACGTTACAGTATTTTTAAATGTCAGTCTCAACATTTAAAAACACTATATATCTTGGATAAGCAGTTGGCATAACTTCACAAAACAGTAGCGAACACGATGGTATCCGAAAATCAGAATAATAGACATTGCATACTTTTCGCATTCCAGTTGAAAAAAATTCTACCGAAGCTACTTGAATGATTTGTTCAGCTTTAGCGGAAGGTGTTGTGATGCGTAGAACACAACAAAAATTCTAAAACAGTGGAATAGGTTCGAAAATGCATTACGATTTCATCAACCCAAACCCATCTTTTTTTCGACAAGGGATTCGTTAATTACCCGACAAATCTAGCAAATTTATATAAAAAATTAAGGATATTTTGAGAATTGAAATTTTTTCATAATTAATAATTTTCTTTAAAAAAGGCACCGAATTAATTTGTACACTTAATACTTCTTTTCATTTTTAATACTTTTATTCTCAATATTGAAATTTTATATTATCATTATTACTTTTGTTTATATTATTTTTCGAAATTAATTAAAGAATTTATTGATATTTTCATTTTTATCACGAAAATGCTACTTTTTTAAATAAAAATATAATATATGAATAATTCACATACGTTTGTAATCTAACGTTAAGATATAGTAATAATGTACATGAAAACAATTTATAAAGCATAAGAAAAATATTTGGTATATTTTTATTAAATTATTCCAATCAATCATAAAATTTCAACTTGTATTTCATATATTAGAATCGATTTCGTTATTAAATAAAAGGGAAATATTATATGTATTCCCTGTATAAAAATGATCAATTCAACTCATTTCTCTTCATCAACATATGCAATAGATAGATAACTTTTTTGAGTTGGCAGCATTGATCACTTATGCTATCTATTTAATCTAATATTTTTAAGGTTAGATTTATTGTCAGTCTGTGATACAACGTGGTGTATAAAAATAGATTTGTTTTATTAAAATAGTTGTGATATTTCTCCAAATGTTATCCTGTATTTGGTAAGTGGTTCAATTTTACTTCGTTCAATTTAGTTTCATTAGTTTTTTAAAGAATGTAATTAATTTTTAGAGATATACTTAATGAAAAAATATATAATGCTATATAATGAAACCATGTTTTAATAAGATTTATTCCATTTTGAAAACACACTGTCAAGTATAATTTTATTTCATGGACAATATTTTTTACTATGAAGTTAATTCACATTCTGTTCATTCTGAATAATAAATCTAATTGTACATTTGAAAAAAAACTTACAACATAAAAATAAAAAGTACAAATATATAACAAATTAAAATTAAATTAGTCTAATACGATCCATTCTAAAATTCTATAAAATAAAAGTCTGATAGAATCCAAGCTCCCGTTTGACTCTTTTTGTGGATGCAGACAGTTCATCGATCAACCGTTTGTCTCAGGTTTCGTAACGGTTCGTAGACTAATTTAACGATAAAATATCTAGTTTGGTGTTGTACTTTCAGACACCTGTGTTCTGATGCCCAATGTCGAAAGTCTAGTCATATTAGTTAAAAGTTCATGACTCCCCCATATTACAATATTAATCTTAGAAAAGAAGTTTTATTAAACGTATAAATTAAACTATTCTATTCAATGAGCTAAGTTAATATTAGGATAGATATTTATAAGACAAACTGATTAAATATTTCTTAACTAATAAATAAAAACGTATTTTTGAATTAAATTCAATGTTTGTATTTGTTTAACTGACCTTTGTATAGTGGAAATATTATGATAAATATTTATTATATGAACAGTATCAGTACACTGAAATAAAATATTTATTTTTTATCTACAAAATATAATTATAAATATACAAATTAATAAATCACTTCGGTCATTTCAAATATCCTTAGTTGGCAAATAATTTCGTACTTGTTATTTACATAACATGAATAATGTTTATGAAATACTGAATTTTCCTACATCATCATTTTTTATATACATTTTATATATATATATATATATATATATATATATATATATAAATATATATATATATATAAATATATATTATATATATAATGTACAAATACATGATAAAATCATATTATGTTGTATTTTAATTTAAATAATTAAACAATATTACATTTATTTAAAAATACTGTAAAGTTTATATTTACATTCATTACTTTCTATCAAATTTGCTAATTTTTATTTTCCTTTAAAGGAACTTTATTCGATTTTTAACTTGAAGATTAAACTTTTTTCCTGAATTTTGGTGCTAATTAAAAAATATTTTTATATGTTCCTAGTTTTTATTTCATTTTTTTCATTATTGAATATTTATTTGTTTTAAAATATCAGAAATTAAATTTTTAAATTCGTTAGGTATTTAGTCAATAATTTAATTTGAATAAAATGTGAACTCATATTAATTTTGATATATTTACAAGTCTTACATATATGTGCGTTTAACCGAAACCTATCTTAAAAACTAAACTGGAAGAATTAAAAATACACAGAAATAAATATTAAATTAAGCTTGCGTGCGTACATTAAAAGGGGAAGCACGCGTTTTGTCAGTTTGTTGCGAATCTAACAAAAAAAAAGCAAAAGAAAGAGATAACGCGTACAGCGAAGTTGCAATCGAATTTACATAATTCGGAAGTCTGCATGAAGAAATCAATTGTTTTACTGGTTTACATATAAAATACATATAGCTAGTCATGCGTGTCACGTCTCTACGATGAAATAATATGTACCCAATAGGTACACGTCTATGTATTCGACTGTGAAATTTAATAGGGGGATATGCGCACCAATTTCTAATTCTCGGTTCGCAAATTTAATTATCGAGTGGATCGGAATGTCCCACGAGAGCATCGCCACTGAATTAAATAGAGGAGGGCGACTTTAAAAGAACAACTTCGTTTCCCCCTAGGATCAATACTCAAGTCCTCGACGGACTCATTACATAAACAAACAATAGGGATCGGTAAACCCGATTGAAAATCTGACGAATAAATCAAAATGTATTTGTGTTATCGGAGAAGAAATAAATATTGACACTATATATGAAATGTAATTAATTTGAACGTTTCTCTGATGGCGTCGATTTACAATACATTTTACGGGTGCGTGAAACAATATTTAATGTTTTTTTTTTTAAAAAAAAAACATTTTCGGAAAGTTTGGAAACTCGTTTAAGAAAATTTAGTGTTTGATTAGATAATATTGTTTTTAAAAGGTTATTTTTATATTACAATTATTTACACGATAAATATGTTTTTAAATGTCTTTAAATTGTTTTCTTTCACTTTGATTTTTTACCAAATATAATTTGTAAAATTTTTCTTTGTTGAATTCATAAAAAATAAAATAAACTATATGAATTAAATTATTTTTTTACAAAATATTCTATTTGTATGAAATTAATTATATGTTTATATATATATATATATATATATATACATACTCATCTAAAGAGCTAAATTGATTTTTTGATAATTAATAAAAAGCTATTGAATATAAACATATATCACAATCTTGGATCAACCTTAAGACAAAAGAATCGACTATCAATTGATTAATTAAATTTATTAATTCTTTCACGGGCGCTAATGTACTTAGTTGTCGACTTGATACTAAACCTTCTTCTTTCATGATTTTTCTAAAGGAAATAATGAAGAAGAAATCAAATCAAACTCTTACTTTTGAGTAAAACTTTTGATATTCTTAAGTTGATTTATATCAATTAATTAATTAATGATTATCTTTTTGATATTAAATTTAATTTTGAAATAAAAATGTAAAAAATTAGTTAAACATATAATAAATAAACAGACATTTATAATATTCGATGATAAATATTTCAAGATTTTCGTAATATTTTTAATACATACCCATATTATTTTCAATTTGTTATGAAAAATGCCAAACATAATACATTCTAATCAGAACTGTTTACTCATTTATTAATGTTTTAAATGTTTATTTAAATAACTCTACAATTCATTTTTGTTTACTATTTTAATAATTCAAATCATTTTAATGGTAAAACTGCTTTTTCAGGTACAGTTTTTAATATCGATAAAAATTTTCGTGTAGTAATAAAATACTACTGAAAGGAATTTTTATTTAAAAAGGACTAAAAGAATATAATATAATTCATTCCTTTAATCAATCTTAAGAAAATTATTTAAACAACTAAAACACATTCTTGTGTATTCTTTTAACCACTATAATTATTTTAAATCTAGGAAGCTTTTTCAGATACAGTTCATTTTTTTATTAACTAAATCGTTTGTATAATAAAAACTCACAACTTGAAGAATTACTTTTTTGTTTATTTCTTTAGATTCAAAGAAACTTTTCTTGCTATTTTAGCTTTATTTCTATAAGGAAAGACTTTTATTTATATTTTATTATTTTTCAACTATATATATATATATATATACAAATATTATATAAAAAAATTAAAGAAATATGTCGTTAGAAAGATTCATCCCCTCAAAAGCGAGTTAATGATCCGAATAGATTGTAAACGATAAGATAATTATCCCAAACGAAAGTGGAAATAATTTCATAACGTCCTGCAAGTGATAAATTATTAAAAATATATTCAGGTAAAAGGTTGATTGTTTTAAATATTTGTTAATGGTCTTGTAGATTTTTTTTTAATTTATTATCCAATAGTATAAATTATAGAATTGTGTCAACACAAATATTTTAATTACAATCATTATTATTATTATGTAAAATTGTATACTTAGAAAAATGAATTTATTTACTTAAATCAGAAAATGTTGTAATAAAATTATTTATTTCTTGTCCTACAAATCATGGACAATTATTTTATTGTATTTTTATAATCAATTGTTTTATTTAGATGTCTGTTAATTCGAATAATATCAATCTTTTCTCATCCTTGATTTGTTAACAGCTTCACTAAATGTGAGATTACAGTTTTTAAATTGAATATATTATTTGAAACATTGTCTACTTCTATTTCAATTTTCATTTCTATATCTCTATCTCACTCATCTTTTTTTATTACACTTTTGATATTTTCCAAAACTTAAATTTGCTCTTATATTGCACGTTTTTAATATATGTCCATAGTTCCACATATCCCTATGTCCTTTACTATTTGATGAATATGTTTTGCAAAGTTTGAAACTTTTTATGCAGTTTACATGTTTTTAAAACTTTGTTTTATGTTTTCTATATATTATTTATGACAACTTACATATTACATTTGTTTTAAATTTGACATTCGTTGGTAATTGTATTTGCACTCATTTTATATTTTCATTAAAATTTTAAATATCTAGTCCATTCTTGATTAAAATCGACTGATTTTTTTTAAATAAGTACAAAAATATAAAAAGGAATAAAAAGATAATATTATGATCTTTTATTTATTTAGAAAACTACATGAAATATTTTATTTTAATTAAATTCCTATATCTTATAGATGTTTCAATCCAGTATAATCTTGATTTGTAAGCAATAATGGGATACATATTTTTTTCTTTACTTTCGATATAATTTTATTGATATATATATATATATATAGAGAGAGAGAGAGAGAGAGAGAGAGAGAAAGAGAGAGACATTAAAAAAAATTATTTTTTCGAATAAAATATTATATATTTTATTTTTTTTCAAACAGTATACTCTTTTCATTTTGTATTTTAATGTGTTTCTCTTATTTTTGAGTTTTTCATGTTAATACACTTATTAAAAACCAAGAATACTTTTATATTTCATTATTGATTTTCAAAATGTATGTGTTTATTAATATATAAATATTATATATATATATATATATATATATATATATATATATATATATATGTTATATATATATATTAGTAGTACTAGAAGAAAAAAAACTGATAAAATATTTCGAGCGATACCATGGCTCCATCTTGATAAATATATTAAATATGTAACGGTTTTTTTATTAAGGTCATTTATAATAATATAATAAATTAGCTCGATTTTAAAACATTAAATCGATTTTTAAACAAAGTACTTTCGTTTATTTTTTCTGAAAAAATATTAAATATATTCTCGTTTATTAATAAATCTATTTTAATATTTCCTGCAAGTTGATAAAAAACGACACTAGCAACAAATTCATTGATAATTAATGAATAAAGGTGACAATAAATACGTTTCTACTATTATATACTTAGCAAGTTTTATCACCTGAGTGAGGTGAAAAAATTTTAAACGTTCACTTTGCGTGTTTCAATGTTGGCACACCTGTCCCAACAGATTAATTTTTTTATGGCGAAAACGTTAAAAACAGGTAAATGATCGTGACGTATTGATATTTATCTACCTTGTATGCTGCAATTAAGATAAGTATTTTTTATACGTATTTATTTCGGATCACAGCGCTATATTCAATTACATTATAATAAAAAATCGATACTGTCATATAAAGAAACATTCCAAATGGCTCTTTTTATTAATAGAAACGAATAATATTCTAATATATAAGAAAGAACATTGAATATGTAGTGTACTATACATTTCAGGTATTTTAAATTAATTAATATATCAAAAAATTGATTTTAAAAATTAATTATAAATATTTTAAAATAATAACAAAAATCTTATCATAATACTAACACAAAAACGATAATACTTACTGATTTAACAAACAAATTTATATATTAAGTTGAATGGAAATAATATATATATATATATATATATATATATATATATATATATATATATATATATTTATTACTACTTAGATTTGTCTTTTTTATTTCACAAGAAGATTATATATCAAAGACACTGAAGTAAAAATTTAACGTTTCTACTTGAATTGACTCTGTACATAGAAAAATATTCTCTGTATAGAAAAAACATATTTCTAATAATCCATGAAAGAAAATAAATTGGACATTATTGTGACATAAAATAATATATATCATAAAATATGTGTTTGAACAGTAGAATGTAATCTATAATATATATATTTTTTGCTCATTACGTTGAAGTTTTCATATAAATTCTTACCATTGTACAAAAAGTATGAACAAGTAGACGCCTTGATACTAAAATACAATTTTTCTTTTTGAAAATTGGTTTGTAATACCATTAATCAAATAAATATATATTTTTACATTAGTTATTTACTGTAAATATTTCAATTTTTTTCTATAATACTTTAATAATTAGCTGTGTATCTATGTGTATATATATTTTTTCAAATTATACATTATTTTTTGTTGATTTTATCAAACATTATATATATGTATATATATATATAGAGAGAGAGAAATAGAAAATTTATAAAAAATAACAAAAAATAATTACTAATTTAAAATGAAGTAAAAAAGCACAAAAGTACCCTCGAATCAATTGAAAGTTTCATAGAAAAATTGTATTATTAGATATTAAATTTATAAATTTCGAGTCATATGTATATTAAAATTATTAGGAATAAAATAATAATAATATAGCAGGCAGAAATAAAAATAAAATCATTAATAACAATTTCATACATAAATGAATTTAGATTGTTTTAAAATTTTATCCACTACATATTTTATTTCTATTATATATATATATATATAATATATATATATATATATATATATATATATATAACACAATTATTAGATAGATATCGACAACGATTTTTTATTTTTTTTTATTAACGAGCTATAGATTGGTTTCCTATAATTCTTTTTATTTATGATTTTTTCCTAGTAGTTCCGAATTTGAGATCATTTATTTTCTGCTTTATATATTTATTCAAATATTTATCTTTTGCTAGTATTTTCCTTCCGCATACCCTTATATGATAATCTTTACTAACCAGTTATGTTCTAACAGATATGGAATCAATTTATTCCCTCTCTTTTTGAAATTATGTTCAAAACTTCTACACTCTCCTGCTTTCTTGAATAATTTTTCGTTCATCATTCTATCATTTCAGGTAGGATGAATTTAAAAAACTACTCTCAATTATCCACATCTTAATCTCAGGCAAAACGTTTATCTTTATTAGTGTTTTTCTTGCTTCTTAAGTAATATTCGTGGAAGTAAATAGTATTTGTTTTCATTATTAATTTATTGATTAACTAATCCAGTTGATGATTTCTTTAAAACTTCTACCATCTCTACTGATTTTCTTTTCTAAAGAAGAGTATTATTTTACTGACAAAGATTGATTTTTTGGTCTCATCTACATTCACTCTTCATTACATCTACTACAATTCTTTCTACAACATCACATCATGATTTAATGAAGTGTACAGCATAAGAATAATCACGTTTTCTCATTCAATTTAAATCAATGCAAATGAAATTTATCAAATTCGCTTAAAATGTAAATCCTGTTAAATAAATAAAACCAAAAAAAAATCGTAAAACATTGCAATTTCATTACAGGGTATTCATATAATAAAGATTTTTTATAAAGGTTCCTATTGAATCAAATATAAAAGATTAGACCACTTTTAACGAAATATCCTCTGTACACCAACATTAATATAACACAGTTTTAAATTACAAACATATTTTGGCACTTCTCTTTCACATTAAGAAAACATTAAATAATTGCCATTTGTTCGTGTTTGTACACCCTTACGTGCTACATTTTATGTGCGTGCCTTAGTTCGTGCGAGAAAATACACATTACTAAATTTCATAAATTATTTGCTAAATAATTTGTACCTACATTTTTTTGCACATACAACTCTAAAGGAGTAACGTTTCGTGCTTTATAACAATTTCAATTAAATTTCAAAATAAATGAAACGAGAGATTTTTTTTGAAAGGATGCATTTAATACTGTCATTCAGAAAAAAAGCTAGCAAATTTAAAATATGATAGGAATTTATAATACTGAAGCGATTTAAAATCATGAAGATATTTTAAAAGTGTAGATTTTTCATTTCTTAAATAGACAGTAATTTCATAAAATTATTTTGTAAATAAATTATTTATATTAATTTGATAACTGTTTACATTTTTAAGTCAATTAAATTATGATTAATTCAGATACAATTTAATTAAGCTTTATAATTGTATCATTCGTTCAATATCCAACTGAATATAATATATTTATAATGAATAAAAAAAATTTAATTAAACTAATCTTTCTAAATATTATTTAGCTTGAATCTAGACCATTTTAAAGATCTTAAATGAGGAATTTATTTTAAAATTAAATTAAAACTTAAATAAGTACAAAAAATAACTACAATAACAATTTAACAGACCCCTAGCTGTTTTCAGTTTCAATTTCTATTTTTCATAAAAAAATCGAATTAAACTATTTTGATACTTTATATGCACCTACAAAAGTGTTATTTAATTTTTATGATATTTAATTTATTTCAAAAACTGTCCAACTTTCTCTTGTTGATTAAATATCAATTAATTTCTTATTTTTTCTTTTCTTAATAAATAAAAACGTTTTTGTGGTTTGTGTAGTAAAAAAATAATTCATGCCTGAATTTATCTACAGAATCATAACTGTATTTTATGTTTATGACTATTTAACTCTCTTTTAAAATAATCTCCTTATCTTCAGACGAATAAGAACATTTTTCACTGGAAAATATTTTTTTCTTAAAATATTAAACATGATATCTATACAGGTATGTAGTAAATACTTTTAATGTTAGTTAAAGTGAACAAAGACATTTTTCACTTACTGTTATGTTTTATTATTGTTTCTGTGACACATAAAATTTGAAATTCAAAAATTCACACAGCGGAAAATAAATATGAATACATTACTAAAATAGCGTGTATACTATGAAAAAGGTATAGTTAATAAAAAAAGGTATCAACCTACATCTAAAAAACAGTCCTGTCAGCGTTTTAACTAAACTGACAAGATATGTAAAAGGGAAGTCTTCTTCCTTATACACAACCCTTTATTGGACTGATATATATTCACATATGTCAGTTTATATATAAATATATTTCATAAATATTCACACATTATATATATATATATATATATATATATATATATATATATATATATAAGATAATATAGATTTCATTTTTCCAAAACCCCTAAAAGACTATCAAATATGCAAAAGAAAATTTACTAAAGAGTATTGAAAATGTAAGATGAAAAATAAAGAATATAAATTCCATTACGGATGATCTCTTTCTTCTTAAAAATATATAAAAATAAGTGATTTTATTAAAGTAAAATTCCTTATTACCAATCAATCATTGTTTCTCCTTCAGAGTTCTTATAAAAACGGGTCTGTGATTTTTGTAAATAAATAAAAATATTTCTCTATTTTTCAATATTCACTCTTTTATTTTAGCAGAAATTATTCTGAAACTAAATCAATATTGACTTTGGACTGCGTGCATATCATAAAATATGTTGTATTCCGGACGTCATCGTGTTGACAGGTTGTGCCAACTGTTCGGACAAGATACTTTTTTTTAAAAAAATGTTAAGGTTGCAATTTCAAAATCCTAAAAAAAGCGAGAAAATATTTTAATTTAAAACAGAATTATGATAGATTCAATTCGAAGGTATCGAATTAATTTGTACATCTAATATAATTTTTTTTCATTAATAGTTTTATATCAAGATAAATATCACTTCTATATTAATATCCACAATATACAAATATGTATATAAACACATTGAAAAATTACAAACTGTCTGACGTTATATATAAATAATATATTTTATAATTTCAAACATCACGCCTACACCGTACAACAAAACATTATTCAAGCAAAATATGAATAGATGAAACATTATTGTGAGTTTCTGAAACTTGTACCCGACTATTATTTGGAATGTAACCTCACGCACATTATAATTGAAACAAATTAAAATTATTTATAGTTCGTGTATCGATTATTTGAATATATAGTTCGATATTTTCTTTATTAAGTACACCCGTTTGACTTTAAACTATTTAATTATGTTTCGTACGAAGACTATTATAAACGCATTATTAGAACACGATATTTACTTTTCATGTATTTATTATCGCTACACTAAACATATGATACATTATTGGTGACTAGTATTTTCCATTGTATTTTGAATTGTTGTTATAAAGAAAACTGCTTCGAAAAGCTTTATACAACTTTAATGACATTTTAATGTATACTTCTACGAAGCGCTTGTCTTTTACATATAGACACATATATGTATGTATGTATGTATGTATGTATATATATATATATACTTGTATATGTGTGCATGTGTAAAAATAAATAAATACAAAAAAATGTGAAAATAAAAATAGAAAAACTGATTAAACTTGATCAACTTTTCCATCGATCAATATTCCGGTGGAAAGTCTTTATAGATTTTACCTGTATGTGTGTATGTATATATTTTTTTGTTTACAATTTTGATTTTTGTATCGTTCCTCACGTATTCAATTTTAAAAGTAAAGCTTCGGTTTTAGTGAAAAAATTGGATAAAAACTCATATGTTTCGAACGGCAGGTGTTAAATGTTAAATCTATAGACATAGGCTTTTTCTGATTCCACAGGAAATTTATACTGGTATCATTTCGACATATATCTAGAAAGATTTATATAAATTATTATTAAATTGATTACATCGTCAATTTAAGAATTATTTTTGTAATGTTGTCTTCAGTATATTTTATAAAATTAAACAGTATTCGTTTTATTTCTATTCTTATGATTTCAATGAATTTATTTAGAATTTTATTCAGTTTTATTTTAATTATCTAAAATGGATTTAAATCAAATTTATCGAATATGTATGGTTTATCTACTTTTTATGTATCAACATTTTTTTTGGAGATGACAAAAAATAATTTTAAAAAACGAATTTCAGATTCTCTAAAGTAATATAAAAAATCTTGGATTAATATAAAATAATTTCTAAAAAATATTTAAATTATTTAATAATAACAATATAAACCTCAAAAATAAAATACTTTACTTTATAATTAATTTTTTTCTAAAAAATGTAATTGATATTTTAATCAAATTGAAAAAAGTTTTCATATAATTCAATTAATTATCTCGTATATTTAAAAATAAACTTATATACACTTCGACTTTACATTAATTAAAATGCATAAAGTTTGAAAAAGTATTCAACAACATGCAAGTATAATTTAAATTTCGAATAAATGGAATATTTATTGCACTAAACACTATAAATAATATTAATGGAAGATTTTTTAATAATTTTAAATTCAGTTTAATGTTATTTTTGATATTTTTTTCAAGTAAGATTATTGATATGTGGTAAATACAACAATTTAATATTGAATATATTATGTTCAATTCAAGATTTTCAGTCAAATAAAGTGAAAATTATTCCTTATTTCTTTTAATCTCGAATCCAATTTTAATATTTATATAAGGTACGCCCGAGAAACGAGAAAATTTCAAAATGCCATAATTAAATAAATTTTTATTTTATATAATTTTGTTTACGCATTCTTGTCAGGTATATGGCGTAATTTTGTTTTTTAAAAAGAACGCTTGATAGATAAACACCGTTTCGGCGCACACATTCCTGTAATCTTATTCTGAAATTTTCCATTATGCGTCATAACATGCCTAGTAGAATCTTTGTAATTGCTTCTTGAATTTTCTATTTAAGTTCAGGAATAGTATGTAGATGATGAATATATACCTTGCTCTATAGATAACCTCAAAGAAAATAATCACACAGCATCAAATCTGTGTATATTGCTGGTTAAACAACATCTCCATTTTTGGAAATGACATGGTTCGAAAAGGGAGCTCTTACAGCATCCCTAGACACTCTAGCAGTATGACTGGTTTCCCCATTTTCTGGAACTGTATAATTTGTGGAAATCGAATTAATTCTTGCATCAGAAATGTTGTAATCGGATCGAGTGCAACGCGTTACAGCAACTCTTAAGACGGTTAATGATTTCTGGTGTTCTTACCATTCTTTTGGAATTTTAATGTTTCCAATTTAATATAAAACCAGTTTCTTCAAATTTCTAAACCAAAAAATTGATGACATAAGTGGTCAGTACCTGCCCCCGAAGCAGAATATTATAATGATTGTGAAATAACTGAAGTACATTTGTAGCAAACTCACCATTTTTGTAAAATGATTTCATAGCGAAAGCTCGATATGCACCGGACCACTACTCCATGTTTACTAAATGGCCGCAAATGATTAACAATTTATCACTTAATTTTACCTTCTCACTCTAACGGTGAGTGAGTAAACCTGCTTTTAAATTTTCCCACTCCACTGGATGACCCGTTACATATTAATAACGTTGAATTTTTATTTTTACAATCAAATTCTAATATTGCATCTTTAATTAAATAATATTTTGTGTAGGAAATAATTCTTATATTAATTATAAAGAGATTAAAATACACTATATATGAAATATAATTCGTTGTTTATTAAAAATAAAGTCTTTTTTTTAATCAGTGAAAGATAAATTTCAGTACAGTTTTTTTTCTTCAAACAAATTGCCCTAGCTTAGAAAACAAACTAAATCAAATTATAAATATCTCGTTCGAAATTTCAGTTTTATACATACAACATGAAATATACAACTATATTATTTTTTCAATATTGATTTATATTCGACAAGCCGAATATTGTCAAATGTCACAAACAAAACTATATATATTTGTTAAAGGTATCTTATATATTCTCATTGACACGAGACAGAACCGCAGAGTGGAACGAATGTCTCGTACGGAATGTGTCATTTTGTCAACTAACTTGACTAGAAAACACTTTCCGTAATCTATTATATTGATTATTAATAATGATTTTTTCGTTCTTTCAGATTTAGTAGCACATGTTGTTCAATGTAACTTCTGGAAGTGACATGTACGTTAATATACACATACGGATGTGTCAAAATTTTGACAATGGTTTCAGTGACATATAAAGATTATTAACGCACATATCGTCGCATGTTTAATTTAATTAAATATAATATATCATTTCATTACGTACGAGGACATGTTTCTCTTTGTCAATGGTTCGTTACAAAAAATTAATTTGTACGATACACACATATACTATATCACACTTATTCGGTATCATAATATATTAGATGTACAAATTAATTCGGTACATTTTTGATAGAAAATGAACGTTTATGAAAAAGTGGAATACATTTCAACTATAAAAAAATCTCCCATTATTTTATATAAATCTTCTTTATCTGTCAGGTGATCTCTTGTAGAAAAAATTACAGTTTTGAGTCAGTACAGTATTTTCGGATCTCTTCCACTGTTTTAGAATTTTTTGTATGTTATTTATACGTTACAAAATCTTCTCAGAAAGCTGACCATATCATTTCAGTAGCTTCTTCAGCTTTTTTTTCAACTGGACTGCGAAAAGTATGCAAAGCATAATATGCTGCTTTTCGAACACACTGTTCACTACTGTTTTGTGAGGTTATACCAATTTCTTGTCCAAGTTATACAGTGTTTTTAAATATTAGAATTTGCACTTCAAAATCTTAGAATCGATAGAAAAATATTTTAATGTAAAAAAATAGTGATGATTGGTTCAATTTAAATGCACAGATTTATTTTTTATACCTAATAAATAAAATTAAGTTTATTCCAATTGAATAACAATTTCAAAATGTGTAATAATTTTCCTAATCGCTGTAAAAAAATAAATATTAAAACGACAGAAAGTGTTTATCATTGTTTCGAGCAATGTAAAAAAATCTATATAAATTAATTATCAGTGAAAAAATCGTCCCCATATTTCATTGTAATTGAACAAAGACAATGTTTTATTTAGTGCTATTGTCGAGAGCGGAAATAACGTATGACACTTTTCGTTTACAAAGCTCCTCCATATGCGTAATGTCAAAGCGTCTAAATAATCTGATCCATTTAGAGCAGAAGCAATTTGTTTGTGCACTTATCCGCTCAATAAACAACCCCACATGTTTTCGACTTAACTGTATGCAAATAGAGATTTGCATTTGACCTTGTTTGCCCAGTAATTGAACACGACTTAGTAATATCGTTAAATGACACCCGTTTGCAATGATATATATATATATATATATATAATTTTTAAATTATCAATGAAATTATTTCATTCCATAATAAATCTTAAAAATAAAATCCAGAATAAACAATATATAAATATAATATTTATTTAAAATATTTACTACTGATTAAAATATTTAATTAATATTAAAGTATTATTGGCCTTAAATTAAAAATCTACAAGAATCTGTCGACAAAAAAGTGTTCATTATATTCAAAAATTCAACAAAGAATAAAATGAAAATAATTTTTGATATAAAATTATTAAGATTTGTTGTACTGTTTGGGAATAAAAACATTTTTAACAAGAGATGTTCTAAAAATAGTTTTAATTTCAATCTGTGTATACACAAATCGAAACAATGATCGACACAAAATAAAAAAGGATCACAGAGAAATTATAGATTGTTACATTATATTAGGATAGTAGAAAAATTCAGTTTTAATCTAAAGATTTAACTCCTCTATTATGATATTCTTAAATGGAAAAAATATCAGAATAAACACTTTAAAAAAATTAAAAACCTTCCATGAATTTACACGAATTGTCAAAATAAAAAATACTAATCAAATAAAATGCACAGTAAGTTAATAATTTCAAAATATATTACGATAAGAATCTAATATCAGCATAACAAACAGTCCTTCTAATATTAAATACTAGATAAAAAATATAATATTTTATTAAAATACACCAGGATGAATGTTTTAAGAATGAAATACTTGTGACAAAAAATATTTTTTTGAGTAATTCAGTAATTAAAAAAAAAGAGAAATAAATAATGTTTATATTGAAAATACAAATTTAAATGTTATTTCTCGTATATAGTTTAAACATTATTTTAAACTGTAATTTAAATATTTACAAATTAAAAAAAATATAAAAAATTTCATACAGTATTACTAAGAATAATTTTGTTTTGAAATAAATTCTGTCGAGGTATCTGTACATAATATGCGAGAATTGTATGAAAGTTTATATTTGAAAAGATTAATGAATCGACAATACTTTCAAAATAGAAAATAAAAAACGTACAAGACATGCAACGTGTGTGAAATCGGATACGAAACATTAACGTACATCATTTTAGATATTTCAAGACGATGCATCAGTGTAAAATTGCGGTTTTATGTTCTATGCTTCACAAATGGTGTACAAATTGTAGTATAATGACGATATATACATTGAAAAATAGACAACAAATAAATCGTTTACACTATATAATAAAATTAACTGAATGAAAAGTCTCATTCGAACATTTCGTCTATCTATAATGACAAATCGTGCCGATTAATAATAAAATAAAAATCGCACGTACACAAAAATAAAAACATAAACATATTTTTAACAGTGAATTCCGTTACACCACGTTCGTCGAACATGTTCAACGAAATGTGTGTGTAAAGTTTGAAACTTTTCTATTGATTGGAAGAATTTGGATATATTCGATTCACATATTTTATATTTTATTCATTTTGTATTCCATTTGAATTCACTTCTTTTTTGAAGCACTTTGCATTCGATTTGGCAGTGAATTCAATTCAAGATTGAAAGTGTTTCAACTTTTGTTTGAATATCACACATAAGTACATATATGGCATACAAAGGTGAAACGAGATAGACAATGCGCACTTTTTTTCACAAAAAAATATATTCTTTTATTTACACGTGTAGGCGCGCACGTTTATCCTACATTGAGTTGTTTGAAGATTAAATCGTTGCATAGAAATGGCAATTTCGTACAGTTTTCTAAATTATTACAGAACTTGATCTCTTTTCTTCTTTCTCTCTATCATATATGTATATATATATATATATATATATATATATATATATATATATATATATATGCACTGAAAATTCCATATAAATATTAATCAGTGTATTACCTTTTTATGCTGTTGTTTATAATACCAGGATTATAATACCATGTTGTTCAAAATTGCTATATTTGTCTAGGTACAAAATTGAGAAAAACGTTACCTTATTTAAGATTTTTTTTAAAAAAAAACCTAGAAAGTTTCGTTCCCTGCTCACTACGTTCGCTAACCCCCCAAAGAAGCTTCGCCACCGCTCGCTCTCCCCTAACAAATGACAGTAATTAACAAATTGTATAATCAAAATAATCTGTATAAAATGTAAGTCTTCAAGTTTTATTGGAAAAGTTTATAATAATCGACAATGTTAAAATGTGTATCAATTTTTTTTATTGGAGAGATTCAGTGAATACAATATTTTGAATAAATGTTACCAAGTTTTACATTGAAATCGTATACACCTCTTTCTTGCACACTGTGAATACTTGCTACATACATGTGGCTGATATCAACCAATCAGAACAGAGAAAATGTGATCTCTATCAACCAATCAGAACATGAATAATCAGTTACACATGAGGACGATCACGTTTTAATTTTTATTTATAGAGAGGTAATATCGATATTGATGCTTATAAATTGCTGTATTTTTTTCTAAAGATTTATTTGATTTATTACGTTTGTAGGACCTAAACCTAACTCATTAAATATTAAACATTCTTAATTTCTAGATATATTTAAGATTATCTCAATTGTTATGTCTATAATAGTAATAATAATTAAGATTTATCAGACAAGTATTATACAAAAAATTAGAGAATAAAGGTATGAAAAATATCTTAATTTGATTTAACAATAAACAATTTTTTTTCTATTTTTATAAGATTTATTAGAATTATTACTTTTGTAGGATCAAACCTAACTCATTAAAAATTTAACATTCTTAATTTCTAGTTACATTAAAGATAATTTCAATTGTTGTCTATAATGATAATAATAATTAAAAGATTTATCAGATAAGTATTATACAACAAATTAGAGAATAAAAGTATGAAAAATATCTTAATTTGATTTATCACTAAACAAATTTTTCTACTTTTTTTTCTCTTTTTATAAGATTTTCTAAGATTCATTCATTCCTTTCTGGTGATAAGAAATATGTTTATAATTATTAATTTTGAATATTTGTTATATTTTGTTTCGTATACAAGAGCGTTGCAGTTTTCGGAATATTAGAGGGCATCGATATTGGAAACGAGAACTGCAAAATAATATTTCAAAAGAATTAATTCTCAAATGAATGTATTTTAACGTAATTATACTAAAAGCGACTGCATCTGAACAGCTCGACACAAATTCCGAACTCGTACACAGCAGAAACATTAACATAATTGACTACAATTACAGTCAACTTGCATTAATAAAACTGTAAAAGAAAATTTAACGTTCGATTGGCGTCAATAACTGGTTAGTGGTGGCGTTCGGTCAGAGCCTAACAAGAAAACTGATGCTCGTTTCTTTGTTATTCGCAAGACAGTGGCTCTCGTTGCACACAAGGTCGACCTTTTTGCGCGTCTGCCCCGACGTTCGGCGTCCATTCGGCAGAAGCGCCACCGTTTTCCTCCGGTGCTATTAATGTCACTCATTATTTACTGACTTTTGCAAAACTTGCGCTTGTAAGTTTCTTTGTGCGCAGAAAATTTTCTCTCGCGAACATCGTCAGGTGCTAGTCGTGTTTCAATCGACTTTCTTTAAATTGAATTTGTTTAAAATTATATTTCCGGTTTGGTTTTGTTTAAGTAAAGAATATTTATTGCTATAGCTGTGCTCTCACAAGCATACAAAGAGAGAAAATAAATATATACAAAATAAAGACAAATAAAAGACTTATGCTTTAAAGTATAAGTACACAAACTTTTCAAGTTACGCCCCTCTTTTAACCCGTAAAACTCGATGCACTTCCCCTCTATATAAACTTTAAATGTACCTATTTGATAGAATGTTTGAAATTCGTAAACAATTCAGAACGGTTAACTTTTGATAGTCATACATTATAACTTTTCTAGCGTTTTAATTAATCCGACTATAGAAAGAAAATAACTAATTAACATAAAGAACACTTTTTAATATCTAATTCATTAATCCATATATTTAATCATTATGTTTATTCAATGATAGAAAATATATTAGTAGTTATCGACATTTAGAAAAAAATATTAAATAATAGTTTATTAAAACAGACATTTTGGAAAATACACTGTGTTTAAAATTTGAGATTAAATTCTGTAACAAGACTTTTATACTTTAAAACGTTTTAATAATATATTCATACACTTGTATGTAAACATTTTTATCGTTTTTGTTTGCGAGTCAACAAAAGTTTTCATATAATAACGTTTGTAAATAGTAATGTAATTAAATTTTATTTGAGTAAGGAAAAAATACACAACCTAAAAATATTTCGTAAAATCAAAACTTCGTTTAAAAACAAAACTTTAATAAACATGAAGTAAATAAATTGAATTCAATTCTGAGTATATACTCTCTCTCATATATATATATATATATATATATATATATATATATATATATATGTTACTGTTTATAAAAAATAAACTTATGGATTAATTAACAAACTTGACTGAAAATAGAATTTCACAACCAACATTTTAATACATATAAATCATATATCATACAATTATGTTTTTTTCTCTTCCATTACCCTAACTTATCTCTCTTTCTCTATAAAAAAATATATGTATATGTCTGCATATGTGCGTAATGAAATAATGCATAGCTAATATTTAATTAATCAAGGTGTTAATAATATTATTTTTTTTAATCCATTCATGATTTTATTTAGTTATTATTTATATTACTTTGCTTATAAATAATAATTTTTATAATAACATTAATGACTTTTCTATCTCATTTAATTGAAAATCTTATTGTCGTTTTGTAATATGTTAATTGCTTTATATCTAAATTATTAGAATACAAAAACTTGATTGTTACAATTATAACAGTTCGATAAATCAATACTGTAAAGCAGTCTATAAATTTTAACTAGTGTCATCTTTCATTTATAAATAATTTCCTTAAACTTGAACATAGTTTCTACTGCCCAAGTTCTGTTTGATCATAAAATATAAATTAAACAGCTTGAAGTCTTAACTGTAATCAATTACAAGAATAATTAATGAACAATTTGAACTTTTCAGATCAATTTCAATATGAAACTAAATATTATTTAAATTATATATCATATTATTCGTATATATTCTGATTGTATTGAAAGAAATTAATTATAACGTCGGAAAGATTACAAATAAATCATGTATATTGTTAATTAATTATATGAAATACAATCATTGCAAATTGTAGATTTACAAATGAAACATACATTTATTATTTATTTTCTCTGATATCAATAACATAAACGTTCAATGCAAATTGTAGGAATTATAGAAAATATTTTCAGCTCAAGTTTCAGTCAATTATAGTTCTATTATAGATCACTTTTTGACTCTTGTCTAATAGATTTTTGCTAGATATAAATAATGAAAACGTCACCAGAACTTATCACCTTTCTCTCTCTATGTATATATATATATATATATATATATATATATATATATATATATCTGTCGATACATCTCTAAATCCCAAACATCTATCTGTCGGCATGATCAAGGATTTTATTATTTAATTACTTATTTTTATAAGAAAAATTTAACCAAAGTACGTTTTTTAATTCTGTGGCTAAATTTTTCAATAACATTTTTATTGTATTTTATTTTATTGTATTTACAAGTGAAAGTCTCAAGATAAAAAGGAATTCAAGAAATAAGTCTTTGAGTAAAATTTTACATACAGGATGGTTTTATTAAGGTACTTATTCTATATAATTATCCCTAACTTCCATGTACTGAGTCGAACTTTAAACGAGTTTCTATATTCTGTCTCGAAGAAAACTTTTTGATGTCTTGCGCAGACACTCTTGCACCATATCAATTACCTTCTCATCCCAACTCTTATTTTAATAGCTCAAAAATGTGGAAAACAACACTAAATCAACTGCTCTATGATATAAAAGTCTAGATTTTGAATTCACTGATTTATTTTATTAGCCATGTGAGGGATAAGGTGAAAGAGTGTCTGCATAAAGGACCAAAACATTTTTTTTCAGGACGGAATCTAAAACTCATTAAGTATATAGAATTTAGGGTAGATTTTGTAGAAAAACGACCTCGATAAAAATCTTTTATGTATAATAAGAGTTTTTCTTTACTTCTAAAATATATCTAATCAGAAAAATTGTAATTTATGGAGTAGTGAAAAAATTAATTTGCGATGGAGAAAATCGAATTTTCTGTACTAGACATTCATTCAGTCTATAATATAATAGACTAATAGACATATATATATATATATATATATATATATATATATATATATATATATATGTATATATATATATATATATATGTTATATATATATATATATATATATATATATATATATTGGTAAATATACATAATATATAAATACAAGAATGCAATGTTTCTAGTTCGAGTTTCCCCTTGAGATAGTTTGTATAACGTGGACTCCTACGCGCATTAACTCATGTCGGAAAGCTTGGCATGAAGCACTGGTTCGTGTCGGTTCCGTCATAGTCAGAACTATACATGTTTTACTCCCAATAGACATAAAGATCTTTTGTAAAGGTGTCTCGCCAAGAATACGTTCGACTGATAAAAACAAGAGAGTGTTTATTTGATAATCCGTGTATAGTTTCTGTCTGTTAAGACTGAGTATAAACGTCAATACAAATATAATAGATTCCAGACATTTCTGAAACTCGTAGTGTAAGTCGATGTTTATTTTGTTCAGAGCTACAGTTTTGTTGATAACTTTTTAACGTAGACAATACAAGGAATATTTTTTTTATATTTTTCAAGTATAATAGTTATTGATGACTAGACTCATTAGCCAACATATTTGATTCGATTGGGAAAATAATAATAAATTTACTTATTTGTATATCAGTATAACATTTATGTATTATGTTGAAATTCTATTGATCTTATCAATATTTATATATATATATATATAATGCAAATTAGATATATATTTAAAATATGTAAGTATATATATATAAATTGTAATAGATATTTTCTCTCAAGAAATATGAATCAAAAATTAAATCTTTGAAATATAGTCATTTTTAATATAATATATAAAATTCGTTTTTAATTTCAATATATTTCAAGATTTTACAAATTCATTAATGTTTTTATCATTTAATTTCCATACAATAAATAAAATCCCATATTATAATGGAGAGTTTTCATTTTCGTCAGAGAAATTGTATTATTCATAAAAAACTTTTCTTTGAACAGTTATATTACTAAACATATTACAATTTATTGATATATATATATATATATACACATTTATATATATGTATATATATATGTATATACATTGTATGTGTGTGTATTTTGTTATTTCCAGTGATTGTCAATAAGTAAATAAATAAATATTTTATTCATGTGAATAACTGTAATTAAATTTTAAAATTAATTCCTAAAATATTTCTTGGTTATGTACTATTTATATATTATCGAAAATACTTTTTTTATTAATTGGAATAATCCTTAATTTTTAAAAAAATCGATTTCAATCTTGTCTTGATGACAAAATATTTTTTTAATATCAATGAATTACAAATTAGAAACTGTAAATAATTACCTGCTATTAATCATTAATAAGACATTTTAAATATTGGACTCTGTTAAACAGATAAGCTAATTTTCTTTGTACCATAATTGTTCAAATAAATTCTAAAGTTAAGCCAACAAGTATTTGTTATATTCACTTTTATTTATCTTATTTCAGTAGCATACTCAATTCAAATTTGTAATCTATGAATACAAATTATGGAAATACTGAATTCCATTCATACATTTTTATTTTTTTTATAATTTTATATACTTACTGATACATTTTTTATTTATTTCAAAAAATTTTGAATAAATTTCAGAAAGGTTATCAGATATAATCATAAAATAATAGATAATATGTTTAACCCTTTATTTATTAAATTAATTAAAATGATAATGCAGAAAAATGCACTTTTTATTATGAAAAGGAACAATATTTGAAAATATAAAATTAAAAATGTAAATTTTAGACCGATATTTTCATTACAGATATAGAAGTGTATCTTCAGGTGAATGATGGATCTTTGCTTATCTAATCAGAGTTTGTTTAAGGAACTTGAATGTTCCGGTAGGACAAAAAAATGGCTGTTATCTAAAAGAGTTTGAGATCAGTTTAAAACACTATTTTCCTTTCTTATATATATATATATATATATATATATATATATATATATATACATATATGTGTGTGTGTGTGTGTGTCTGCGTGTATGCTATACAATGTAAATAAACATATATATTTATGCATGTATATTTACATATTTGTGTATGTTTAGACACAAATTCCCATACATATTGTAAATAGGTAAAATTCATCTAAATTTATTTGCATCAATACAAATCCAGGCTATAATTTACCCTTTTAGTTAAGCTCATCCTGTACTTTGTCGAAAATAACCACAATACGAGACGACGATCCTTGAATTCCCAATGGGGAGAACTGGGCAGTAAGTACATGGGTCAAGTAATCGTCGCCGATAGTAATAGAGACATAAATAAAGCGCAGATGTGCAAGCAGCGTTTTACTTCGGATCCGTCGAACCACCGGTACAGAGCCTCCAGCATTAACACTGGCGCTACAAGCGGCAACAAGCTGTACTCTCGAGGCGTGCTCTCGCCTTTGCAATTTCTTCCCGACAACGATTCAGATAGATTTAGATATTGATTCATATAAGAGTATTATTTATTATCGCATATTTGTGAAAGCGTTGTACTTTATGAAAAAAAGAAAATAAAAATTTCAATTTCCATCAGTATGCGATACGAAAATATAATCGAACTTTCTGCTGTTCACTTATGCGGCTTCATAATACATTTTTCAAACAAATCGTATGAAATTGGGAAACATTGTAGATGCTCTTATATATATATATATATATATATATATACACATTCTGATTTTAATACAGGAATGTATAACACGCTATACTTATATGTAAATAATTAAAAACGGAAATTTATACCTTTTAATACACACATACAGATATATATATATATATAGATAAAATGAAAAAAATAAATGTACATAAAAGAATTCATAAAAATAAACTCACTGAATATTTTTATTAATGAAAATATTTATACTTTAAAATCATTTTCCAATAAAATTACTCCATTTTTAAAACTAACAGTTTTAAATACCTGAAAATAATTGTCATTATCGTGACTTGTATTCTTTCTTTTCTCAAATTTAAGATCATATCTAACCAGATCTAATGATTAATAGTGTGAAATCTATTTCTAGCATTATTTTACAATACACTGTTCTACTCTGTACCAACTATTTTATACTTTTTCTTAGGTTGTAAGTATTTTAACCGGTAACTTGTTAAACTGAGACATTAACACTAATACATGTAATATATTTCATTTTTTTTAAATCCGCAATCGATTAAAGATCAGGAAATTTAGTCAACAGTAATATCCTTTTATTTCTTAATAAGATTTATATTTAAGATACATTTCTGTTACAAAATAAATAGTAATCATATTACATTCAATTTTTTTTAATTTCTTTTATTGTACCATTGAATATCTTTTTATTTCTTAATAAGACTTACTTTTAAAATACATTTCTGTTACAAAATAAATAATAGTCATATTACATTCAATTTTTTTTTACTTTCTTTTATTTTACCATTGAATATTGACATGTTTTGTCTAATAATCCTGTTATTTTTTGGTTTTAATTTCATCAATACTACTTAGAAGACGATTGAACAATTTGTTTACATATGAAAAATACTTTTTTATTAAAGTATTATTTTAATATAAAGTTCGTTGATCAAAAATTTCATAGTTATAAAAACACAAATACAAATATAATTATATATATATGGAGAGAGAGAGAGAGAGAAATAAGAAAATAAATCAAAAAAATCGCAAAATCGTTATAATTAAAAAAAATACTATAAGAATGAGTACAAATATTAATTTTTCAAATATTGACTTTGATTTTCTATGCATTTTTAGTATTAGACCGGTAACTGCTGTCTTTGTTTTTTAAAAAAAATGTATGACTATTTACATTCATATAAATATGATATATTTTTATTTTTAATTAAATATTTTAATTTGTTTTATTTCAAACAGTATTTTTTTAAATTATATTAATAATATGAAATATTACACTGTTCTCGATCAATATTAATATCGTTTTTGTATAAAAATATAGAAGTTCAGTGAAATAAAGTTCATTAATTAGTAAAAAATTCTTTTAAATTATGTACAATACACCTATATATATATATATATATATATATATATATATATATATAACTATATGTGTATATAAGTAAATATATTCCTGTAGAGTAGCTTGTAAATAATCTGCTGTGAAATATGATACAGAATTTGTGAGCAAATCTCGAGACCACGCACACATTTACATGGAAATAAATTTGTGCATTTTTCTATTTGTCAAATTCTCAAATTCCAGTTAGCATATTTTTAAATTTAACTTTTCCCGGAAGTGTCGCATATTCCATTATGTCAGGAAAATCCGTTTTGTAAAGATAAAATCACATTTAATGCTCTCGTTACGATTCGCAGTGCAGAAAGGATTCTCCGTAATAGATTACATTCCGCACCGTGTTACTTGTGTGGCAGTTTGAAAAAAAAATACGAACATTCACATATTGTAATCAGTATAATTTAGACATCAGAGAAAAAAAATCATAAAAGATAAATTTACGATTCTGTATGAAGTTTTATATAACGAATGTATGTTATTTCATTACGAACTTTTATAAATATAATAATGTAGTTTATGACGAGACGTCTAGCTTTATTTCTGGTCTTATATTTTTTTGGTTAAATGAACAACGTTTTATTTTATTATATCAATTACATTAAAAACGACAAGAATGCGGTTTCACACTAATCATACATTCGCATTCAAAGATTGATGTAATAAAAACTCCAAAAAGCTATTTGCACTTACAGTATATATGCGACAGCCACAATAACAATCCATTTGATTCATTTGGACAATATCCCTGGGGGAAAAATATTCCAGTTGGCGAGGGTACGTTTTCAGTATCCAATAATGCACTTATTTTAGTGGATACTACTAAGAGAATAAAAAGCTTTCAGGGGTTTGATACCTATGTTTATATTTATTACGTTCGTATCTCATTCTTATATTAATACACTTCGTATTTAGTGTCCCTGTTCGATCGAGTTGAGTTATGTTTGGGTCTCTCACCCTCTTTAATAAAAGATCTAAAACGGCACTTGCTGGATATTAATTTTAAACTGCCAAGGGAGGAAACAATAATGCTTGTGTGTATTATATTTTTGACATGTAAATGCTTTTTTCGCTTTTATATTATGTTTAACAGAAAGTGGTTCGAGTTGTTGACAATCGCATTAACTTATTGTTCGCATAATTTTTTTTTTACGTATTTAATAATAAAATATTGTGTCGAATACAGGATTAAAATAAAAGGGTTATATTATTTTCATATTTATTACATCGTCTCGTAAAAAAGTACATGCATGAAGGTAAAATTTACATTTAGAAATATTTCTATAGTGTTTTTCCGACTACACACATGCACTGAAATACACACTTATATATATGTAAATATTTTCATATATATATATATATATATATATATAGAGAGAGAGAGAGAGAGAGAGAGATAAGAAAACATTAAAATTGTGTATTTGAAAATATTTTTTATTTCAATTTGTATTTAGTCATCTCAAAAACAATAACCTTTAACTCTAGCATAACATAAATTAATTATTCTTCATTCGATATTATTTTTTTCCATTTTGTCAAGTGTGTAAGAGATATTTAGAAATTCTGATGACCAAAAAAAATGTTTGAAAAAAAACAAATTTAATAATAGAATAATATAAAATGTAGTTAAAAAATTGGGACAAAATGCTATTTTGTCACAAATGTTAACAGATTTTTTTTATTAATAATTCAACCTATTTTGTGATAAAAATATTAATAAAGATTACTTTTGACATAATAATGTTTTTAAGAAATATCGATTTTTAAATAAAGTTTTAGAAAATGACATAAAAATGTATAATATTTCTAATATTTGGTTTTAGAAATGATTTTTTTCTCAGTACACAAACCATAATTTTTTTTCAGATTGAAAGTGTTCGATAATTCAATAATTGATTAATGATAATTTCCAATTCCTGCTTATAAACATTTCGTGAGCGATTTTATCCTCCTTAAACAGAATTCTAGATAAAATATCGCTTTCAACTTTCATCTCTCACACTGTTAATATTCAATTGATAATTAAGTCCATTTGACATAATGGAAGTTTTTTTAAATATATTAAGAACATTAGATCTTTTTGCTTACTCTCTGTATTTATAAATATTTATACAGATTTTCATGTACATATAGATGAAACCTTTTTATTTACTTCGAGTTATGTCATTTTTATGGTACAAGTTTTCACCATAAGTCAACACATTTTAATAGGTATACACTTTTATGTGTGTTTATTTTGCAGACAGTCTGCAATATATTACATGCCATTAAAATGAAAACGCTGCATTGTATTTTCAATACTAATTTTCTAATGTATTTTTTTATTTCATATATAATTCTGCGAGTGATATAAAAGTTTTAATATACATTGAATCGATTGTATTTATATGACTGTGGCGAAAAAGCTCGCTCATTTCAAGTACAAATGAAACTTTCTACTTATGTCGTTTACTTTTAGTTGTTTAAGTTTCGAGTTTGTCAAGTACGAACAAATACATAAATGCTGAATTACTTGCTCAGTTGAAAGCTTTTCAATATCTAAAATAACGGGTTGTAAATGAATTCAAACATGTTGAATGCAGTATTGAAGAATTGATGTTTTCAATTTTATTTTATTGCTTATAAGAATTGTTTAATAAAAGTTTATAATACAAGAGTATAGAAGAAATTATATATATATATATATATATATATATATATAAGCTCTTTAAATTATTCAAAGTTTGAAATAAGTTCGTACAGATTATTGAAAGAGTTCAAAAGTGTTATACAAAAAATATATAAATTCTTTTTGTAAGGACTTAATAAAAAAAATATATTAATAATAAATAATTTAAACTATTTTCTAATATAAATACGAAAACAATTCCTTTTTACAATCATCATAATTTGTATGATGTTACAATCATCATAATAAATTCTTTATGTAAGTAATTAATAATAAAAAAATTATATTGATATTAAATAATTTAAACTATTTTCTAACATAAATACAAAAACAATTCCTTTTTCAATCATAATAATTTGCATTTATAATTTTAGAGATATACAAATTTTATATAAAAAGATTTTATTTCACTCTAACATATTTTACACTAATATTCAGAACAGAATAGAATTTTTATCTTCGTGCAAAAATATATTTATGTTATATATATATATATATATATATATATAGTATATTTATACGCGTTTTTAATTATTTTTTTATTTTTAATTGTTTATTTCTGTACCAGTGATCTCATAGTTGCATTTTCCTTTCGATGAGCTTGATCTGATTTGATCACTCTGAATGTATTTGGATTGAGCGTTTTCGGTTCGTCAGCCAGTTTCTAATTGCTTAATTTATAATAAATGTTATTCTTTTGAAAAGCTCAGATTAAAATTGAGTATAAATCGAGCTATTAAAAAGTCAAGACTTCAAAATCGAAATATTCATAGAGTTATCTATTAAGACCAAGCCAAAAATACAAAAAAATATAATTTATAAGATATTTCTACATTAATAACATATTGATTTTTATAACTTAATCAAATTATAAAAACTAACTATCTAATCTCACTCAATGTCTTTAATAATTAAAATAGTATTTTAAATATTTCTGGAATATCGTCATTTGTAGAGAAGTATATGTTTCTTCAGCTAAGAACTGGGTTGGAATCGTCATCGCAATTAGGTTAAGGTTTTACAATCAGAATTCACTCCAATTCACTTCATCTGAAGATACTTATATATTATTAAAACTCATTGTCGTCTAAAAATACTTATTTATTTAAAGAATAAGTAAAATATTCTGTTCGAATCAGACATAAATAAATCTCTGACAGAAATCGTATATTGTCTATTCTGATAATTGATTTTTCTGAAGAGGTAATCAGATTATAAAATTGAATTTCTTGTCAAAAAGAAAGAAAGAAACAGAAACAAAAAAAACATCCTATTTATAGTACAAATGTTTTATAAAAAATCAATTTTTAAAAATCTTTTTTATTCAGAATTTCGATAAATTACATATTGTGTCATAAATAGTTAATAGTTGATAAAAAAGGGGTTTTCTATTAATAAAAATGGCATATATAGTTCAAATATTACATTTTCAATTTTGAAATTTTAAATCTTCATCGAGTTATCCGCTAAGGCCAAGCCGATCAATATAGAAAAATATGATTTTAAATATATTTTTACATCAATAACATATTGATTTTTATAACTTAATCAAATTATAAAAACTCAGTATCTCACTCGAAATTTTTAATAATTAAAATAGTACTTTAAATATTTCTGGAATATTGTAATTTATAGAGAAGTACATTTTTCTTTAAATAGTAACTGAGATGGATTCATTATCGAAATTAGGTTAAGAGTTTTCAATCAGAAATAATCAGTAGACATTTTTGATAAGAATATTGTTTCCAGTTCGTGGGGAAATGAAAAATTAATTCATAAAAATGAATTTAATCACAATAATTAAACTATTTTATAAAAAATAATAGTTTGAATTAATTCATGTTAATTTCAAGATTAAGCTCCAATAATATATTTTTATTAGATGTTTAGATAATAAAAGGGCAAGGAATAAAGGTTAAAAAATGATACTGAAAAATATTTCTTATTATATATTTATTCTCGTACAGAAAACTCATTTTAAATTTCATTCGTTCTTTTAAGTAGGAAAAATTAAAAGAATAGAATAGTGTTTATCAAGCGACTTTATTTTCCTGTTAAATTTTAAATTATATAATATTATATACAACAGATTTTATAAACACATTATATATTATTAAAATTGTAAACTGTAATATATTCGTAAAGTTACTTCTAACTAAATTACTAAACCGTACTCTCCATCCATGTGTGTATTCAGCGACGAATAAACACGATAACATATCATTTTTCTCGACATAATAAATTTTTCATAGACATAATTCAATTAAAAATAAAAACATATGTCATTAAAGAAACATCAGTATGAATATGTCTACAAAATATCATATCAATCACCCAGTACACAGGCACATTATCATCACGTCACTGAGGTGTTTAAGTGATTGATATCAAGTTATTTCAGTATATTCGAGACATTGTACAGCTCCTACCTTCATGAAATAAAACCATCCATAGATATTTTTTAATACGGCTCTCTCTCTATATATTTGCTATCATAAATCAAAAATTTTCATACTTTATGATTGTTGGAAATTTCCATTTCTTGACAATTTCAACAAACGAAATTCGACAGTTGGATTTTTTGAGAGCGGAACGCTGGTTTGAAATTGATTTGCATATTTGATAAAAAAGTATAAATCAATTTTTCCAGCTATTCGTATGTAAATGGTTGATTTTAATTTTCATATATACTCACGTATATATATATATATATATATAAACGCTCATGTGTGCGTAAATTTCAGTTAATATGTATCTACTACTTTCATCGTTATAAAATACGATTCATTGTAATACAATATTACTTAATTTGAATTCTTCGTGTGGCTGAAGCTTTGAAAATATTCATATTGTGTTTTGATAAATATTCAGTTAATGTTAAATTCCAGTAAATAAAAAAATATCTATATTAACTCATATATTGTTGAGTAAATAAAGGAAAGTATTCTTAAAACATTTTATATAATTATCATATTTCTTTTTTTATTAAAATTGACAAGAATTTCTATAGAAATATTTTTTTTCATGCAGAGTATATAAAATCTTATATTCTAATTATTTTAGTTTCTATAAGTCTGGAAATATACTACAGTATTGAAATAAAAATTCTTAGGTTTATTTTTTAGTTAATTCGAACTTTATAAATGTATTATACTCGGTTATATCTAGTGTAGGAATTTGAACCAGTATTTTTCTGAATTTTTAATAATCAAGTCACTCAAGAAAAAAATATTCTTTTTAATATTTGTATTCAATGTTATAGTATTCAGATACATAACTTTAGTATTAATTCTGTTTCAAAATAATATTCCAAGATATAAATACTCCCTAGTTCATTTTTTACATATAAACATTTATCAGGTCGGTAGAAAAATAATAGCGATTTATGACATTCAAATTCATAACAAAAACCGTAATTATTTTCCAACCTACCCAATATTTCTGTTTGTCTTATTTTAAAACTAACTTTTTGTATTTTTCACTCTAATTCACTTCATCTGAAGATACTTACATATTATTAAAACTCATTGCTGTCTAAAAATACTTATTTATTTAAAGAATAAGTAAAATACTTTGAATCAGACATAAATAAATCTCTGACAGAAATCGTATAATGTCTATTCTGATAATCAATTTTTCTGAATAGGTAATAAGATTATAAAATTGAATTTCTTGTCAAAAAAGAAAGAAAGAAACGGAAACAAAAAAAATCCTATTTATAGTGAACTGTTTTATAAAAAATCATTTTTTTAAAATTTCGATAAATTACATATTGTGTCATAAATAGTTAATAGTTGATAAAAAAAGGGCTTTTTTATTAATAAAAATGGCATATTCAGTTGAAAATATTACATTTTCTATTTTTATGTTTTAGATCTTTAAACTCATTGTTGAAATGATTTAATAAGAATTCGAAGGTCTTTTATTTCAATGATATTTAATTTCAGTACATATTTTTTTAATATATTGAGTAAATTAATCAATTATTCTTAATATTGAGAGAAAAATATAAAATTAAATCAAAATCAGTATGAGTAATAAAATATAAAATTTATGAATAAATCACTATGATTTAATAAGTCAGTATATTTTTAGTACAGATGATTATTTATAAAAGAGAGAATTTCTGCAATCTTTGATTTATGATTTAAATTAAAGCCAATAAGTATTCTAATTATTTTTATAAAGAAAAATGATTTCTTATAAATCTATTCTCGAAATTAAATTATTTATGATATAAAACTCATTGAATATATGATTCAACCACCATTATTTAATAAAATATAAATTAAATTTATTAATTAAAATAGATTTGATAAAATGTAATATTTTTGTTATCTATTTAAATAAACGTACGAGACACAAAAAAATCAGAAGATCCATCATCACATTTCAGCAACGTATTAAACATTCATCTGAATAAAAAATTGTTAAACATTATAATGATCACAGATTTATCAATGTAATTCTATTCTAAAATAGTCTGTGTTTTATATTAATTATAGTTTACTTATTTTTGATAAAAAATCTTTATTCAAATTCGTTTATTCACACATATTACATTATGCTCTTCAAAAAGTAAATTTTATTATAAATGTGTTATCATAAAAATCTCAACAAAGAGTATTATTCTCTGCTAACTTGAAATTTTATCAAAATAAACTACTGCTTTATTATTCAGCGGATTTTTTTTCATTTTATTACTAGTTTCTATCCTGCATGTGGAAACAAAAAAAAAATTAATTGTCAAAAATATGTAAATCCGTAATATTATACGAGCAACTACTATAATAAAATCTACAACATTAAAAGAATTACATTGGAACGTGTTCTTTATTTCGAAATATAAGTGTACGTATAGGCACGTACGTTGATAAGATTACTTCGTATGTACATACATACATATGTTCTGCATTCCATAATAAAATCTAGTTCATAAGCGTGTACACACGCCAAAGAAACCAAAAGTAAAATAATACTTTTATGTCTCAGTTTATCCGAACAATCGTGAATGCAAAGTCTTGAGTGGTAATTCAAGTCATTCGTGTTTTTAAAAGTTCGTATATTTAAAACGCAGAACGGGCCTAATCTGGAAGTTGAAATTGTTCTTGGGAAATATTAATGGAGCTACAAATGAGGTTACACAAAGCACCACAAAAAGATCAACAGAGGACAGACACAATTGCCGGTTTTTGTTCACATAGATCCTGCTCATTTCTTGAAATGAGAACATGAACAAATTAATTCTAGGATTTAATTTCCGGAACTAGATTTACACCGTGCTGTATTCAACAACGGTACTTGAATTATGTGACAATAAAACAATTGTTCCATATAAGTATACGCTTTAACAATATTGAAATGAAGCGTGCACGCGAATCAGCTGTTTATATGCATCAGCATACATACAATCTGCTGTCAACTAACACATATATGAAATAATAATTAAAAAGAAATAGAAAACAAAGAAAAATTTCTGAAAACAATACCAACTTTCTCTATTTTATAATAAAAAATAATTACAGAATATATTTATATGAAGAAAACTTTGAAGAGAAACATTAAATATATTATGTAAAAATTTAAAAGAAATTACTAATAAAAATAACCGAAGTATCTCTTATTTATTTTTCTCCTTTGTCTGTAATCGTTTATCCTTATAAATAATGATTCAAATAAATAAGAAGACTGAATCTGCAGTTGAATCGTTAACAGAGAGGACGTTTGAATAATTTATCGTAAGCACGAATCTGTAACAGAGATTTAATACTTTTTATTAAAAAAAAATAATGCTCGATAGAAACATTCGACACACATTGACTTTAAATTACTAAATCTGAAAGCCATAAAATATAAATTTACTCTATAATTCATTTATTGAACCCTTCTAGTAAATAAGGATTAATTTTTTGGAATAAAACTCTTCAGCACGAATTTCAAATAAATAATTAATAAAAATTAAAATAAATACCTTAAGCATTATGTGCTTGTAAATTTTTAATCACAGATTCGAATATTAATAATTCAAATCACTTTAATAATTCAAACTGTATTTCAACAGATTTGTTTATAAAATCACTTAAATTTTAGAAACTTTTACAATTAATGGATTTACAATTTTATATTCGGGAATTAAACTTAAACTTTACATACAATAAAACATGACATAATAAAACTACATGCTTTGAGTTCAAGTAAAATACAAAATTTCAAAATAAATAAATAAGTAGAAAAATTAAAATTGATTAATAACTTTGTAACCATTTATATAATTTTCTGTATTATAAAAATCTCAGCCATTTTTCTCTACGATCACAACAAAATGTCTATTTCTACATAAATACCATTTTAGTTACACACAATTTTAATTTGATACTCAGATTTAAAATAAAGAAAAATAATACTTGATTTAAATATTCAATAAGAAATAACAGAAAGAGTTGTAAAAAAAAGTAGGAAACGAAGTCAGTGCAGTATTGAAAAAGAAATTTAAATAAAAAGTAACTTTAATTTAAGATGAAATACTTAATAACAGATCATGTACTATTTAATAAACCATTTGTCGTTATAATTTAAACAAGAAACGATAGACAAAAAATTAATAGTTTTCAAAATACATTCGACGTTCTATAAAGAATAGAAGTTAATGCTCCATAGCAAGTTTTTAGTTTATATGAACTTTAATGAACAGATTCCTGACGTAAAAGAGCAAACTTACACGTCTACAAAATACATTAATCAAACCAGATCGGGCAGCTGAAAATGTTCAGGAATAAACTGCTACGTTTCATTATTCATTTGTATTATTTTGTGAAAAACTAATTTGTATTCATATTTGTGACTGTCGATATCATAAATTAATATGAATCATATTTATTTGTAAAGTAATTCGAGAAAAAAATACTTTTTTAACTTAAATTTATGTATTTCTTTTTTCCGTATTAGAATTTTATATCGAATTCTACGTTTATTAAAATGTTTATAAAAGTGTTGAAGGATGTATATTTTTTTTAATTTTTGTTAGATTATTTACTTTTTTATATAATATCTTATACAGTTATTAATATCATCTTAACTAGACTATTAATTTCATACTCAATTTTATAATAAAAAAAGGATGCTATCAAATATAGACTGAAATAAACAATGAACGAATTTACATTTACAATTAAATCAGTGGAAATGTATTATAATTAAAAGCTCATTTCAATCAACGGATAAAAATTATCGTAACGAAATGAAAAAAATCTATTTCTCCACAAAAACGAACTGCACTAAAAGCCAACATTCATCACTAAATACACATCTACTTTCGTTTTATGACTTCCAGGGATTTACTGTATAATCAAAATATGTAGCAGGGCGAACATTGTATTCATTTATCACTTCGTAGGTCAACGTTCGCTCTGTTTAACCAAATGAGTTTTTCGTGATTTTCTCATTCTCTCGACGAACAAATACTATGAGACTAAATATACTACGATAAATATCTATCCTACATAATTCTCCCATATCCTAATCCTTTAGTTTTCCTCTGAAAACATAGATACGCGTGTTATTTGCGTCCTTACGCCACATTCGCTACATTATAGTAGATTGATACTTAACCTCCACACTATTTGTTTTTATACGAGTCCTGCATCAGTTATAACCATATATATATATATATATATATATATATATATACATACATGTATATATATATATATATATATATATATATAATAGTGATAACCTCATTTGATAATTAAAGAAAAACTCTTATTCGAGTTAATTCCGTATTGTACATAACATTATCCCTGATAAATTATTTCACGTATTATTAATTATATCAAAAACTTTATTATATACAGCTGTCTCGAAAGTTTAACTGCCAAAAATAAATGTTAGTGGTATTATTTCAGTTCGATGTAGTAATACAAATTATATGTTAGAGCAAGTAGTAAGATTGAAAGTTTTAGTTCTATGAAGACGTTGTTCACATTAATTTAATTAATGAATCAACTTCTATACAACGTGCTTCATTTATTATAGTTAACAAAAATATGATATTATATATATACATATGTATATGTATATATATATATATATATATATATATATATATATATATATATATATGTATATACAGAGTGCGTCAGAAACACGAAAAAATTTAAAACGCACTAAATAAATTTTTATTTTTATTTAATTTTGTTTAGATCTTCTTGTCAGGTATATATATATATATATATATATAGAGAGAGAGAGAGAGAGAGAGAGAGAGAGAGAAAAAGAGGGAGAAGGAGAAAGAAAGATGAAAATTAATTGTCGAGCCGAATATATCTCTTTTTTATCTATTATTTAACGGATTAACTTCTATAAACATTTTTTGTAACGATGATGTAATTAAATTTTGTAGAAACTTTAAACAGTAAAATTACCTTGTAAGAAATATATATATATATATATATATATATATGTATATATATAAATACTTTTTAAATTAACCATATGAGGTTATTAGATATTATTTATATATATATATTATATTTTATCAAATTTTTTAAAAACGTTGTCTAGGTCTCGTTTTTTTTTAAAAATATATTTCTCTTGAGATGAATGTATCGCCATCTAAATGTGAATAAATAACAATCAAAAATGATGAATAATCGATTATTGCATATTTTTGAGGAGAATTTCTTTAGGTTCGTGGAATAAAAAAACTATTTGTAAAAGTGAATAAATCTATAATGTCAGAACTGTATTGTGAAGTTTTGACATCACTGAAATTATTTTATAATACTGGAAAGTATAAAAACTTCATAAGTTGTCTATAAAATAATTATTTTTCTAGAAAGTTTCATCAAGATCTATCGTTTTATGCACTAAGAGATAAATTGTTTAAACATTAATAATTAAAAATGAATAATACTTTTTAAGATATGACCAGTATATTTTATTCAATTATTTTAAATTAATAACATTTTTTCTCGATTAACAAAAAACTATAAATAATATGCACTTTTATCAAAAAAAAAGACAATATAAAATTTCCCGAGTAATTCTATATAATTTCTACATAAATGTATATCACTTCTAATGTATATTTGTCATCCAACACCCCAGTTGAAGTGCTTTCGCAATTATACTTGTCAGAGAGATTATTATACTTCCGGTTAATTCTTCTCCACTTTATGTATCCCCTATTTTCAAATAAAACTATTACTATTCATATGTTGTGTCTTTTGTCAAGTTATAATTTGTTACATTCATACTTTATGAAAAAAAAATTTTCGTTTAGAAGTGTATTAAATTTTAATTGTTGTCTAATGTTTCACAGATGAATTCTTTTATTCTTTCTAAAAATCACAAACATTTTTCTGATCAAAGATGTTCGATAAATGATCACTAATCAATTTTGTTTTTTACTTTTTTATCCTCACAATATTAAGGCACAGAAAAATTTTTGAATAAGATTTTTCTGTACCTTGAAACTTTGAAAAAAATAGCATCACCTATAGCATCGAAATTCGAACAAGAAAAAATTAAAAATAATTTATAATTATTTATTGGTCAGAGTGTTGAGTGAAAACAGAATTCATCTATGAAAATGAATTTAACCACAGTGTATTGTTTCATAAGAATGTATTTTTGTAAAGAAAATATTATCTTAGAATTAGTTTAAAAAACAAGTTTAAAATAAATTTAAATATTCTATTTTTCATCTAAATATGTAACATAAAATTTATAATTCCACTTAGTATTTTTCATATAAATCATGTGAAATACACTTTCAGTTTGAAACAAAACAATGTATAATTTATTCATTTTTATCTGGATATTCGTTCATTGATATTTCCAAGAAAATAAAAAATATAGTTATGCTTTGAAACTTTTTTGCATATATATATATATATATATATATATATATATATATATATATATATATATATATATTTATATATATATATGTGCTTGTATTTTGTATTCAATGAATATTGATGAAAATAACACCCACGTTGCTCGTTCGGTATTGAGTGAAATTAAAAGTAATTAAGGAAAGACAAAAAAAACCTTACAGTGAATGAACAAGTGAGTATTCTTGGAATTTTTTACAGAGCCTCGAACAAAAGAGACACTTATTTACAGTCATTACATGATATTGTTTTGTCAAGAAATGATTAATTAAACCCAAGCATACAATGTAAATTAGTAGAAACCTAATTCATCAATGACAACTATGTTATTGTCGAAATAACTTCGGTTATTACATAAACAGAATAGTAATGTAACCCGTAAACGGAAATAAAACATGATGATAACACGCAACAACGTTATATTGTCATTTTATCAAATCCGAGCAAAAGGGATGGTCCATAAAGTCGAATTGTCTACAACCCCTAAGACTAATTATACATTTAAACAACAATGTTACATGTTTAGAAAACCACTACATTGTATCATTTAACACGAACAAAAACAATATATTCGCATTTCGTGGATGCGAGGGAGAGACGCGGTCGCGGAGGATATAATAAATTTAACTTGTAATCAAGAACACAGTCAACCCGCCGCTCTCTACCATAAAATCGCTGAGCTAATTTATCGACCAACACATTTCTTATATTGGTTTAGTTTAGTTCATTGTACTCTATGGTCGAACACCTACTTTCATCATAGATTCAATGTCAATGTAAGCTCTATACAACAACAATGTACCATTATTTCTTATGTGAGAATAATTTTCAAATATTTAAAATCTTCTTATAATTTGAAACAAAAATATAAATAATTAAATCATAGTTAAAATGAAAATTACATTAGTACTCATATATAAATCAAATGTACAATCGTTCAAATTACGCAAAAATAATTATGTTATAAACTATTTTATTTTTATAAAATTTAAAACGAATTAATCAAACAAAAAAAGAAAAGAATTTACAACAAAGAACTCAAATTCGTATTTTACGTTTGACACAGAAAATAATTATAGTTTAAAACTTCAATCTCGTAGAAACGAAAACAACAAATGGGCTCGACTTGACTGTGACATTTCAAAAAATTATTAATTACTCTATTTTTTTCCATCTATGAAACACAATTTATCTTAAAAATCCTATAAAGGACACTCGTTAAAATATTTTAACGAACGTTTTTGTGGATGAAGTATTTATTTTCAAGATGAGGACATTTTTATAAATTTTTTCAGTCATTTATCTCTTTATGTATATATATATATATATATACATCATAAGAGAGGCTGATTCTCTAAGGACAGATTATCCAATCAATGCTTATTTTCGAATTAAATTTCGGAATTATTTTACTCTCATAGAATAAATATTTAACTAAAAACGATCATTCGTAACCTGTTTTTTTTAAATCAAAATGTTGAATCTTTTTTGCTTAACTATTTAAATGTTTTAATAATTTTTGTCGAGCTTGATAAGCTTTTGCTGATTTTCAATATAAAGCATCATTCTTAGAGACAAAAAACATTATCCATTTATTATATAGACCGAAAACATTATCTATTTATTTTTGTAATCTTTGTGCTTCCTTTAAAATAAGCACTTGGTACATCAGTTTTCATTAACTAATTTAAAATTTGATTAATTCTAACAATTTTCAATATAATCAATATTGTTTATATCTAAATTATTCCACATTCTTAGTAGAAAATAACTCAAGTAAATACATGTTTGGCTATTTTATTAAAAAAGTAATTACTTATTGAGCTCAATAAATAATATCTACATTTAATTAAACGTAAAATTTCAATTGATATACACTTATATATATATATATATATATATATATATATATATATATATATATATATGTATATATATATGTATATATAAAGGTGATTTAATTTAGGCTTTCATATAAAATTATTAAAAATAACACAAAAATTAAAAGAAATCATGTAATTTTTGTTTAATATTTTTGTTCAGTTCAATACTAAAATACAATTGAACTAAAATACTAAATAAAAAATAACAGTTTTTTAAATTTTTGGCTTTTTTTTATACTTTCATATAAAAGTCTAAATTGAATCATCCTATATAATATTGATATTTATTATTCTAGTATCCTCAACTAATGTTACCTTGCATTATTTGAAGGATTCTAAAATATCACACTGCACTACAATACCAGATTATTCCCAAGACAACAAAGACACGGTTTATGGGTTGTAAGTCCCTAAAGTGTTTAAACACATCGAATCTATCTGCTTTGAAACTTTGAGGGAAAATAATTGATAATGATTGATGACACCAAACAATGACAAATTGATTTCTTATGGAGAAATGTCAATAGTTATTTTTGTGGAATACCATCTGTGATATACATCTGTTATTTAACTTACATATTGTATTAAAAAACATGTAAATCGTTTGAAATTATGAAGAGTTTAAATAAATTTTTCATTAAAGACATACGTTTTAAATTTAGTATTATTAGTTAATGTATAAATAATGATTCATGTAAAAATGTAAATAAAATAAGAACGTTAAAAACAAACACAGAAACATCGATTTATCGCGCTTTAAATCTCTTTTATCGAACATTAGTTTAAAATACAAACACTTTTTCATACAATTTCCACGTACAGACGAGTGTACAGTTTTGAACAACGTGCACCAGAACTCTGCACGTAGAATAAACATATAAACCATTTATAAGTTTCGTCGAACAATATTAAATCTTTTGCACACAGAAAGAAGAATTAAACAATATTTCGTATTTTCCCGAACGGTACATTTCTATTCCGCTCTCTACTGATTCTATAAAATCAGTGAAAATTTTCTGAATTATTTATACGCTGTAGTTTTATTAAAGTTTATGACAGAAACTGAACTTGGATATAAAATTCTGAACGCAGACAATATAGAGGGTTCGTTTGTTATGTTGATTCTTATCGTAAATTGCATGGAATTGAAAATAAGTTTCGTCGTGACAGCAAATTGTGTTGCGGCTGTCTTTACGAGCATGCTATAAGTTCATTACCGTTATTGACGTTTCTACAAGACCTGCAGAAACAAACACCAGCTGTTAGAATAGTTCAACGTTTAGATTTCGTTCGATAATATAAAATATCTAGCTCGTTTCCAATATAAGCGCTTGTTATAATTTAATAATGAACGTAAATTATTAATAATATCAATAACTCACTCAATTATTGATGTTTATGATTAAGTATCCTTTATTATAGTTAATTATGTATAATAAATTATATTCACGTTCACTGTTCCTGTCACATTTCAATAAAGAAACGATATTACAAAAATGCGGTTAAATTGAATGTCGTTCCTATCATCAAATACATTTAGTTTCATTGTGTAAAACACAATAAACGCTATCTAATAAATATAAATATTTATTATAACATTACATAAAATCAACACATTTCATTTTATTTCGATGTAGAATATATTTACTTTTTTATACATTTTCAAGCAATAACATCCAGTCACTACATTTATGTTTTTCCCAATTTTAAACAAAACAATTTAAAATGAAATATATTGCTAATTTCGTTTATTTTAAACATATGTATATTTAGAAAAATATAAAATGTACTGCACAAATAGTAATTTTAATGAACGGATTAAGTACGTCAATAAGACAAAATTTAAGGGATATTTAACAAACTAAAAAGAATTATTCATTTAGAAAAAAAAAAACGATTTCTTAAAAGTTTATTAATAACCCCTAAAATGAATTATGTATTTTTTTAAAGGGCTGCTTCTATCTTTAACTTCATCATGAATATTCTCACTTAAGAGAAAAATATTTAATTATTTCCTTTTCCTATTCTTCAGTTACTCTAAACATTAAACGTGAATACAATACAGTCAACCCCTGTTCAAATAATCACTAACAAGGAGACATTTTAATGGATATATCTTTGCACATAACACACTTACTTATTAATCAGTGCATGGAGTTACTCCAAAACTTAACTGCAATTTCTTTACTATTTCAGTCATCATTTCAATGTATTTTATCATTGAAATTTTAGTAAACTAAAAATTAATTAATATCTATTTAATACTATAACAAAAGCATTTAATTGAAAATAGATCATTAGATTTATATTATTTATTTAAATTATTATTTATTTAGATTTATATTATATTTATTTCCAAAAAGGATGTCTTTACAACATTGTATTAGGTATAAAAAATAATTCGGTGCCTTTAAATTGAATCAGTCATAACTCTGTTGTAAATTAAAATATTGTCTCTCTGTTTTATGATTTAGAAGTGTCAAACTTAAAATTTAAAAACAGTATATATCTTGTCCAAACAGTTGGCATAACCTCACTAAACAGTAGTGACACGAGGGCGTCAGAAAAACAAAATATTAGGAATTGCATATTTTTTGCATTCCAATTGAAAAAATCCTGCTGAAGCAGGGGGAATGATTTGCTCAGCTTTGGAAGGAGATGATGTGATACACAAAAAATGCTAAAACAGTGAAAGAAGTCTGAAATAGCATTAATACTTCATCGAATCAAAGCCGTCATCTTTTTCGATAAAGAATTCATCAGTTATCTGAAAGATGGAGAAAAGTAATACAAAATAATGGGAGATATTTTAATGATTGAAATTTATTCCATTTTTCCGTCAATAAACATTATTTTTTTATATAAAAAAGGTACCGAATTACTCTGTACACCTAATATATCTGTATTTTACACAATGTGTATACTAAAGAACAATAATTTATTTACAAATGTCAGCTTTTCGTATATTAAAAAAAATATTTCATCGAAATAATAAAATAATGAAACAGCTAAATGACTGATTCTTTTACCTCGAACTCATATTCCAATGGATAAACCATAACATGTCGCTAGCACAACTCGTTAAATACATATTTTTACGATAATATTTAATTATAATCAACATCGACGCTGTATTACACGTTGAAATGTGCCGTTTTTGAAAATATGCTCGTGTATATTAGTTTTATGAATTCCGCACCTGTTCAATATCATAAAAACCATTGGTAGAGTTGATACGGTTCACTGTTCGTCGTATTGATTTTTAATTTATTTGGTATATGTGAGTAAAATTAAGATGTAGCAGGTGATGCATTAATTCAGACATTAAATATATGAAGGGGGATTACACTCGATTAGTATGCATATGTAAAGTAATAACTGAAATGAGGATACGTAACAATAAACTCATGTCATAAATTCAACGTAGTTGTAAAAATGTACTTATTAATATAGCATGGAAATGTTCTACTTCGTGCATTTGTGTCATTACGTGTGCTCTATTTAATTTATTTAATCATTAAATTATATATATATATATATATATATATATATATATATATATATATAAAGTAAGGAATGCATTTTTTAATTAATTAAAACTAATTTATATGTAACAGTAACTGATAGGAATATTAAGAATAAATGTTAAAACTGTATTGAAATTAATTATACTATTAGAAAAAACGTACATGTACATTTTTACATAGAAACACACATTTCCATCAACAAAATACAAGATGAAATTTGTAGTAGTTAAACATTAATAAAAAAACATTGCATTTGATATATTGAAAGCTGCATTTTTAAAATAAAAATATTCATAAATTAATTTATCACTCATCCAGATAATTATACTGGAACTGATTGCTGACCGTTGATTATCGTTTATTTGCATTTTGGTAATTATTCCACAATTTAAGAGAGATTAGATATAAAAAAAATCTGTATTTTATAGATCTAAATAAATAATCAGAATAACTAATAATCAATTTTATAATTGTTCCTATGAGCAAAGGTTCCTATGTTTTATAAAAATGAATCTAGTCAGAGAATGAAGAACAATTATCGTTCAATAGTTTAAATTAGGGTGGGGAACTTTTTCATGTTGGAAGTCTGCATTTATTTAACTGTAATCAAATAAAGTCATATTCAAGAAACTTCAATTACACTTAAAAATGTACATTATTTTTTAAAAATCCAACTGCTGTGTACTTAATAATTTCAAAAAATGAAAACTAATTGGTAATTTTAAGGTTAACTAATCTTTTAATGACTGAAAAAGATTCACTTCAAAAAAGGATTTGTTTTGTAAAATTTAGATTCTGTCAAAAGGTCACACTTAAGGCGCTAGAAGATCATATGTGACCTTAAATCCACAGATTCTCCATCCATGGATTAAATAGTAGATTTGTTATTTTAATAAAAGTGTTTCTTCATTTTTTCATTTAAACGAATAGTTTATTTTTTTTAGTAAAGTCACTTCTCAATTTTTAATAAAATACTATAAAGAAAGTTCCCAGAAAAGTTTTAAATAAAAATTCTTCTTTTATTTCATGTGATTATGTTTATATGGAAACATTTTAAAGCTGAAGACATGAAGTAAGGTATTTCATTAATCACACTTACCATTTCACGATAAATTTTGAGTTCTGTGGATAAATTTATATTCATAAATACATTTTTCATCCACTCCACACACTACAATATTTTTCTGATCAAAAATGATCAACAACTGGTTATCGATTTTTTTAAATTATTCAAGTGGATTTCAATAATAATTCCATCATCGTCAGACCGCTATTTGATCAGAAGTGTTTTCATTTATGGAGTGATTGAAAAATTCATATATGAAAATATTTCATTTATTTAAAAACAGCAATTTTTCAAAAAATCTCAATAAAAATATACAAATTGAAAAAACATACTTATACTTAAATATAGTAATAAGTTTAAAGGTTAATATTTTTCTCAAATAATCTGAAAAAAATAAATTTAACAAATATCAAAAAAATAAAATTATTCGTTTTGTGAAATTAATAGCATTTAAGACAAAACTTTATCACTAAAATGGATGTCTTATTTTCAAAACTAAATTATCAATATGAAACGCCAATATTCGTATTACTACATATTGAACTGATGGCCAATATGTCAGAATCCGACTCAGTTTTTTGTTAAGTAAGCGTTTGTATCAAACATTTAACAATCTTGTTGATTCAAATACAAAAAAAAGTTTCAAAACCAATTGAATAATATTAAAGTTTATATATATATAATCTTTTATTGAATCATATATTTCTATCCATAATCATCTTAAAAAAATAATTTTATAAAAATATAAAACATTTATATTTTAATAACTTACCTCTTGGTACGGATAAGTTATTTGAGTAGTAATCTGATATTAGATCCAGAAGATGGTTCCAGAGTCGAAATTAGTTGTAAACGATTACTGTTTAAATGATTAAGATCATCAGGACAATACATCCACAAGATCTCAGTTATAAAATCATACATTTATAACTTTAAGTACGATATATAAATGTATAAATTTTATCACAAATATCTATCTAAGATAAATATGAGTAAGTAATTCTAAAATAGACCTGTGTAGGTTTTCATTCAACCACAAAACAATATACAATAAATATTACTCACATTAGTATAAAGTTTTTGAAACTTTAATATATTTATTAAAACAGTTGTAAATCTTACTCCAACCATTTAAGAAGCAACCATTTACCTACACAAATCAGACAATCATTATAATGAATCATAAAAAAAATGTCCACAAACGAATCATTATTAATCGTTTAGTAATAATTTATAGACCTTTATTTAACCACAAAGTTACCCACATTGAATGAAACTTCCATTTTAAGTAAGAGGTTGTAAAAGTAAGAAGCAAGAAGATGTTTAATTATTTTTTATTAACTATTACTTGACACTTTTCTATTTACTACATCAAGGTATTTTACTCATTATTCATCAATTATTCTTCCTTAAGATTTTTTAAATATTTCTTATTTTTTTAAAAAAAACAGTTTAATAATCATTGACTAATTTAATATTGATAATAATAATGTGTAGTATAAATTGAACCATGAATTTGATTACAAATTAAATATAATACTGTAGCTAAAATTGTTGGGTTATATATATATAAAGAAAGAAAGCGTGAATTTAATATTGTGTATGTATTTTAATATTATGTATATTTTTCACTTCGTTCACTATGAATAAATCTTTCCATAAACCTTTTTAAATAAAACTTCCTTTTAACATAATATACATCACCTTTGAGACATTAAGAAATAATCCGTTTTATGTCAAAAAAGATTACTATCCAAAAACTCGAGTTCATTAACGGAAACGTCAGCGAAAAAAAAAGAAGAGAAGATTCAAAACGGGATAACGTAATTAACAGGAATGTTACTGGAGTTAATCAAAAACAACGCCCGCAGTGTGGCTTCCGTGGCCCAGTCTAATCTGCTGAGCGAGTCCCTCAGAAACATTAGTGCTACGGCTACGGTCGGCAAGCGCGGCATTAGCTACCATGGCCAGTCGTCGTTTGTTTCGATAAAACATTCAGCTGGTGATTGTGCCACAGCTACATACACATACGCTTTCTCCCTTGTTTCTTATCTGAAGATCGCAGAACACTCGGCAACGCTTTGTAGATTTGTGTGCGTTAAAGCTTATTGCAGGAGTTCTCAAATTGTAGCGTGCACGATATGTCCTCGGTGGATAATTTGCGCTGCATATAATTTTATTAAATATTTTGCTTAGCATATACATGTTTACGATTATGAATATCCAAAGTTCGAGCCCTTTGTTTGCTTTTCAACGCGTTATTTACGCAAGTGTAAGATGCGTTATGGGTTCTGTGTATTGCACTACGTTTTACGCCAGGAAAATATAATACTAAAATAATATTTCCTTAAAACCGTTTGAATTTCATTTAGAACTGTATTGTAAAACACACAACTCTGTAAATAGCATTAAAGAATCTAAATTAAGAATATCACCAGAGCGATTACTCTACCCTCAAAATTGAAAATAAAAATATAAACAATTAACCACAATTGACATTTGAAACAAATTTAAAAGCACGTTAATGATTAAACATATAAAAATTTAAATTACATACACACACGCACACAACACACACACACACACACACACACATATATATATATATATATATATATATATATGTACAAGTGATTAAATGTAGGCTTTCACATGAAAGTATTAAATTAAATCACAAAAAAAAATTTTTTATTCAATTTCAAGTTACTTTTTATTAGTATTTTAGTTCAATTCAATACCAAAATAAAATTTGACTAAAATACTAAATAAAAAAGTATAACTTTTTTTTTCATTTTTTTAATACTTTCATGTGAAAGCCTAAATTGAATCTCTCTCTCTCTCTATGTATCTATCTATATATATATATATATATATATATGTTTTATTTTACAAACTATATATTGTTTAATTGAAATTTTTATTCATCAATTTAATAACTTATACTTTTTCTAAAAAAACGAAATACGAATTCATTGTATTTTTCAATTCATATTTCTAAAATGTCATTGTATTTAAAATTTTCTTATCGATTCATCTTCATTTTATATTTTTCGTACAAAATTTATTTTTTCAAAAACACTGCCGTCCGTGTAAACAACTAAAGATCTATAAATACTACTATATCCTTTGATTATATAAAAATCATAATTTTTCTTCAAACAATCTAGTTAATAACATTAATTTCATTTTTCTTAAACACCAAAAAAAAGTCATACTGTATATACAAAAGGCTTTTTTTAATAATGTTAAATTGATTTTCTTTTATATATTTTTAAATTGTAATTCTAAAAAAAATCCGTTTATAATTTCTAAGTTAGTTAACCTTTTTTTTCAATATTATATTTTATATTATCAAATCCATAGTATTTTTAGTGTATTACACTGAATATTTCTTAAAATATCAACTACTGATATTTTCTATAATCTATTTATTGACAGAAACACAATACTCAGTAACTGAAGAAGATAATTAGGTTGTTATTTTAAACAATTTAATATATATATATATATATATATATATATATATATATATATATATATATATATTGGAAGACTGACATTTTTCAAATCAGAAACTAAACTACGACACAAATCCTAAAAAAGCTGAATAATTGCCAAATTTTCTTACAGTTTGTGACAGTTGTTGAATAAAATATATTCAGTGAATACATAAGAAGTGTGAGTACAGATTTATCTCGACGTACAAGATATACACACTCGCGTATAGTCGAATGTTTTTCTAAAGACGTTTTTAAGATTTTCTTGTTTGAATGACTCCCCTATCAGAATATCCATCTTTTCCTGTCCACTAGTCACCCTCAAAGGTGGTATAGTATTTTTATCATTGTTAATGCTGTTTTTCCTGTCTGTGACTTTCACAATTTTTCTTTTTTTTACATTGCCTTCCTCTCGGTATTCAATTTATCATTTTCTTAGAACACCTTTGTTATTTCAACAAAAATAGTTTTTATTCATAAGCATACAACAAACGTACATCTTCATGTATATATGTATATATATATATATATATATATATATTTATGTGTGTATATATATATATATATAAATATAACTTTCTTATTTTTCAAATAAAATTGTTAAAAAGTGTATGGATAATAAATAAAGAATTTCATGTATATCTAAAATTTTGTATCATGTTATACTCAATAAAAAGATAAATGAGGATTAAAATAATGAACTAATTTTTTTAGAAAAAATACAACAATAAAAATATATTTGAGTGTAAAATAATTATTAAAGTGAATTATATATTTTTAAAATTGTACTGGCACTTGTAATATTTAATTAAAATAATATTCCAATAATAAATATTACACAATAACTGAGATATTAGTATTGAGAATTTCGATGAAATAAAATATTCCTAAATATACTGTTACAGTGCAGTGCATAGCTGACGTTATATAATTTCCTTCGTCGAAACGAATATACGTTCAGAAACATTATTCAGTTAACCTTGGAGAATAAAGTGAACATATTTAAAACGTGGTGTGAATATATGATCTGAAAGTGTGTTCGTATCAAAAAATAAACTATTAACAGAACGGTTAATTATCATTCTTAACAACTCAACTGTTCGAGTAATTGCCTGACGGTGAGTACAAACGTTCAAAATATCTTTTTTTTATTTTTTTTTATGAAAAAAATATGTAATGTTAAACGAGTCATAATTTTTTCTCACTCCTTCCTCGCACTTAATCTAGTTATAACGAAGTAACTTTTTATTATATCAGTCTATGTTCACGTGAGTTAAAGAACCTATTATGATGACACGCAGTACTAATTATTACAGCAGTAAAAAGATGACAGAAGTCAGTCTTCTGTATAGTGTAGCGTATCAACCTGTACAGTACAGATAATGAGTATTAAATTACAATCTTTTAGACATGTTTTAAACACAATATTATATTTTTAACTTTAATAATATAGATCTTTTAAACTTTCATTAACTTATGAGAAGTATTACATACTAATCTGTATGCACACAACACACATACATACATACATATATATATATATATATATATATATGCATGTTTATGTATATGTGTGTACATATATGTATATTATTCGAAACGTTATTGAACATTACTACATTATTTTATAGAAAAACTATCTTTTATATGGATAAAAAAATTTCAATAATTTTTACTGTAGATTAAATTAATTATATTTTTAACAAATCGTAAAAAGTATAGACCAATAAATGTAAAAGTAGATCTTTTTTCCATATTGTTGGTAAATATATTAAATTTATAATTTAAAAACTGAGAAAAAACAAATGTGTCAATCATACTTACATGTTATGACGATTTCAGTTTAAAAAATTATAACAAATATCTGCCTAGGACTAATTAGAGTATGTTATGTAATCTTCAAGGTATATAAACCAGTGAATAGATAATCTGTATTTGATTTTAATTCAAGTGTAGTGTATTATTATATTTTGGCATATTGAAAATATTTTGTTATAATCTGTTTCTCATATTATTATATTAAGAAAGAAGAAAACAATATTAACAAACATAATGCTTTACACACAAATTCTTTATATTTTATTAAAATATATCTTGCAATATATATTTTTTTTTAAAAAAACAAACAAATTGAACAGACATTTTCATATAATATTTTCATACATTTTCTATAAAATCAACAATTTCAATCTATTAGGTCTGCAAATTAATTTGGTGCCTTTTTATACTAAATAGAATAAATTTCAATCTTTAGAATATTTCTCATTATTTTGTTTCACTTTGCTTCATCTGTCAGGTAACTGATCGATCCGTTGATGAAAAAGGATTGAGACATTTGAGTCTATGAATTTTTTTTTGACCTGTTCTAGAATTTTTTTCATGCTTTATGCGTCACAACACCTTCCTCTAAAGCTAAACAAATCTTTCTCTTATCTTCAAAAGCATTTTTATCAACTAGAATGCAAAAAGTATGCAATGCCTAATATCTTACTTTTCGGATGCAAACATACTCACCGTTTTGTGAGGTCGTGCCAACTGCTTGGCCGATATATACAGTGTTTTTAAATTTTAAGTATGAGACTTGGAAATCTTAAAACGACAAGAATATATTTTAGTTTAAGACAGTTATGACTGAGTCAAATTAAAACCACCAGAATCATTTTTACACATAAAATAATGTTTTTAAAATTTGGGAATTTATAATATAAATGTGAACCTGTCTATAGGATTTGAATTACAAATACACAGACAGATACATAGTGATGTAACTACAATACTTGGTGCCCTCCAGTGGAACCATATCCTATAGATAAGAAGAGAAATTATCTTGAACCTGAACTAAACTGGGAAGCTCCAAACCAACCATTGATAAACTCATTACTGTAGTATATGGGGCCCCTTAATTAAAATTTTTCTGGTCCCTATGAAGCCAAAATGCATCCCTGGACAAAAAAATATTTTTGTATTCATGTGATTACAAAAATAACAAGATTTAATAGTTAAAATAAATACATGTCTCATGTATTAAGAACTTGTTATAAACTAATTTAATTGTTTGCATTGAAACACGTTTGAATTATCTCATATTACAAATTGATCCTAGTCTTTTTATCACATGTATATAGAAAACTTTAACACTTCGTGCTGGGTCTCGCCTCGACACCGGGGATCATGCCCGGTCAGCCCCGGCGGTAGTTAAGCCACAACAGATATATAAGAAATATATAAGTATATACACACACACACATATATATATATATATATATATATATATATATATATATAAACATACATACATACACTCGAATACAAAATAGTTCTTATTTAATTTAATTTTATAAAAATGATATCAGAATATGACTATTGATTATTTTGGATTGTTGCTTATATACACATTTGGACGACAATGCAATCATCTTCAGAAAACAACAGTTTTCTGTAGCTTAGTACAAAATTCTAATCAGAATTTTTTTTATAGTTTGTGAGTGAAATAAAGAAGTATATAATTTTTCAATTGAACTCTAGGTAAAAATTTTACAAAACCTAATAAATGCAATTAATTGACAATGAAAAAGTTAATATTTTCTGAATTTATAGATACTTTATATATATATATATATATATATATATATATATATAAGAAATGTTTTTTTTTTATAAAATATGGTAGTATTTAATATCTGTCGTTTAATTTAGTCTGAAGTAAATTTAAAAATTAGTATAATAAAAGAATAATTGAGCAAATCGAATAACGTAAGTGAATTTTTTCCATACTTCGTTACAGCAAAACAAAACATTTAAATACGACCTTTATAATTACATTAGAGCCGACTGTATGTGTACAGCACACAAATAATACAAAATATTTACTACGTAATTTAACTTCAATTTAATTTCGTTTAAAACAAATAACGTCCATAAATAAATCTGTATGGAACAGAGCAAATCCCAAACACAATATAAGCTTATCATTCCGTTTCGGACTAGCAATTTATACATTACGGGAGGGAAAAAAAAACCGCACGACGACCAGTTCGGCAGTACGTAATATCAATTTGTTATACAGTATAATAGATACTACTATACACCTGCATCTATCTATGATAAGAAGCGCCAGTATGGTGGCGGTGCGCGTTAAATGCCGTACGCTTATTGAGAGAAATTCAGACAAAGCTCCAACAATACGTACGGTCATCTCTTCTCCATTGAAGCAAACAATGGGAACGTGTACCTCAAAGCGCACACTGGTTGTACGCGATACCGTCTACACTACACAGTCCAACTAATAATAAAGTACAAACATTATTTTCATGAAAATAACACAATAGCTCTTTGTCATCTTTGCCGCTTTGTGGAGCACTCGGTAAATGATAGTATCAAAATATTTTATTATACCGAACACTTTCATGCATATATATACATATTACTTTTATACACACAGTCATATTCATACAAACGCACATTTACAAATACATTCTCAAATTTATACATATATATATATATATATATATATATATATATATATATATATATATATATATATATTCACGTGAGGGTTGCAATGCCGTTATAATGCATGCTGTGTTTTTATACGGCATGAAATTCATAAGTTTACCAACAATTCAGAATATGCATTCAGGCGTATTGCAGATGCATCTTTTGTACATTTTATAGCGTTCGGCACTGTATGCGAGCGAGTGCTTTCTAAAATCAATATGTTATCAATGCAAAAAGTGTGCATCGTATTATATATACTCGTTAAATTTAATTGAACTGAAAAAAGAGATACGGCAGTCAGCTTATATTTTAAATACGGCAATGAATTTAAGCAAACATTTTCACTGAACGGTGTATCAGGAAACACAGACATTGAAGTGTATATAATTATATTTCTTCATACATATAATTTGTTTCTAGATAAAGAAATATTGTTACAATATGAAATCAATAATTGAACAAGATGGACACGTCAGACGCCAATTAAACATTTCGGTGTAACGAAACCTGTAATTTAATCACATGTTGCCGATTATTAAATATACAAATTAATTCAGTGCTTTTTTTAATACAAAATTAATATTTAAAGAAAAGTGGAATACATTCCGATCCTCAAAGTATCCCCCATTATTTTATATAATTTTTCTCCATGTTTCTGATAACTAACGGATCTCTTGTCGAAAAAAGATGGTGGTTTTGAGTCGAGGAAGTTGTAATGCAATTTCGAACCTCTTACACTGTTTTAACAATGTTTGCATGTTTTATGCATCATGATACCTTACTCCAGAGCTGAACAAATCATTTTCGCGGCTTTGAAAACATTTTTTTCAACTGAAATGCGAAAAGTATGCAATGCCAAATATATTACCTTTTGGACGCTATCGTACTCACTACTGTTTTGTGAGGTTATGCCAACTAAATGTAACACAAAAAATTAGTTCGCTACTTTAGCAAATAATTGTTTATTAACAGAAAAAATGGAATACATTTTAAACCTCAAAATACCTTCCCTTATCATTTTATATAACTTTACTCATCTGTCTGGTAACTGATGAATCACTTGTCGAAAAAAACTAATCGGCTTTAAAACGATGAAGTTGTAATCCATAATCGGACCTCTTCCACTATTTTAGCATCTTTTGCAAGTTTCATTCGTCACAAAAGTTGAACGAATCATTCCCTCTGCTTCAACACTATTTTTTTCCACTGGAATGTGAAAAATATGCAATGCCTAATTTACTGCTTTTCGGATTCTTCTTATATATTCATTTCTTTATAGCTTATAAGCAATTTGATGGAGATACGATCATCTTTAGAGCGCCAAAGTACAGAAATATTTTTTTCCATCTAAGAGTATTCTATACATTGGCTCTTTGAAGATGATGGCATCACCAATCGAAATTGTATAAATAAGAATCAAAAATGATCAATAATGACTCATTATATTAAAAAAAAAATTAACCAGAGAACATTTTCGTTTTTTTGGGGCGGTAGTTGGGAGGCGAAGAAACTCATTTGTGAAACTGAATTTATTCAGTATCAGAACTCTATTGCCACAAATATTTTGTATTGTGGAAACTATAAAATAATACCAAAATTGAAAAAATACCAAATTTTATGAATTTCATTATTTATAGAACAAAGTAATAATATTTCAAACCTATAAAAATATATAGCTTCTTAAACTGTACTAAGTTTATTAAACCAAAAGTATGTTAACGCAATTAATTTGATTTAATAAAACTGCACTTATTTTACAGTTGTATATCTGATCTTTTTTTTAATAAAACACATAAATATTTCAAAAATGAATTCCTTATACACTCCACAAAATATACAAAAAATTCAATACCTTGAAGTTCTCAGGATGATGGAATTGTTATCGACAATAAATAATAAAATTATTAAAATTGAACTGTACAATAAACTTTTAAATTTAATAAATTTTAAAATTAAAATTTGATTCAAAAGTATTCAGTATTATTTTAAATAATTATATACTTCTCAAAAATATCAAATAACCTCAAGTATTTTTTTCTAAACTATAAAAATAAATAAATAATTTCATAATATACTATCTAATATACTAATAATATTCTATACTTATAATAATATTATCTAATATATTTTTTATTAATATACTAATAAAAGTCTATTAGTATATTAGATATTAGTATATCTAATATACTAATATTAATAAATAATATCTAATACGTTTTCATAATATACTAGTCTCTATTTTCAATACATTCAATCAATGATTCTGTTAATAAAATAGTTTGTATTCAATAACATTTCATTTATGTATCAAATCCATCACTTCGTACTTGTTTAAAAAACAAGAGCGTTTAGAAATAAAATTGATAATAGTGCGACGGGGTAGAGTCAAAGCTGTATAATGGAACTTCTAAAACCTCAAACTGTCGACTAAAGTATTTCAATAGTCTGAAGATGAGTATGCGAAGGGGAATTGCCATACACAAAGCATCGAATGCTTGAAAAACGCTGGATCGAACGGGAAAACTAGATAGGCTCTTGAAAAATAATTCACTTCTAAGTTCAGAACTATTGTCGTGGTATAAATAGATTTCTCAAATCTCTCTTTTGAATATTAGTGTAATGAAAAAAAAATTCTTTTTCGTGCATTTGAAATGTTTATTACGAATCTATTTCCCTAATTCAATATGAAACTCGATTAATTTTTTTTATATTAAACAGATAGATTATCTAGGATTTAATTTAAAATTATTTAAAGTCTCTACTTCTATTTTTCTTCTTCTACTCATTTATTAATAAAAGTAAAACTAAATATTATAAACATTAACTTTTAAAATTGGTCAAAATCATCTATTTATAAATAAAATCGTTGTCTGAAGCAATTATGAACACAAAGAAATTAGTTTTTATTACAGTTATGGATATGTTTTATTACTTTTATGTATTAAGTAAATATTAAACAATGTTGATAATGAGGTATCCAGAAATATTTATATTTCTGGATAACACCACATTGTTTTTTCCTAAATTAATTATATTTTTTTATAACTCAATATTTATATAACTTATTGTTTTACAGAAATAGATATTTGTAAATAAATTGTTTAATATGTATATATGTATATATATATAGAGAGAGAGAGGGAGTGGGAGGGACGCAGAGAATGAATATTATTTTAATTCTGTCCTATTTTAAATTATAAATAGAATCTTATTTCATAATTAACATATAGCCGTACATATTTATAACATAAAATATTTTGAAAGTCTTCTCAAAACGGCAACGGAACGAACGCAACTTATAATTAAACCAAACATAATGAAAAAAAAGAAAGTTCTAAATGAAATATTCGCGTTGAATACTTCACAGAACAATTTCCATAAAAACCTAGTCTGCATTCAGGTGTGAACTGATGAAAGAAGTGTGTATCTCCTCGCGATTAAATACTTGATAAAAAATGAGGGTCTTTTGTATTCAGGCATGAACAAAAAAAAGTGTAATTCAGTAAAAAAAAATCCATCCAGGGGCCAAGCAATTGTCGTTCTTTGAATGCACCATTTGTTAGACGTAATGCATGGGAGAAATAAGTGCGTAGAAGAAAAATTGCACCGAAAAGAGGGATGATGTGAACCACGCAATGCTACGATCATCATTTTCTGATTATGGACGGTTGACGATCGATTCACGTGGCATTTTCTCACCTGTAAATCAAATTGAACTTACTAGATATTTAATGTACACACCCATAAATATATATACTATATATATATATATATATATATATATATATATATATATATATATATTTATTTATATACATACACACACACATATATATATATATATATATATATATAAATATACACACACAATTCACTACTCATTTGATTAACAAATCAGGCTATTGATTAATACAACTTTTAAATATTAAACACCATTTTGAAATCATTGTCTACTAATTTTAAAATCAAATTATCTACTAATGCATCTGAAATAAAAATCACAAGCCAAATTATATTATAAAATATTAATTTTTTAAAAAAATAAAGTAGGGATCGGGTAAAAAATGTTCGATTTTGGTTGATTTAAGAATCACAAATAAAGTACATCAGTATGTACATAAAATAAGGAGATATATTTTTAGTTCTAACCCATTAAGCATTAAGTTCTATAAATAAAAAAAGGAATTATATATTTCTTCCCTTTTTTTATTTTATTCATTTGGCGTTAACTTTTTTATATTTTTCTTCTATTTAATACAAGTTTGAAACTAAAAAAGTACTCCATAGTATTTATTAATATTTGTGAAAATGTTTAGAACATTAACTTAAGATGTCAAGTAAACGGAAGACAAATCTATTATTTTATTTCAATTAATTGAAAATCATATTGTACGTTTTCTGTCTGAATATCTAGAGCAACTTTTTGATTTCAATTGAAAAATGGATGATGTGATTAGAAATAATTTTTGAAAAATAACAGACTATGAAAGTAAAAGTTTTAAATAAAAAAACATTAAAGTTCTTTTTTACATTAAATATTGACAAGCAAAGAAACATCTCGCATATATATATATATATATATATATATATATTTTGAATTATAGATGAAAATAATCCATTACTTATAATAGTGTCATAAAAAATGTATACATGAATGTTTGAAAATATTTTTATTTTCAAAATTCTAAATTAATTTAATCTTTTTCATAAATTCTTAAATATGTTGTTTGACAGAATTCTTACTACTGTATTTTACTATAAACTATCTAACTGTCCATCTCTCTCTCTCTCTATCTAATATATATATATATATATATATATATATATATATATATATATATATATATATATATATATATAGTCTCTGATTGTGTTACATAATGAACAATTAGAAATAAAAAGTTTTCTAATTAATGGATTTAAATAATCAGGAATAAAATAAATAAAAGTGTATTCCATAATTTATTTTTAAATGAATATTAATTAGCTATTATTTATTTACTATTTGTCAATTTTTAAATATAGAACAAATAAATAACACTAAATAAATGGTTAGCATCAAAACTGACCATATTCATCATAATAAGAGTTATAAGTGAACCTGAATCAATAATTTGAAAACGAACATTTTATCAGATATTTTTAAACTTCAAGTATCATTGAAGATATCTTCTAGATTTTTATTTAGATTTGTACATATTTATAATTTATTACGAAATGTAAGTTAATAGATTAACATGTTTCTTTAAAGATTGAAATGAGTACCGGATATATAAAAGATTGTAAAAAAATATTGAAATGTATATCCCTACAAATATTCTACCAGCGATGAACTATATAATCAATTCATTTTAAATTAGTAATATAAGTTTAAATTTTTCATACATTTTATTTTTTTTTACTACTACTAATAACTTACTAATTAATCTTCTGAATGAAATGAAAAATATGGTTTTTATTTCTATAAAATGATACTGACTTTATGATTCTTAAGTTTTCAAATGTAATTCTGTTAATAATATATATATTTATATATATAGAGAGAGAGAGCGCGTAAGAGAGAGAGATAAAAAAATGATTGAAAAAAATATTAATTATTTTGTGATCAATATGTTATTCTTTTGCAAGTCATTTCTATATTTTCAGGTTTAAACTGTGTACGCGTAACGTTTTATTATACAAAAGATTGTAAATATATATATATATATATATATATATATATATATATATATATATAGTTAAAAAAATAAACTTTTTACTTATAAGAACATTAAAGTCAAATCACTACCTGAGTGATGACGACCAAACATGTAATCGTGCGTTTTCAGTTGTTATTACCATCAATCTAAATGAACTCGAAATGACAAGCTACAAGATAATTAGTACAACTGTTCAGTTATGTAAAAACATTCTGCAATTTGATTGCCGAAAAGGCAATTAAGGAAATGCAATCTCTTTTGTTTTCCTATCTTGGCAAATCAAAACGGAAAATTTAATTGTGATTCTATGCTGATGAACTGTCCTTGAATATATTAATATAACAAAAGAGGCTGACTTTCCGTTCAAGTGTAGACGTTCTAAATATATTGTCGGCTCTATTTGATGTAAAAGTGGACATGCCTTATTTTAATGTTTGTATAATAACTTGGAAACAGTTTTTTTTTTAATATAATGTCGTCACTGTTAATGGGTCCTTTTATTTATGATGCCAACATATGCAAATATTTATTTGATATATTTTTTTATATAAATATCTCATTTAAAAATGAAAATAGAAATAAAACTAGACACATATAAATATAACATAAATTATATTCTAACGTTATTTTCTTTCAGTTAATTCTTCAATACTGTTTCACTATTACTAGCTACAGAATATATAAAAATGAAAAATAAAAATCATATCATTTTCATTTAAAAACCAGTTAAAATATAATATTTATCTTTTGTATATTATCAGGACTTTCAAGACATAAAAAAATTATACTAATAATCAACGATTCGTCATTCATTTCGTTTAACTTGCAAGACCGAAATGAAAAAAACTGTTTTAAAATTTGTATTTTTTTTACAAAAAAATGTTTCATCTGTTTTCAAATGTCATTCTTTTTCACAATAAAAATTACATTGTTCTATTTTTTTATTTTTATTAATTCAACAAACAGAGTTAATGATCAAACATAATAAAGACTTTTCAGTGTTAATAGAAATAAAATATTCGAAAACAATATATATATATATATATATATATATATATATATATATATTATTATATCTATTTTTCTATTTATATATTCAGTATTCACTCTATTGTATGAACGTTATTAAATTAATCGAAAATTCATTTTCAAAAAAATGTAAACAAATCGAACTTTTTTAAAAAACATAAATTTTTCTAAAGAATTCCTTTTTACCAAACAAAATATAATATTGTATCAAATATATATAAACCATAGATTATTTAAAAATGCATTCATACAAAAAAAAATCATAGAAAACGACAAAAAAATCATAACACACATCCCAGTCAATTGTATATAAAGAATATTCGTGTCTGCTTTTCAATATTTTGTACAGTACCCACATGATGGTTGTATTCGTAATCTACAAAATATATTGAAACAGAAATACTTTTCAATATATAACGCTTTATCACTTAGCACAGGTTTCTATTGTACTCTGTCTCAGCATTGAAAACTTATCGTATAGTTTTCATTATTCTAATATATATATATATATATATATATATATAACCTTTGGAAAATATTTGCAAAAAGCTTGAATGAAACTTCTAACCTCCAAGCAATGTAAAGTATGTACACATTTTTTTTTAAAAAGGCAAAAGTACATATTTATACAAATCAAAGTTCATATTATCAAGCATAAAATTTGAAAAAAAGAATTTGTGTTTTAAAACTTCAAAAGTTCAAAAATATCTATTTGATTTTTATATTCAATTCTTATATTATTTAATAATACTGAAAGTTCATATTACTGAAAATAATACTATAACTACAGGATAAAACCATTTTTTCCAATTCTGTTCATTTAAATGTTTCATTGTTTCTATGTTCTACATATTTTCTGATCATATTATATATGTATCTATCTAAATAGCTATATATATATATATATATATATATTGATTTCAATTTATAATTTTACATAACTTATTAATTCATTACTATTTACACATACATACAGGCGTGCTTATAACAAATATAACTGACATTTAAAGCTCTCTTATCTAATTAGTTTCTCTTAGTTTCTTATTTTTCATTAACCATGTGCATGCGTTGAAAAACTAAGACAAATTATTTCGTTTCTTATGTTCAATTATTTGAAGAAATCCTTGGATACAATACTGAAATCTCTTCCCTAGTAATATACAGAGTTAAACAAATATATATACATATATATATATATATATATATACAAAAATAATTTCTCACACAGTCGTACTCTTAGTAAAACACTTCTAGCATACGAAATATATTTAAATATTTACATAGACTTAATTCGATTGTTTATACAGCGAATAATATATTGTTCATTAAATTATTTTATGCATGACTAGCAACATTTATATATGTTATTCTGGAAATGTAAGTTACTTAAATTATTCTATTTCAAACGATGTATGAACATGTATAACAACGTATACGAATACTTTAAAGGTTGGGTTTTAATATGCATTTATTTTTTGTGTTATATATACACACACATTTATATATATATATATATATATATATATATATACATATAATGAAGACATTAATGTTATTACAACATAAAATCAAGAGAACGGCTCCAAATGTACGCATTGCGTTATTGTGTGCTTTTTTTTTGTACAGCAATTCGAAGCATTGATACCGTGTACTCAGTCCAGCACTACTAAGCAGTGTTTGTATTCAAATGGTTCTGCACTGATGCTCTACAACCGTGACTCCCTCCCGCTAATTAAACTACTACAGCAGTTAAATCAACTCCCTCCATTGGATCGGTCACGGTTACACGAACAAGCAGGCGTGTGCTTTCTATTCACGATGGCCATTCAAGTTAGGTACATGCACGTCCTTCACATCCCACCATAATACAAAAAGTCTCACACTCTTCGTTCGGCCAACACACACACACACCCATTTCCACCGAAATTCGCCACCGAAAACTTCACTGGGTGGAAGGTGGTCAAATATTTACTGTGTGTATGAAACGCTATTTTATCTTTTATTGTCAATCTTCAAGATGATTCGACTGTGTAGCTCGTTTCAAATATGTTAGATTATATTGTGCCCTCCTTTTTACTAAGAAAAAAAAACGTAACCCCACCTTCTTATTTGCATATAAATTACATACGTATTTAAATAAAATAGTGATCATTTTAAATACCAGGATGCTGTTAACATATTTATTTCATTTCTGATTTCCAAGAAGATTTAATCAAAATAACTATTCCCCCCTCTCTCTTTCTCTCCCTCTCACCCTCTCTCTCTCTCATATATATATATATATATATATATATATATATATATATATATATATATAATTAATCATAAGGAAACCCAATTTATTTATAGAATTCACATGTGTTTAAAATACACATTTCATAATAAATATTTACCAATGTTTTATATGATATTCTGCATTTTTTCTGACAACTTTACTTTTCAATATGTGAAAACATTCTGAATATTATGATAAAATATCTATCAATAGTTGTATATGTATCATTTTTCAAATATGTTTTAAACAAAAACTTTTTGAACCGATGCTAACATAAACATCTGTATGAAAAATCCGAATAAAATGAAAAATTGTTCGAGTTTATTTAATACAAGAAGGATACATTTTTGAAATACTGTAAAAAAAAACCACTAGATATTTTTTAATTAAGTTAATTCATTAGTCATTTTATTCATACTGTAATAATATATTTGGAACATGTTTATTAAAAATACATTGTATGTTCCGTTTTTATTTATTTGCAAATGATTAAAGAATTGTACTTTTATCTCACAAACGATTTTGAATTAGACATTATTAGTTATAAAAGTTTATATTTTCTCAAATATATAAAAAAATCTGTGTCAGATTTTATATAAATATTTGCTCATTTAATGTTTATCTGTTTAAATAAAATGTTTAATATGTAAATGATATACTTTTTTCTGTATTAAACTTAAATCTGAATCCAAATTAATTTACTTTTATAGAATAAGATTTTAAATTTGATTTAAATGAAAACTACTACTAATCGTAGATTAATAACCAGAGTGCAGATGTTCATCATAAAATATTTATGTTGCTACGGTTTACCTCAAGACACAGCTCATTTGGTGTGACTCACAGTGATTTATTGGCTCTAATCAACTGTATAAAATAGTTATTACAATCATTTATTACTGGCTGTTTATCCTTTCTTTAAAATAAGAATTCAGAATAAAAACAGTACCATTTCCAATATGATTAAGATTTAAAATGTACAAAAGTGATATTAAAAATATGTTCCAATTGAAAGTGTCAAGAATATATAATGATAATTATAAACATGTCTAATTAAAACAAAAAACAGTGTCTTTTTATTAATTTATTATTAAAATTGATATTTATAAATAGGTATTTACTTATTGGTTTTTTTAATTTTATAATTCTCATTTTAATTTGCGCGTTTCCTTTCTGATGAATAAGTAAAATACCTTGTATTTAAATCTTTTGCATGTTAAATAAATATCTTAAATTAAAACCGTGTTTATCTCCAATTTCATATTCCTAAATGAATGTTATTTTATCAATGAGTTTTATTATATTTCCAAATAATAAATTTACATACTTGTACTAATATTTGTCTTCAGTTTGTAAAAATAATGAAAATTTAAAAATATATGTATATATTTTTCGATTTTAATTAATATTTTTAGCAATTCTATTAATGATTTTTATCTTTTTAACATCTATTGACTTTGATATATATATATATATATATATATATATATATATATATATATATATGTGTGTGGAGGGAGAGGTAAAGTAAATAACTGGTTAATATAATTCAATAAAATGTTCTAATAAATATGACAGAGTTGTGAATTTAATTTGAAGATCAATACGTACGCCTTGACACAAATAAGAAACGCAACTAAAAGAAAATAATGTACATACTATTTCATTTAATCCAATAAGTGCACTCAATAATCCGAAAATAGATTTCCCATGCGGTGAAATTAGATATGGCAAAGTTATAAATGTTGTAGCACAAGATGAAAAGTCCAATTAAAGTATCCTCAGAGCAATCATCCTGTAACCCAATCGATCGCTGATGACCTGAACACGTGTTAATGTGTCAGAGGGTAAAAAAGTTTGAAGGCCAAAACGTTCTTTTAAATAGTGCTTTCATGAGTTTACGGCTTTTTTTCCAAGTTCACTATAAAAACATCAATTTTGGTAACCGAGCCAGTTACACTTGGGAAAACGTACTAAACTTTTCTGACCGAAATTCATGGTATTCATTTAGACACGCGGATGATTTATTTTTGTCTGATGTTAAGATGGATTAATATTGTATCGTTCAGTAATACACATATGTGAGAACACACGCCTGGAAATGTACTGTACCGTTTCTAATATTAAATTGTGATACACAATAATTCATATATATATATATATATATATATATATATATATATATATAAATTGAAATGAAGCTACAAACGTATTTTATTATTTTATTTTAGACGATGTGCTTTCATGTAAATAAAATTTATCTGAAAATATTTAAATATATTTAAACTCTTCAAAAATAGAGTTTCATTAAAATACTTTTCTATCAAAATGTACTTTTATAGCTATTACAATTGTTATTGAGTTTTATAAAAAATAATACAATCTATGATTTAATTAATTGACTTCAAAAATCAATTAGTTTAAAAATAACTTAATAATATCTTATCAAAGTAACGAAATGATTTTTGTACAGAAGTACACAAATGAACTAAAATATAATGTTCTTCACCATAACAGAAATAATTTAAAAAAGTATATGTATACCTTTGATGCATGTACGAATCGAAGAGATATATTAGATTAGAACTTCTGGATCTATTATTAGAGTGAGATCGTTTTTTACTTTAAGACATCTTTTCAAAACTTGCAACGAAAAATTGCCAGATCAAACAGATTTGCTATGCATGGATTATAAAACTAGATTTATAATAGTGTTATACAACTAGAGTTATAAAACTAGATTTAAAAAATCACAAAAAGCACGAAGTGTAGTTAGAATAGAAACTGAGACGTTTGATTCAAGCAACATAGCCTTGAGAAATGTTTGATGGATTTGTAAAAATAACCGAAATTGCAATCAAACTAAACAGATTTATTTGGTGTTCGAAAATTAGAAATTGTTTTCAAAAAAATCAATAGCAATTCCATCATCTTCAAGCGTCAAATTTCAGGAAAATTGTAAACATTGAAAATAAATCAAAAAAATGTTTATGAATCCTTTATTAATAAACTTATTATTTCATAAAAATATACAGGTGAGAGTTTAAACTCTACAAATAGATAAAATTATTCAATTATGAATCTTACACAGTGTAAAATGTAAAAGTAAATGTAAAAGAAACTGCAATTGTATTTGATCAGAACTCAGAAAATAACAAAAAAAATCTACATATAGTTAACAGAAAAATACAAAAAAAATAAAAAAAATTTCTGATCAAAAATGTGCAACAAATCGTTCAGATGACTGAATCATAATCGAAATGCACTTAAATAACAATCAAAAATGTTTTGATCAACGATTTGAACAAGCAAGAATTGTTGATCAGAATTCTTTTTATTCTTTAGAGAATGAGAAAGTAATTCGTTTATGAAAGTAAATTTAAGCACAGTTTTATTAGGTTTTAATTTCTTTCCGAATAGAAATTGATAAGAAAGAACTTAAAATATTGAAGAAATATACTATCTCTCTTTTTTCCCTTTCTCTCTCTCTCTCTCTCTCTCTCTCTCTATATATATATATATATATATATATATATATATATATATATATGCACAGTTTCGTTAATTATCCATTATTGTTTTAATCAGTAGTGAAAAAATATATTAAATAAAACGAGATATATATATATATATATATATATATATATATATATATATATATTATTTTTATATCGTTTCATATAAAATGTATTAGAGGTTTAGTTTAATTCTCCCGCTAACAGAAGATTTCATCACCTACTGAACTAGTGCTATAAAAAGTACGGGTCGAAGCTGGCCAAAACTCCCGAGGGTGTTTTTAACTATGACATTCAATATATGGAGCTGTCACTGTACTATTATACCGACAGATATAACTAGTGTACAGGGTTTCTGTGTTTCTATAGATCAATAAAGAAAAAAAAAATAAATAAAAAATAAATGTAACATATGGTGAATTCGCAATTGAATGAAAATTTAATTACGAATCGATACAGCTATTTTATTTTATTATTTTTTTTTATTGTGTACTGTATATAATTGTATCTTTTAAAAACGAACACAGTAAAGCGTTTTTCGTTTTAAATAGTTTTTTTTTTGTAATATGAAAAAGTTGATATTTATTCAAAGTCTTTCCTTTTCAAATTCAATTTATTTCCTAAATAGCTTGTTGACAGAACTGGAATGAACTCATTACAAGAAATGATAGCATTTATCAACATAAGTACGAATTTAAATAACTAGTAATTTTTTCATGCGGATAGATTTATTGCGTACATATTTTCTTAGTTCATTTACGTTTCTTTTAATATTTGAAATGATATCATACTTGTTATTTTATTTTAGAATGAAACAAAAGTTTATAAAATGAAAGAATGTGCTTTTATAAAAAAATAAAATAATCTAATTCAGCAATTAGGACAATAACATTACAGTTTTGTTACTTTATTTGAATAATAATTAACTCTCTATATTAGAAAATATTTTTAAAATACAAAAGAAACAGAGAAATTTATTATTTTAATATCAACTGATTCCCGAGTTAAATAAACAAATATTTTATTCTGTTATCATGAAAACTTGTCATTTTCGTAAAGAAATACTAGTTTATTTTTACAAAAAAAACCTTATTATTTCAGTTATTCTAGTCTCGTCAAAAATGTTTTTTTACATTTTACAAACCTAAACAATGTTTTTAAAAACATGTCGTTTTAGTTCTCAGCATTAAAATGAGAGATAGGTGCTTGATAGAATACTTAATTTTTAACTACGTTTGCATTTATGTCCAATAACGAAAACACAACTAGTTGCCACATATGTAAATGTTATCCAATGAGTAAATTTTATATGATTATGTTTTGTCGGCCAATTGTTTATTGTCAGCTTTTACTGCACAATTCGTGTCTATTTTCAACTTTATTGTGCAGTAATATGTACTATTTACTTGAACAGCGCTATTTATATAGCTGCAAGTTTATGTTGACATTATTTGTGAAGTTTTGGTTCTGAAACAGACGATGTTAAATTGTGTTTTAAGCATGTTAGTAAATTCCATGTTGGTGGTTCTGAAAATGTGTGTTTTATTAATGTTGAAAGGGCACTTATTAAAATACAGAAATTTATTTATTTTTTATGTATATCAGTGATGTTATATATACATACATATATATATATATATATATATATATATATATATATATATAAATGACGTTGCTTAAAGAATAAACAAATAAGGTCAAATATAGTAAAATATAGTCAAAGCTTTAGATAACTAAATAACCGAATTTGATTAATTAATAAAAATGAAACTTTACTTATTAAATTAATTATTAATAATATGTATGTACTAAAATAGCCAGACGTTTAAAACCAAACTAACAAAAAATATTCAGTCAAAAAAATAAAATTGTATATTCGTATAAGTGATATGAAATAATCACTCATCAGTTATACCTGAAAAACATGGAATTGATACATTTTTCTTGATTAAATGTATATTTATAATTAATAAACAATAAAATCAATAAACAGAATTTCATGTTTCAATAAACTTTTCTTTCTATTTGAAAATAATTATGAATTCAAAGTTACAAGAACATAAATTAGTTTCGATTCAATAAAACCAAATTCAGTTAACACTGCGTAGAATTAAATACAGCGTTAGATGTGTTTAATTCTTTCGTACTTATATATGTATATATATATATATATACAAAAATAATCTTTATAATTCCGTATTCCCGATTTAATTAAAGTAAAATATTTATATTTGATTCAATTTACATTTAGAATATCACGAACATTAATGTTCCTTCATTGAAGTTTCTCATTTTGTTGTGATAATTTTATTCTATATTCTTTCCTTAACAAAATTATTTACAGATTGAAAAGTTGGTGCACACGCAAACTTCTTTTGATCTTCGTATTTCTATTCAGTAAATATATTTTCATATCTACTGAAAATCCTTTCGTTAATGAATATGGATTAATTGAAAATATTAATGAAAAGATTTCATTCAGAAATGTATTGACAATGATGTTGCTTATTTAAAAATCAACGTTGTTTATATAGCACAGACGTCATGAGTTCTGTTTGATATATTTTTTTTAATTTAATTACTTGCTTTTTGTCAATATAATTTTATATAACCAAAAAGGTTATTTTTAATCACTGTCTTCTATTAAATGGAATAAAAAAATGCTGGTATATTTCTCTAAGATTCTTCATAATTAATCATTTATTATATTTTTTGAAAGAGTTTTTTCTAACTTGTTTTTTATAAATCTGTAAAATCGTTATTTATTAAAATCTAAAATATATGGAAGATGATAGTACATCTAATGGGAATCATGTCGAGATTTTCTTTGATTTTTAATTAATATTTTAGAAACAAGAGTTGTTTAATCTGCTTTTATTTAATAGATTCATAAAATTTAACTACAAAAATTTTTTTTCTACTAAATATGAAACGAACAACGCAAATATTTTATTAAATGTTATTTGAAAGTGAGATACGCAAGACTGAGGAATTTTTTTATGAATTTTTTCTTAGAAAAATGGGAAAATCAAACGTAATATAAATAGTTATATTCATATATGACAAATTAAATAAATTCCTTCTCAAGATTTCAGTCTGAAAAATGAATGATTGTGAAAAAGAAAACGACAAATTTTAAATATACAAAAATAACTTGTGCGCCTTTGTAATATCATATATAGAAAAATAACATGAAAAGACGGATACAAAATTCTTTATTCGATTCAGAACTTCAATCAGAAAACATACTTCATAAAATTGATTTGTGTCAAACGATCAGGAAAAATTGTATGAAAAGTACGCTAGTAAAAAAGTTGAAATAACATTTCTAAATATGTTACCCGTGTAAATATCTTGGCTCGCTATTTTCGAAACGAACTGCCGCACAAATAATTTAATATTGGTAAGCAGGCAAGTGGCACGGTACTTTCCGATACATTAATCGCGAGTGAAGAAATAACAAAACTCGTTCGCTGAAATAGCAAACCATTAAAGGAGTGAAACATCGTCGGAACAACTCTACTCAAATTCCCAGTGTGTCTGAACGGCGGCGCACATAACTTAAAATCCTGGTTTCCGTAATATAAATTAATTAATTGACAAGCTTACAATTTACTCGATCGTAATTAATTGCTTGATGATAATTAAGTCATAAACCGAGAGTAGCTCAAGCAGTTTTCTCGAATAAGAGCTTTCGGAACTTTGCATATTTTGCAAGTTGCCGGTGTTGTAGTTTCGTTATACTAAAGAAGACTTAAACGAGACTCGTTATCTTAGATCTTTCATTACCTAATTTTAGTTTAGCTGACCTAACACACGAACTTTAATTAAAATCGTATTATTTAATTAATATTAAACTTCTTTAGGAAAATTTACAGTCGAACATTTACGTGCATTCACTTCAAGATAAGTCAATATCGAATTAAAAGCTACCGAAACGAACCCTTTCATTACACATTTAACATACTCTAGTTTCAATTTCGTCTATTTTGATTTTTCAATTATACTATTCTAACTCAAATATCTCATTCTATTCACGAACACGAACAAGCAAATTAAATATGAAATTTTTATATTTTCTGTGTTATTAATAAAAATTCCATCAAAAAAATGTTTGTGTTAAAAATGTCGGTACGGCGCAGAATTAAAAAATAATAATAAACAAGGAAATAAGGAGACAAAGAACCTACGCAATGAAATTACTATGCTATACTCGTTATCTTTTCAGTATCTTGTATAAAAGGAACGTATAATGATAACGTTTCCTAGTTGGAATAAGAGACATTTTCCTTTGTAATACGAAGAAAACGAATCAATAGAAGTGAAGAAATAATTTTCCGAGAGTAATATTAATAAAAATAAATATATGAGCTGAAATATTACAATTGGCATAGATAAATGAATATGTGTACATTTTTTTAATATGTATTATAGATGTATTCTTTAAAAATTACATACAATGTGAAATATAAGAAATCAATCTTAAAATTGTATACATCTTAGAAAAATACATAAAGTATAAAAAACTTTCCGGTTTGATTTCGCAGAAGTCGAATAATATTCTATAAGAATCAGCCATCGATCATTTCTTTATTCTTATCAAATATTAGGTGTAAGAAATAATTCTGTGCCTTTTAATGGAATCAATCATAACTCTATTTCAAATTAAAATATTTTCTCTTCGTTTTAATATTTAAAAGTGCTAAACTGAACATTTCACAATATTACATACCTTATTCAAGCAGTTGATATAATCACAGTAGGTGAACATGATGGGTTCGAAAAGTAGCATACTTTTCCTATTCCAGTTGAAAAAAATGCTGTCGAAGCTACGGAATTGATTTGTTCGCCTGTTGTGAAGCACAAACATGCAAAAAATGACTAAAATAGTAAAAGAGGTCCGAAAATGCATTAAAACTTCATAGACTCAAATCCAGCATCTTTTTTTCGATAAGGTATTCGTCAGTTATCCGAAAGATGGAACGAACTTATACAAAATAATGGAGGCTAATTTGAGGTTTGAAATGAATTCCATTTTTTCATAAATAAACATTCATTTCATAAAGAAAAAAGGTACTGAATTAACTTGTACGCCTAATATAATAAAAAAATAATGTCTATAAATTTAATGAAAATTAAATTACACCACCTACCTTTGTACGAAATTCATTATCTGATTTTCCAGAAAATTTACAAGAAAATACCAGTTATTATATAAATATTTACTAAAGATTTCATTTACCACAGATATATCTTTACAAACCAGCGAGTGTTATTGATTTACTCGGATGAAATTCTGAGATAATAAACTATGAATTTTAGTTAATTAATTATTATAAATTTTTATACTTTTAATGTCTCTCTCTCTCTCTCTCTCTCTCTCTCTATATATATATATATATATATATATAGATAGATACAGATGTGTGTGTGTATGAAATAATAGTATTGGTCACGTATTCGATTCGACAGATAGTCATTCAATCGAAGAACTAAATAAAACCCTGTATTTTATTTCACTCATAAAAATTGAGCATGGAAGGATGATTGATACTTATTTGAAGGATTAAATAAATAATAACAGTGAGAGTTGACTTCTCTATCGTTCGAGATTCTGAAAGAAACGAGACAAACGCTGATAAAGTGGTTTATTAAAAAAAATACACAAAATATTAATATTTAATACATTTTATTTGATTTTCGAAATCTGAAATGACTACGTCTTAAAATTTATACTTTTTTTTATAAAATATATTACAAGAGATCAGATACATACAATTTACAAATATATTACTATGAAACAATTTACATGGAAATGAAAATATAAGTATTATTAACAAATAAGTACATAATTTATAAAAGATTAACAACTGATATTTTTTACAATCGATATTATTATAAGAAAAAAGTTTAATATTTCAAATAAATTATATATATATATATATAATTTATTTGCATATTTCTTTTTTACACGTGTATAATACAAAATTATATAAAAAGATTAATTTTAGATAATAATAATAATAAGCATTCTCACATTCAGTAAAATCTGCATTTTTGTTCCATATAATCTGTTTACCCTGCTTTAGACCATGTTTAAATGAAAAATACAGTATAAATTATAAAATTTGAATATTTATAGACAATGTACTAAACAAGTGAGTTTTTTGAATTGAAAATCACTTCAAAGTTTATCTATAAAAAGAATATAAGCCATAATTAATGTTTGTATTCACTGGAATTTTATAAAAGCTTTAAGATCGCATCTACAATATTTCTTTTTAATCAGAGCTTTAAGATATATCTTAAACTGATATCAAAATTCATTTCAACTATTTTCATTAAATATTATTTTAGTTTTAATTAAAAACTGTCTATAAAATTCAATCATCAGTCGATGATGTTGAAACATATCCGCATATTTATTTATCTATAAAAATAAAATTAAACAGCCGAGAAGTAAAAAAAAAAACAATGAACGAATTCAATTTTCAAGCTTGAATTAATAACTAGAATGGAAGAAATCAAATCAACTCCATCAAACTATTCATTTTTATATACAACTCTGGCTAGTTTCCTTCTTTTAACTATATAAATGTAACTTCTATAATCATAGTTTTATAAATCGATTATTGTTTCACATTTTTATACATAAATAAGTGCATATGAAAATAATTAATAAAATAAATAATAAAATAACTCGTTTTAAATTCTTCTAGTTTGAAATAAATTCTATTAGACTTTTTCAAATAAAATAATTAATTTTTAAGGTATAGATTTTTTATTATTTTTATTAATAATTGAATTCATTTCAATAATGTTTTATAAAAGATAGAGAATTGACTTAAGCCATTATTGAAAATAAGATTGTCTTTAAATAATTTATATTTAAAAAATTTTAAAATATTTGCAATAATAATTCCTATATATTTTAAAATTGCATTTATAATTAAATAAAATCATTTTTAAATTTATGCTTGCATTAATACCTTTGAAATAAAATATTAATGATCTATCTTGTCCTTGTCACAGGATCTTTGTCTAAAATCTTAAAATAATTGTCAAAATATTATATTTTTTTAAGAATATCAGTAATGAAATAATTTTAAAAGGAATAACAAAGCAATACCAAGCAAAAAAAAAACAGTATATAATTTAAAAATGGTTAGTATTGAAAAAAAAACATCTATTTTAATTTCCAAGTGAATTTAAAACTCTGAATCCATTAGGAAAAAAATTAAAAATCGATTTGTTTAAAGTTCAATTACTTAATGAATATTCATAAAAAAATATAATGAAAACCGACGCGTAACGAAAAATGAACTGGAAGTGTATTTTTTTTTTGTAAATCTTTACAAATATTTAAACAGCGAATTGGAAATACACTTCGAAAAATGTCTGTTTATATTTCAATTTGTGAAACTAATAAAGCAACAGCACCAAAGAAAATAAACATATAAAGTAATATTTATTTAAAAATAAAAGTAGTTCATTAATTTCATATATATATATATATATATATATATATGTATATATATATATATATTTGAACATAGAAAACAATGTGTAAATACTTGGATTTATATACAATACCTAGAATGTGCTTAAACTACTTTGTATCACAGCTGCAGATAGCGAATGTTAACAGTTTCGGAAGAGGTTTATATTAATCATAAGTATAAAAACCGTTATACCTATAGAAATATTACTTAAAATCATATAAACATTGATTATCTTCTAAATATATATATATTTTTTTATTTATTTTGTTTTGTATAATTAATTCAGTCACAATGTTCGATATTAGTTTCGTTATCGTTAATAATTTTCAATTGATATTAAGCTCTACTATTTTTTACATTTGATTCTTACAATTCACTAAAATGACACAATAGTTAATATAATAATTGTCGTTTTGACTAGGATTAAGCTACTAGTGTGTTATGAATCGATAAATGAAATTCTAAACTTCTTAATATTTTATTAATATACAAACTATATACAGTGTTCGTTATACGATCATCAGTCCAGTAGTCACTTAAACACAACCGTAATGTTCACTTTTTTTCGATAAGTATTATGGTATTTGCGTTTTTACACGTATTTTTTTGAAAAAAAATATATAAAAGGAACGATAAATCAGACATTCAGGCTTTGAAATCAATAATCTATGAATAAAGGAGGAGGAAGCTGAAATGTTTAGTGTTGTAAATATTAAGAAATAAATAAATTGATCAAACATCCAGTTGATTTACATGTGATTCGCACAACGTTTCTAGAAAATTTATTTTAATTTATTACTTGTTTGTCATATTGTATTTCGTGACTAACCTATCAATATATATTAAAATTTATAACCGATTTAATAAATATTTAAATTAAAAAAAACTAACAGGTGAATAAATAACCTACATTGTTCTTGAAATATATTCTCTAATGTATACATACATAATATATATATATATATATATATATATATATGTAAAAATATTCACAACTTTAAACTGAATTAAATATAATTTCGTTTAAAAAATGTGACATCGTGCATGTAAAGAAAAGATTTTTCAAAAAACTAGAGCTTCTAACTAATGAATAATTTGAAACGAAAAAAGTTATATACATATACATACATATATATATATAATAAATTTCAAGTATTTTAGAGCACCAAAAGCAAGCTCTTCTTATAATTTTTTGTATAAAAAACAGTAAAAACATATAATTGTGTTGATTATTTCTATAAAGGTATTTAAACATCTTTTTCAGTCATGTCACCTAAACAGTAAATAATTATTATAATAATAAAGATCCTTTGTCATTTTTTAAATTACACTTCTTTTTTTAAATAATAATAATTAAGAAATTTATTTTCAAGACAAATATTTATAATTACACTCACTGTAAATGATAAAACCTATTTTAGTTAATGTGCTCAACTTCTTTCGGAACGATTTTCATTAAATGTTGATTATTAAAAAATGACACACCATGAAAATAATAAATAAATCAAGTCAATTAAATTTATCTAACAAGCTGAAACTAATCAGAAATTTTCCTCTATTTTAATTTATTTGACTTTGTCTTATTCAAAACTCTAAAAAAGGAAAAATCTGTACATTTTTCTGATTTAAATAGATGTGATTTATAAATGATAGTTTAAAAATTCATATATTATTGAAAGCAAGCCTGACATGTATATTTTCGACTAGTATACCATAAATTACTATTGCTAGATTAAATGAATATTTTTAAGAGTAAAATTCAATTAAAAGTCAATTGAGAAACAGAATTAATGAGCAATTGTACAAAGTTTCGTTGTATCAGTTTATTTTAATATTCTTTTTTCGATTTTTAAACAATATAATTTAATATATTCAATTATTTTTTTAAAAAATGAAAATTAAATTCAGTAGGAAGTAAGATAAAATTTTATTCGGGGAAATGTTGTAAGCTTGAGATACTTTTATATACATAATGATAATTTAAAAAGCATCAAAACGTATACTTTAATAACAAAACATTTTATATCACTGTACAGAAGAAGATTCAATAGAAAGACTCTAAATTTATGAAGGATTATTTAGTATATGATTTCAAATTATTTTATTTAAAATGTATAGATTCATATAAATTATATCCAATATTAATCTAGCAGTAGTAACATCTTATCAGTGTCTAATAATACTCCTTTACAACAATCGAATTATATACAGTACGAGGAGAACTAATATCGAATTAGTTACTCGTACACCAAAAGACGAATCGCTAAGACCTAGTGTTTTTCCATTCGAACTACGTGGTACTTTGCTGAGTGCAGCGCCTTCGATTTGATTTGTGTCGAATAGTGTTGCATCTGGGTCAAGTTGATGTTCAGATGGATGTTTATACAAAGAGCATTGGTCCTCTACCTGATACGGTGATGATATGTTAGGATAATAACCGTCTTGATTCTGTGTTCCCTGTATTAAACCGAAATTACTTTTAAAAAAAACCACTATTTTCTTCTTAATTTGACTCGAATTTCTTTTGAAACATTTTAAAATTCATGAATTTAAATAATTTATTATCTATAAACTTTTTCAGATAAAATAACCATTTAAAAAAATTCGAAATTCTCGCGAAGAATAATAAAAACCTTCATAAATATTCATTTGGTAGAACTTATAAATATGCAAATTATTACAACTACACGTTAGAAGTTACGATTAAGGTGATAATTATATTTTAAAACGTAACTGGAATGAGCTGACGTGAAATTAAATCAAAGGACAGACTCTCAATATCTATAAATTCACATTTATATTACATACTCGTTATAGTTGGAGCAACTACTTTAATATCTATTTTAAAAAGAAACATTCATTTTACTTGTTATTCATTTTGACACTTGAAATTACTATCGAAATATATAACAACAAAAAAATATTTTTAAAAATATTAAGAAAGCTAAAGATTGAAATAAGCATTTTATCTACAGTAACATACTTTTTTTGTATTAAATAACAAGTTTTTCTATTTAATCTAATATGAAAAGAATTTTTATTTTGAGAACTGTGCATATATATATATATATATATATACATACATATATATATACATACATATATATATATATATATATGACTAAAATGTATACAAATATATTATACAATAAGGAACTGAAAATTGAAATACTAAATATTAAATCACAATACATCCTAAAGCTATACTAATTGAGTTTTGTTGTTTTTAGATAATCAAATTCATTTTATTTTTAATAATAGAAAAATTATTAAAAAATCTTAAATATTTATGTAAAAATTGAAATAGTATTTCCAGTATTTATATAATAAAGAGAATAAAATGAATTTCTATTAAATATTTTTTTAATTAAATAATCTTGAATAATAAGAGTGTTTTGTAACGAAAACTCTTTTTCATTGATATAAGTACTTATCTGAAAAAAATATATAAAAAACTAGAATTCTAGCATAAAGAAAAGTGGTGAAAAAATGCATGTCATTAAGCATATTTCACTCAAAAAGTACATGTAATGAAACTGGGTATTTATAAATATTCTTTAAAGTTTTTCTCCGTCCGAAAGATATATTAAATTATTCTAAAAAAAAAGAAAATACGGTCATCATATCTCCATGCACCTTAACGAAAAAAATAAAAATGAATAAACGAGCAACACAGCGATGTTATCGTCAAAACTTTATATCACTTCAGAGTCACTTAACTGTTTCCTATACTCATCTCTCTACCTATCTAGCCGTCGTAGATTCGCCAGTGACAAATCCCCTACGGAATGCACCGCCGAAAAAAAAAACTTAAATCATAAATTTATCTCCAGAAACTTACCGGAAGTACGGCAGAAGTTGCCGACGAGCAGACGATTCGGAAAGAACCGCGTTGGGTCGCGTCTTGAAAGCTATGGAACTGGTTCTCCCAGTCGTACGTCAACAGCCTGGACTCGAGCGTCATGCCGGCTAGTTCACGAGGGGCAGATATCCGCAGTGGATTTGAACCCCTGCCAAAACACACACCTACTTTTAGACATTTTGGCAGTGCGAACAAATAACGTTTGTTTTATTTTGATGTTGTGAAATTCGATACAATTTCTTTCGAACTACGTTTTCCAATTTGTCTATATATCATTATTCAGTTTTCTTCTACGATTACACATTTATTAAATATATTAAAAAATTAAACAAACTTACAGCGTTATTTCTTATAATTGTCTTTGTAACATTCTATAAACATAAATTTTAAATGACGGTTCATGAAATACTTTGATTTAATGAAAGTAAATATCGTGAAAAATAAAAATACACTTAAATTTAAAACAACACACACATTACACACACACACACACACACATATATATATATATATATATATATATATTATATACTTTTCATCATGGTTTTTAATTAAAATTTACAAAAAACTACATATTTTATGCTTTTTTATCAAATAATCAAAATACTCAAAATAATAAAAAACATACATCATGTCGAAAATGTTCGTTCAATAATAATCGACCTCTCTCTCTCTATATATATATATATATATGTATATATATATATATATATATATATATATATATATATATATATATGATTATGTCAATATGTTAACAGATTCCTAACATTTTTAATTTAAATTTTCATTGAAAGAGAATTTTAAGTTATATTTTATAATCCATAATATTTATGTCTACTGCATGTTCTTATTTGTATGAAATTAGTTCTGCTCTGTGATAAAAAAAAATTGAAAATAATATTTTTAAATATCATTATCATATCATTTCATTTTTTACTGATTAATTTATTATGAAATTGAAAGAAATTGAATGAAGCACAGTAATTGATATTTACATTTTTCTTCCACTAATAAATTTTTGATAGTCATATCTATAGACAGAACATATCACGTAAAACGATCATTATTTCTTTACCAATGTTTAAAATCGTTAGTTCTTTGAAATAGTCAGGCAATAAAAAGATAAATCGATGTACAAATACATTATATAAAGAATAGAAGTGTTTTTGAGAGTGATTTTTATTTTTCAGTACGTAATTATACACACACAAACACACACACACACACACACACACATATATATATATATATATATATATATATATATATATATATATATATATATATATATATATATATATATGGTATACAAGAAATATGGCACAAATCGAAAAAATTTTATTTTTCATAGAGGACATTTAAAACTGGTTTGTTTTAAAAAAGTGTATTTCGATACCAATTTTATAAACTTGATTACTTTTATAATTGAAAAATACAATTTATGAATTTGCTTCTAGTATGAAAAATATGTTTTATAGTTTTAGAATCACAAGTCACATTTATAGGTGATTCAATTTAGGCCTCCACATGAAAATTAAAAAAAAAGCAACAATTAAAAAAATGATATTTTTTTAATTTCTGCAATTTTTTTTTAATACTTTCATGTGGAAGTCTAAATTGAATAACCCTATATTTCACTATGGCAAAAATTTACAGATTCAAAATAGAGACTAATAAATATTACAGAAATCTGTAATAGTTATTATTCTCTATTTTGACTGTTTATGTTATGGAAATGCAACATTTTCGGAGCACACGCACAAAAAATCTTGGTTGAAAATCTGATTTTCTGTGACGTTAGTCTGAACATAAAATTGGTATAGAAATGTATATTAAAATATTAAAGAGATAAAAATTAATAAATAGAGATTTTAGTTAGAAAATCTTGAAATTTTATAATAACCGCTAAAACTGGAATAGAGACTTAACTGGAACAGTAGTATTGAAAGAATATCATTATTAAAAAATTGAGTTTATATATATATATATATATATATATATATATATATATATATATTATTGATGTTAATTTAAATCCAGGCTTGATATAAATGAAATTTGAGAATTGATGTTTAATTTCATTTAGCGAGGAAATATATTTTTGTGATGATTTTTAGTGACTATGAATTTATATAATCAATGTAAAAGGTAGACATAATACTTGGAACTGATTAGCAATAAATTGTATGTGTGTACCTTTTACGCGTAAAACGGCTACGTGATTAATAAACAGGAGAAGCAAAAAAAAAAAAACACTTACGATAAAAGATTCTGAATTCCAAGCGAGTGTAGAACAGTGGAAAGACTAGGTACACTATGACACGAGGCCAGATCTCTCTGTCGTGGAAAATACAGTGCCATCACGAGGCACGTCTCTTCGCGACTGGTGAGACCGCCCAACGTGATCGCCGGTCGACCAGAACTATTATATGTACACTCGACAACCAAACGGTCCCCGGGCAACACATTGACGGGACTAATAAATTTACGATACTCTTGATATTCGTAATCCACATTATTATCACTGAAAACAGTCGGCAGTTCGACATTATCTCGAATCTGTCTCAATTTTATTGTACGTCCGATCCGTTGCATTCGATTCACAACCGCGAACACATTAATTCCGAACGACTGGAACGCCTGTTTCGTACATTCAGGTACACAGTGTCCGGATGATTCGACTTTCGGCTGACCCGGTGGAATAATCTGTCTCCAATTCGGATCGATACCTATTGACAGCACGCCGGCATCGTGCGGACGTAGATCCGACGTGTAGAATAATCTCAAACCGGAATTATCCATTCGACTAGCCGTGATTATTTCCAGAGGACTGGAGTAATGTGTCTCTAACATAAAGTATCTCGAAGTCGTCGAATCTAACGGATAGCCCACGTTCTCTGGAAAACTGAATCCTTCCGAACCCCTTGACCACGTCGCGACAATTGAATTACAATGCGGCGACGGCGATTCGGGAAGATAACATATCCAAGTGGATTTGTTGAGTAAGTTTTCGAATTCAGGATTATCGGTACATTCATAGAGTATAGCGTGCTCCATGTATTTCGTCCCTGTGTTCTCCAACAGAGGTTCGAACTGTAAATAAATCAGTTATGTTAGTACACAAAAAAGAAATACCTACTCGAGGCGATGTAGCCAAGTAAATACATTTACTTAATTAGTGTTTCTGTTTTTCTACTTTCTCTAGTGACATTGATTTTTATTTCCGTTTAAATAATCAATTAAGATCTACTAAAAAAACTTCTGTTCGATGAAAATTTGAATATTTTATACAATGAAAAATATTTACAAAAACATAAATAGTGTGTATTCATTTTAAATATTTGTTTTTATCAGTAGTTATGGGTTTTTAAACTATAACAGAAATGTTAAAAAATAAATTTGTCAATAAACTAAATAATATTCGATTAAAATTCTTTTATAGCCCAATCAATAATCTTTTATTACTGAAATATTTCTAGTATTTTGTATTTCAAATGATGTATAGAATAAAAATGACCAAAATGCATAATATGATTATCATTTTTATCTTAGTTTGAATTGTGACAAAGCTGTAAATGAATACATTTATATCTAAATTTTACTAAAATTTAAATTGAAATTAAAAATCTTGATTTTTTTTGTAACAGAAAGCCCGACACTCAAAAGATATAATAGAACAAGTATTAACATACATATTTGATTTAATTCCTTGCAAGAGAGACTACCAAAACATACATTTTCAAATACACAAATACATATTTTTGAACAGAATCTTATCAGAAAATTTTATTTGATACCATTAAAATTTTAAAGCAATATATTTGATAAGGAAAATTTAAACTTTAAAAAAATATGTTTTATAGAACAAAGTGATCTTATTACATTATAAAATAATTGTAGATACTCTTTCTAACAATTATAATAAAATACTGGTGTATAAAAATAACTCCTGTATCAATAATATCCATGACTAATATAAAGACGATCGGTACAATTTGATACAAATAGTTTTCAACATTTTATGATGACAAATTTAATCTAAACGATGAATAAAGTAAAAGACATACATTGAAAGACCGAATTCGTTTTTCTATTGAAAATGATAGACATTTGACAGTATGAAACATGTCAATAATCTTAAATGTATCGAAAACGCAAGTGGTTGGCTATCTTAAAATCATAAAGTTTTATTGAATACGTGTGTGATTTATAGTAGTGAAATTATTCTCAAAGAATGATTTATTAAATCTATGTAGTTTGTAATTGATTCTGTGAAAATAATTTTTTTAATCAATTGGGAAAACAAAGAAAAATCAACTGTTTAGAACTTGTTAGGAATATTTTTCAATGAAGGATACGAACATTTATCTTGTTTTGTGATATCAAAGATATAATTCATTAGGCTAACTACTTAAATTTCAATGAACAATAAATTCTCTGTCCTAGTAATTAATTTAATTTCAAGTTATTGCAAAATAATAAGTAGTAGCAAACAAAAAAAACTATTTTGTCATACGGATATTTTTCAATAATTATACAGGAAAAATTTAAACAATTATTAATATGTCTGAATCTCCTGATTTATTTTTTTTCAAATATCCAACCGTTCACATCTTTACTTAATTTTTTTAATTAACAAAATCGGAAGATAAACTTTGAAGAATCATTTGTTATTGAAGAATAATTAGACATGTCAAATTATGATGAATTAAATATTGATTAGGAAACAAACAATCATATTAAGGTTATTATTTTTTTAAAAAAATAAAAGTGTTATTTCAAATAAAATATCACTAAGGGCTTTTTGAACAAAAATAAAAAATATTTGTGTGTATGTCTTGAAGAATATATTTCTATCTACAATTAATGAGAAATTAATTAAAAAAGCTGAAAGTAATGTCTAGAAATCTGTATAAATTTATTAGTTGGATTTTTTAAAGAAATAATTAGTTATTATATCGGTTCAATAAATAATTATAATAATAAATTAAAATTTAAATATCTATAAATAAATAAGGACTTTATTGTACTTATTACATTTTTCTTCTTTTCAAATATCAAACAAAACTCGGCCAATGAAAATATGAATTAAGCATAAAAAAGGGTATTTTTTTATAAACATTTTTTCGATATATTTTTTAATTAGTTAATAATCTCATGTGTAACTAAAAGATAATTGTGTATTAAGTTTCACTTCAGTGAAGGAAAGCAATATCTCATCTATCATCACTTTATTGATTTATTTTGTACAAAACAGAAACAACAAATATCATATGTTCAATGTATTATGTTTGACAATCTGCGATTAAATAAGATAAATGACACTGCCTAGTTCGAAATATTCGTTCCACAATATTTCTGAATTATTGTGGCCACAGCTGTGTATATTTGTGTCGGTTGTATAGAATATACGATTTGTCATTAGAATTGAAAAATAAGATCGATAAAAAGGTCTTATGTTATATATTCAATGAAATATGAATACTTGATAATTATTCATGTTTGTATAAATGAAATACAGAGAGGGTTTTTCGTTATTTGAAAAAATGTAGTCGAATAAAATAGAATGAAAAATGAGTACAGTGTACACATATTCGATTTGATCTTCTCTGAAAGATTGTATTTTTTAGATTAAATACATTGTATTAAATTTGTCTATGTAAAAACATTACATGTTATTTTTTATCATACTTCTAGAAATTTACTAAAAATATAAATTTAGACAGACTAATAGTAGATATTTGTTCGAAATATATCATAAGTTTTCAGTTTTATGACTCTGTTTCAGTTTTATGTTTTCAGTTTTATGAATTTATATAACTTATTAATCGATTAGAAAAATAAATAAACTTATAAAAACATTCTTTATCATAAACTCTAATAATTTCTAATCATTATTTCATATATTATCTAAACAAATCCACTTTTTTCTTCACGTTCAGGTTTTTTTATATTTTATGGCAAAACTTGATGAGTAAAACAGCAAATGTTTAAAAAAACATTAATAGTGTATTTATTTAAAAGATTTGCTTTATTTTCTTTATCAATAGTTGTGGTTTTTTAAACTATAATAGGAATATTAAAAAATAAATTTGTCAAAACGATAAATAATACTTGATTAAAACTCTTTTATAGCCCAATCAATATTTTTTTATTACTAAAATATTTCAAGTATTTTCCATTTCAAGTAGTTTTTTTTAAATAAATGGGATTAAAAATTAAAACTACATACTATTTTGTACAATAAACTGAAATATTTTCTATATTATTATTATTAATCATATTGTTTGATCAGTAAAAGGAATATATTTGGAAAACACTTTTATTTCTGTCCATTTATTAAGCTAATTATCGATAATGTTATCAGTAATACAGTATTAGATTATTTTAACTTCCTTTTTACTATTTTGCTTACTGTTTTCAATAAACAGATATATTAATTTTTTAATAGAGACTTTATAATAGATATTTCATTAATGTTTATCTATAAAATAATAAAAATATAAAATAAAAAGTGTAATTTATTTTTTTTAAATAAATACATGAATATAATGTTTATGAACACAATATCTCTTAGAAGTATTCAGCTGTTAAAGTAAATTCCAAATCATTATACTACTTTTTAATTTTTAAAAATCTAATAATATAAAGTATAACTTAAATATCGAGCTAATTAAATTATTTATTTACTTAATTATTAAAAATATTTTGAGTTTAATTAGAAATATTAAAGCTTTTAAGCATTTTTAGTAGATAAAGTATTTTTTTATTGATGATAATATTTTTCAGACTGGAATGTGAAATGTTATCTTCAAAGAGAGAATATATTTTCTAGTAATAAGTGTTTTTAAATATCAATGAAATAGAATAGTTGTAAAATTGATTTTTAGTAAATACAAAGTAAGTTTATCACCGCCGAATTAATTTTTTTTAATAAATAGTAATTAAAAATGAATACAGAAATAAATATGTAAAAAGTAAATAAATTGTTTTTGAAATATAAATTTTAATATATTTTCTTCTTGAAAAAAATATGTTTAAGAAAACAAGCTTAATAAATAAGCATTTTAGATGATTTTTTTTAGTTATGACTTTATTAAAAAATTAAGTACATTTCAAACCGAAAATAGTTATTTAAAAATCACAGTTTTATTCTATGAATGTTATTTATTATTTAGTAAAAACTATTAGGTGTAAAAATTTATCCGGTGCCTTGAAATTGAATCAATCATAACTTTATTTTAAATTAAAATAATTTATCGTCGTTTGAGGATTTTAAAGTGCCAACATTAACATTTAAAAATGATATATATCTTGGATAAGCAGTTGATATAACCTCACAAAACAGTAGTGAACATGATTGCGTCCGAAAAGCAGTATATTAGGAATTGCATTCATTTCGCATTTCAGTTAAAAAAAAATTCTAAAACAGTGGAAAAGATCCAAAAATCTATTACAGTTTCATCAACTTAAAGTCGCCATCTTTTTTCGACAAGGTATTGGTCAGTAAATGGAATATATTTTGAAGATTAAAATGTATTCCATTTTTCCGTAAACATTCATTTTCTGTAAGAAAAGGCACCTAATTTATTTATACACCTAATATATAAAAAATGCGTGACGAAAATTTGATAAAATTTTAATAAATTTATATATTATTGAATAATGTTCATACTTTGATGATTTTGAACGAATTTCAATTAATATTTAATGTTTGTATATGTCTGTGTGTAATTAAAATGAAATACAAAATGTATCGAATAATTTATTTATAAACGATTTTGTATTTAGAAATTAAAAAAAGCATCCTTTCAGCACTTGAATCGATCGCCGTAGCAACAACATTCTAAAATCTTAATAACTGTGTTTCAGGTCTCATTTATAAAAACAAATTTGTATAGGCGCGCTTCAATATATACAAAATTTGATTGAAAAGGTGATTAAATCGTTATTTAATTAAACCTGAAACAAACGAAACAAATTAAAATTGATTGTTTGCTTTGCTAATGAAATCAATCATATTGAAATTTTTACCGAATATTTATACATACTTTACAGAGAGAAACATATTAAATAAAATTTTCCGAAATTTATTATTTTTCATCTTGTTTTGTTGAAAGTAAAGTCTGACGGGATCAAGAAAATATGAAAAAATAGTTCAATTAACTCGATCGCCTTTTATGTTACGATTTTTTTTTACTGATTCGTTTTTCTTTTTTCTGTAATTTAAAGACGAGCGATATTTTCCATTTAAAAATACTTTTCCAATAACCTTCAATTAAATTAAATTCGTTTGTTGATATATCTTTGCTTGGCTGGTTTTAAACGTACCTACTTTCTTTATTAAAAAGAAACTTTCCACAAGAATATTTACATTCGGAAAAGTAGAAATTTCTGCTCGAAATAACAATATTAAAGCACGGCACTCCGGTATATAATACCTTACATATTTGATAACTGGCGTCGGACAGAAATAAAGATACATGTATACATTCACAAACACACACATACACGTATCTGTATATTCGTAGAAATATATATATATATATATATATATATATATATATATATATATAACGTATATGTGATTTTATGTACCGTCTGCGTATGTGTGGAAATAAATCTGGTCTTAATATAAAATACGCAGTGAATATTTTTATTCGAGTTAGGTGTAACCATGTTTAGTCAATACACAGATTTAAAAAAGTTAAAAACAGGGATTACATTTACAAAAAAGAATAATATTTTTATTTTTCAAGCGTGACAGCTGATGGGACATCAAAAAAAGGATAATTGTTATTTTTCAATATACACTTGTTAAAAAATGAATACTAAATATATTATTTATAGTTTTAATACGATTAGTTTCATACATAATATCAAGCAACTACAGAGAAAAAAAGAACGATTTCATCTGTGTTAATGGAAAAAGACGAATATTTACTACAGAAAAGCTTAAAATATTCATGAGAAGTGGTTTAGAATACAACATATATGCATATATTTTCGATTAACCTTGTCCTGTGTTTCACATCGAATGCGATGCATACAAAGAGCTGTATTTTAATACAAAAATTTAGTTTTTCGCTTATGAAAAAAAATTATAAAATAACAAGATACGGGATTCCGCACTAACATTGTGTACACATGTATATAAATGATTTTGATATTATATATTACAGCTTAAAAAGTTTATTCTACTTGCACAGATGTGAAAAATGTAATTAAAATATTTGTTATTAATCTTGATTCTCTTTTTTGTTTATATAAAGTGATTCTCAAGCACATATTATATTACAGGAATTAAATTTCGATATTTAAGATGAAAAAACAAAATACAGGCTGTCTCGAAAGGCACTATCTATTTTTTTTAATAATGAGAGTTGGGAAGAACGGTTTAAGACATAAAAAATATATTTATTTCAAAGCAAGTGCGATAAAGAATTGATGTTATTTATGTATCTGTCTTCATATGGCAACCAACAGTGTCTGTACAGAGCTCAAAGCGATAAATTGTTTCCCGGAACACACTGTCCAGAATTTGAGATATTATTTTCTGAAATACATCGATAATACGATTTCGAAGTTCGGCTCCATAACTAATTCTTCTACCAGGGTACACTTTGGTTCTGATAAAACTCTAGGCAAAAACATCTTGTGGTGTTAAATCGAATGAACGTGCTGCCAATGGTCGTGTTCCTCCACAACCAATCCAGTCACCTAGGAAGTGTCTGTCTAGATAATCACCTACACTTATTGCATAATGGCAAGGTGCTCTATCCTGTGGAAACCTACTGTGTCAAGAATGTAAGAAGTTGAGGTTCGAGGAACTGTTCAAGCATGGAAGATACACAGTTCCTGTTACCGTTTCCACTGCAAAGAAGAAAGCTCTATACCTCTGACTGAGTCATATCAATCCAAACATTCACTTTTGATGTATCTCCTTCCCATACAAAAAAAATTACTTAGTATCACGTCCACTCAAATACGACAGTTATGTCGATTAACCTTTCCACATGTGTGGAAGGTCGCTTTGTAAATTACACAAAATTCAAAATACCAATTAACTTTTCTTTCAAATACACAAATTTACACAAGACTACATATCTTTATACCAGTATAACATTTTTTTTAAAACATCCGATGTTACTGAAATAGATAGTGACTTTTGAGACATCTGTATACTTGATTGAATTCATTATTTACTATTTATGTTTCTTGTCTCAAAATAAAATTGTTTACTTTGTGAGACAAATTCTCTGAATGCATTTTTTCATTTTATACACAAACCTAACACAAATAAATCAACGATTGATACAAGCAAAATATTATATTGGAGATGAAGCTCATATCGCATACCTTAAGATCTCCAGATTTAAAAGCTTTGATTTTTTATCGTTGATGTTTATTTAAATTAGTTCATAGCTTTATTTACATTTTAAATAAATTTATTTAATTAATTTTTATATGATTATTAGATAAGATGTTTATGATTAAAGAAATAATTTCATTTTTATAAACGAATAATACAGAATAAAACCATAGGATACAATGAACATAAAAAACATATATCATACGCTTTCAGTTTTATGACTCATGAAATTTCATTCTAATTTATATAACTTATTAATCGATTAGAAAAATAAATAATTCGATAAACTAGACTTATAGAAGCATTCTTTATCGTAAACTCTAATGATTTCTAATCATTATTTTATACGTTATCTAGACTAACCCATTTTTTCTTCATATACAGGGTTTTTTCTATTTTATGACAAAACTTAAAGAGCAAAATAGCGAATATTTAAAAAAACACCTTAAATTGTATTTATTTAAAAGTTTTACTTTATTCTTTTTGTCGGTAGTTATAGCGTTTTAAACTATAATAGGAATATTAAAAAATAAATTTGTCAATAAAATAAATAATACTTGATAAAAACTCTTCTATAGCCCAATCTATAATTTTTTATTACTGAAATATTTCAAGTATTTTGCATTTTAAGTAGTTTTTTTTTAAATAAATGAAATTAAAAATTAAAAACTACATTCTATTTTGTACAATAAACTATTTACTTTGTAATACAAAATCTCTGAATGAATTTTTTGATTTTATATACAAACTAACACGAATAAATCAACGATTGATACAAACAAAATATTATATTTGAGATGAAGCTCGTATCACATGCCTTAAAAGATCTGCAGATTTAAAAGCTTTGATTGTTTATCGATTATGTTTATTTAAATTAGTTCATAGCTTTATCTATATTTTAAATAAATTTGTTTAGTTAAATGTTATATGATTATTAGATAAAAAGATGTATATGATTAAAGAAATAATTTCATTTTTTATAAATGAATAATACAGAATAAAACCATAGGATACAATGAACATAAAAAAAACATTTAAAATAAAAAATAGAATACACCGAAATGAAATCTTAGTTGTGTTGTGTTATATGTTCGTACATACGTATCTCTGATACTAGTAATTTAATAAAAAAAAAGTATAAAAATAAAACAGAAAACACAGTAAAACGAGAACACGCCGACATCACATTCTCTAATGATACAAGTGAAAAAGAAAAAGAAATCAACACATTCACAAACAGTATCATCTATCTATAAATGTGCAAAGGATTTTGAAATGTAACGGTGTAGATTTCTTCCGGGAAAACAAACAGATCACACGGTTATTTCATTGATGGCGAGAAAATGGTTTAAATAGATAAAACAAGGGGGTGCCAAGTAGTCTGGCCTCAATATATAGCAGTGTGTGTGTGTGTTAGACTTACCCGCACGAGGTGATGCTTGCCAACGATCTCGGGCAAACGAAACACGCGACATGAATACAAAGATTCGCCCGGGGGAGGCATTTCCACTTGCGCATTCCGCAGCTCCCACACTTTCGGCAGTCGAGTGCCGCGGCTGCCTCCACGATCCCGCGGGGGAACATCTTGATCTGCCCTCTGCAGCAAGTAGACGCTGTGACTGCCCCGTGCCGTTCTCTCGTCGAGAAGCAACGAGACCGGTGCCACTGGCCCGTCGTTCGCTGGTAGATCGGCAGGATGTGTCAACCACACGACCCGAATCGTGTCGTTCTGTAATTGTAGCGGTTCTCTAAGTTTGTATAACGACATTCCTTATCTGTCGTATGCACGTGTGACGATTATCCTGGATAATATATGGGATACCTTCGACATACAACTATTTTCAGGTTTAAGTAAGGACAATCGGCCCGGCCGAAATACGATACGGCGAAATAAATTTTCAAACTACAGTTTGTATGACTTTAATATGTTTTGTTGTTTTGACCTAGAAATAACACGTGTGACAACTGAGGAAATTATATTCGTTATATGTGAGGAGTTCACACGTCAAGTTGTAAACATTTCACATCGTCACGTGCATAACATGAATTTACAACTTCAGCACGGGAAAAATGTGCGCTTTTTAAAACTCGATGTACAGAATTTATTGTATATTATTTCGAACTTTTAATTAGAAACAGTTAAATTAAACACGACATTCAGTATATTTTCTAATCAAAAATATGAAATAAATCATCGACGCTAACAAACTGACTATAAAATATGAAAAAATATCATTTTTTTTTAATTTAAATGAACGTTTCCATAGTAGAAATCGTGTAAAAAATAATTGGTATTTTTTTAATATAAAGTTTAAATTGTATTTTTTTAAAAAAAATTGAGTTACTGGAATCAATTTCCTGATGTAACCACACTTTATATATAGAAAATGTAAACTAAAAAATCACCTGCATTTTTATAGCAATATAAGCTAATTTACAAGTTTAAAACTTTCTAATGATCAAACTTGATATTTTAAATTTAAAAAAAATGTATGAAAAGTAAATTTTCAATAAACTAATTTACAAATTTAAAACTTTCTAATGATCACACTAGATATTTTAATTTTTAAAAAAATGTATGAAAAAATAAATTTTCAATAAGCTAATTTACAAATTTAAAAT
>CM068320.1:35686646-35789146 GCA_034766995.1 Acanthacorydalis orientalis
ACTGATTTTATTGAATTTCACTTTTTGTGTGAAAGATGGACCAACGCTTTCGATAATAATGATGTTTTCACGCCATGAAATTGTTTTATCTTGAGATGATAATACATAAGAGTGGTTTGAAAAGTTAATTTTGTAAAAAAATGCAATTAATATGAATGACTTTTTACAAAATTTGTTAAATATCTTTTTATAATATATCTGTATGTATTTGTACCCATATATTAGATAGATGCAAAAATAATTGCGGTCTGTATCATTTTAAATTTGGCATAGATTTTTCTAGTTACAGTTATCTTTTGTTCTAGTCATGTGATACATCATTGTAAACAATGAAATTAGCACTACTGATTTCAATTTATATCTATTGTTTTCATTCTTTAGTATTGTTGAATTTAACTTCTTAAATTAGTCATGAAAAAAGCAAATTCGTGCGATTTTGTTGTATAAAATAAATATAATTTGTAACTGAGATGTCTTTGTACTCGATACGTAAAAACCGCAATTATTTTCGCACCAATCTAAAACGTACATGAATAAAAATTATTAATAAAAGTAATTAATCAGAAAGCATAATTAAACCTTTATTGCACCTGATTCAAAGAGGTTATTTAAATGTATTGAAGCCAACCACTTGTATTTGTTCGAAAACTCCAATAAAATAATAAAATATGAATAATTTAACGACAGAGTAATCGAAAACTGTTAAGATTTCATTTTACGAGAAACGCTCTTGAACACAAAAGTCATAAATATTGCGTATTATATATATATATATATATATATATATATATATTTATTTTCACATCTTCGAAAGTGCATTCATGGCTTCTTCGCACAACGGCAATCGAAACGATCAGAAGCGAAATAATATTACACGACACCGTCGATTTATAACTCTTCGTTCGCGTCCCCTTCGTGTAACAACAAATTTTATCGGCGTGCGTGCAAAGTCTCTAACAGCAATGGCGAGAGAAAGAGAATGTCTCGTAAACCGACCAATTAAATCAAACGATAATGGAATAAATTACTCTCCATTAAAATCGAACATAACATAAAGACCTAAGAACTTAATTTTCATACCTCCGACAACAAATCGCCCCCTCCCCACTTTCGTAGTATCGCCTAAATTTTATAACTGCGCGCCTCCTGCAATATTCAAAGTCGTTTTTATCTGATGTGCCACCTGAGACAATTGTGAAATAAAATCACAATAACGTTTTATGGAGTTTCGCTGAGAAATGTTATTAATATTATCGGTTCCTTTACACATTTTCCACATTAAACTTAAATATGTGCTTCTTTTTCTGTTTCATCAACGATCGACAAATGGCGAAGCAAATATTACAGTCATTTCAATATATTTTTAAGTCCGCTATAACAACCATTAACATTTTCAGTCGACTATTACTTTATTAGACAATCTGGTTATAATATCCGTTAACTTTATCTGTTAATACGCGATTTTAAAAATAAAATCAGTGATAAAATTTTATCGATTCTTGTTTAACTCTTAAACTACACACTGTCTGTGTGAAACATTCGAAACACACTGAGACAGATTGAACCCAACCACTTTAAACGGGTATTACAAAGGAACTATTTATTTTTTTGAGCTGAAGAATTTAAATAAGTTCTTTGAGCGTTTAAAAACGAGATACAATTGTTTCAAATCAGATTTTTTTTTATTGTTAAAAAATTAAGAGGAAAAAAAACCGGAAAAAATGACTTTTTTACTTAAAGTTTAATAACATTTCCAATTTTTAATTTTTTAACGTAAAATTTTAACTCGACACTCTTGAAATAATATACTTTATGATGAAAATTATTGCAGTAGTGTATATTCCAAAAAAGGTATTTATCTGAATAACTGAATGAGTGATTTATATTTATATGAAAAAATTGAGAGTACACTTGTTTATTTTTTGTTATTTTGTTTTTACTGCTTCTTTAAAGAAGTATATAATGAAAAAAGTGCAAAAATTCATTATTTAAGCGATTAAATATATTTATTCTTGTTCCTCCCAATCAACACACAAGAAAGCACGACGGTTGTTCGCAACTTGGACAAATTTCTTTAATCACAATAATTGATAAAAAAAATCTAACGCTATTCCAGATATTAATTACACTTCTTTCAATCAAATGAAGCCAAAAGAAACGGAAAAAAAATCTTTTACCGAACAATCGCATAGTACACACTGGGACAGATTGACCCCCAAGATCTGAAATGTCCTGCAAACGGTGTACAGTCTCAAAGAGGAAGACTTAAAGTACCAACAAATGGAGTGATTGTCTCGATTTCTAATTTTAAATATGAAACATTTTAAACAACAAAAAAAATATGTAAATAAAATAAGTGAAGTAATTGAAAAAGAATTAATACTGCTGAAGTGTTTTACAAATACAATTTCAATTTGAATTTTTTTGAACCATACCTCTGAGTGTAGCAGAATGAGAGAAATAATGTAATGTTCTGAAAAGGATTAAAAATTTCTAAGATTGACAAGGAGTCAAAAATGATTAAATGAACTGGTGACGCTAAACATAAATTACCAAATAGCTTGCATTTTTGATTTTTCTCAAATAATAACTGAATTTGATAGTGATAAAGCGAAAAAAGCTTCTGTCAAATAATTTCCATACTTGAATAAAAATTAAATATCATTGACCAACCATAAACAATTCATATTTTCATTCAAATAGTTTTCAGTTTTGAAGGGCATCAAAAATATCGTTTGCCCCAGGACTTGTATTTTCTCTGAAAGAGAATATATACATATATATATATATATATATATATATATGTGTGTGTGTGTTTTTATATGTGAAACTAAATAATGCATTTGACAAGAATAATTTATATTCGCTTGATACATTCGTTAAATAATTAACAATCAATATATTATCGCGAATCTGATAATAATTTATTTACAGAAGCTAATTATTAAATAAATACGGTTGATTAATACATATCGTTACCATAATGAGTGGAGCGTATCGGTCGTAGCGCAAGGGGTTGGATTATTTGCGAGAACAAAATGATAGACAGGCCTTTGTTTTCAGATACACGCTTGTGGCACGTCGAGCTCAGCAAGTAAATAATTGACATTTCAAGTTTACAACCGTTTTCGGGAAAGCTCAAATGGGTTAATTAATGACAGCCTCTGTTCACCGACCGGACAAGATCTATAAGATAAAGTGCTGATGTTAAGAACACGCTACGCCAGCGACACAAAAAAAATTGTCTCCCGTTCGACTCGAAGTTTTACTCGTTTTTAATCAATGTTAAACAAAGTGAAATATAATGACTCAGTAGCATCGAGTTTCTTCTTATAATAGACTAAACAATAGGGAACGTTCATTATTTAATTTTTGTCGGTGAGACAGTGGAGAACCGACGAATGGTGGTGAAATGCGTAATCGAAATCGATTTATACATTATGAAAAATGTTCGCTTTTTATACTGAATAACGAAATATATTTCATTTCATTACTCACTTCGAGCAAATTACTAGTTACATATACATGTATATGTCTATTGTTTTATAATTTGTTCAAATAAATATAAATTGGTTTTTATGAAAGCTGAATACGAAAACTATATTTTCAGTATGTATAATATATATATATATATATATATATATATATATATATATATGAGCCGGTTTTTTTCCGTCAATTTTTGGAAAAAATGAGTTAATCATAGTTTTAGTCATATATAGATATCCTCTTTTTGTATTTATAATCACACAGTCAGTGGTGTACAATATCCTCATAAATTAATCACAAAAAGTTGAACTGTAAAATGTTATCGCAGGAATGTTTTTGTTGAAAGTGGAATCTTTACAGCGGATAATAGCTAATGGCTTAAAAACACAACGTCGTAAACAAGATAACAGTGTATTATTGCTCAGATGAAGTGATGAGAGGTCATTTTACTCATTTCGTTTAATCTTTCGCAAACCCAACATAAATATAACCAAAACCAAAATATAAACCAAATATAAAAACCGAAATATAAACCTTGCATTGATGTGGTTAAGAATTGTTCAATCAGCTGACAACATAAACGTTATTGACCATAAATTTCTGTTGTCGGGTCATTCATTTCTTCCAAACGACAGAGATTTTGGAGTTGTGGAAACAGCACTAAAGAATAAGGACCATTTATATACTGCTCAAAACTATTATAATGTAATAAAGAATTGCCGGAAGAAAATAGCTTCCTTTTATATGGAATGAAGCGAGAGGATTTTGTCTCGACTAAATCCCTAGAAGAGCCAATATCAGACATGAAAATAAAATACGGACGGAGAAATTATACATTGGATGAAGATATGCTGGATGAAGTTTAAACGGAGTGAACCGCACAAAATTTTCTACAAAATCTCTATGGAAGAAAATACACAATTTAAAGTTCTTGATTTATTTGGAAAACGAGGAAGGCCTAAAAACTTTAGCAAATTTACTATGTTACCACTGTACACAACTTGAAGACCTATAACAATAGAGAAATATAGAGATACGATGAGTTTACTACCTTAGATACCTCCTATTCCCCATAAATACTTCACTATGCTAAATATAAAAGAGAAATAAGATTGAAATGTGAATAAGTTTGTTATTATTAGTTATCTTAACGAAGTAATTTACTTTTCATACTTGTTTATTTATAAATTCATTAGAATATAACTGAAATTATTTTTTAATAATCTCGCTTATTCGTTTACTTACATGTCTTCATTTTAATTATTATTTTTTACATTAAAAAATACATTTCAGAAAAGCCAACTTCAATTAAAATATAAATTTAAAATTGCTATTATTTATATTTTTCATAATTTGTTATTATTGAAAGTGGTGTAAGTCCATTTGTAGCTAAAAAATCGTTTATTTTCTTTAACATTTTTATTAATTATTAATGCATAATAAAATTTAACAAGTTTATAGTTCTAAAAACATTACCCGAATTGATTAACGCTAGCCAATATTTTTAAGTTGATTCAAACGCAAACACTTAAATATCTCAATGTATAAATAAATGGACTTGTACCACTTTCAAAAACAACGGCATATATATATATATATATATATATATATATATACACAAGTATATATTTAATGCAGTTGAACAGACAATAAATCTCGTTTATCTTTGAAACAAAAAGAACATAAATTATCAAATCTGATAACTTATTGAAATTCAATTGAAATCAACAACAGAACACGAACACACAGCGCGTCGAATCAATTCCCGTGTTTCGTATTTAAACATCAAAATAATACAAACTGTACGAAATTGGCTGTCAGTTTTTTCCACGTCCGCTTTTGAAATTCATTCAGATGATTCGATATTTTAATAAAATTGAATATTCATTTTCCAGATGCGATAAAGAAAATATTATAGAATCGACGGCGGTATCAACGTTTACTGTTCGTTTTAATAATCCAAGATAATCTCGGCAAAAACAAACTGACATGTGCATATCTACAAATGTATTTATTAAAATGTATACATTTATATATATATATATATATATATATATATATATATATATATATATATATATATATATATTTATATAGACGTTTTCTATTCAACGGTTTAGCTTTAATTAATTTTTGTGGACGACAGAACAAAACGCGGACAAAACATTTAAATGTCAGAACAAGGTATTCATCATCCACTATCTGAAGTTAATTAGAAACACAACGTATCCCTGACGACTAAAGGGGGACATTAAATAACAAGGGAGAACACGATAATAACAAAACCATCAGAAGGGAATAATTAATTATGGCGACCAGACGTATCTCAACGACAACATTAAAACAAGGAGTTGTTATAGCGTAGAAAGAAATAAAATCGATTAGGTCATTTATAACTTTCAAAACGAGATTAGCCAGTACACACGACAATGTTCGTCGTTCTTGACAGAACAGAGAAAGACACATTATTATCGATAGGTTATTTCGGCCGTACTTGTTGCGTTTCGAGAAAAAGATACAAAACATATATATAATTTTTTTTTTTTTTGCTCGTCAATAGAGAACGTTTTATTAAACCAGAAACGTATGTTCAATAAAAAAAAGAGAATATTACACGAAATTAAATCAGCGAGGGAAAAGTTCCATGCCATTGTTTTTCATGTTAGCGAATTACATTTGTATAACAATAGCTCAACGTATATACACAAACAATCTTTGGTGTACATAAACGAAAAAGATGTAATTTGACACAATAAAGGAAACTTGTATAATGTGATTTAATATTTTTCAAAGAAATTTGAATAATGAATTTATTTCATTGTTAATTCCTATTCGCTAACATAAAAGTCAACAGTCAAATAAACTCTACGTCGAAGTGAAAATAATACAAACGTTCTCGTCTACCATCTTTCATTTACTTCTTTTTTATACACATAAGCACACACACACACACAACTAAATACATTAAATATATATATATATATATATATATATATATATATATATATATATATATATATATATAACAAATTTATGTATCCAGTATCCCAAACAAAAGATTTTATTTACTAATAAAAACGTTAAAATGTTTTAAGTACTAACTTTCACTAATATTAATATTTTTTAATATTTATTATGGTATGAATTTGGTGAATATTATTTTGTAACTTTATAAATAAAGTTGTTTGAATTAAATTCATTATTTCTTTATAATGATTAAAAGTAATATTTTATTCTTAAAGGAGTGATGATTGTGATTCAAAACAGTAATTGATAACATTAGATTATACACACAAGTGTATATATATATATATATATATATATATATATATATATATATACACATATAAATATAAATAATTTATGTGCACAGTATCTCAAACAAAAGATTCTATTTACTAACAAAAATGTTAAAATGTTTTATATGCTAACTTTAACAACTATTAATATTTGTTATGGTATTACTTTGGTGAATATTTTTTGTAATTTTATAAAGTTGCTTGAATTAAATTCATTATTTCTTTTATAATGATAAAAAGTAAAGTTTTATTCTTAAAGAAGTGAAGATTGTGATTAAGAACAGTAATTGATAACATTATACTATACATACACGTGTGTATATATATATGTGTATATATATATATATATATATATATATAATTTATGTGCACAGTATCTCAAACAAAAGATTCTATTTACTAACAAAAATGTTAAAATGTTTTATATGCTGACTTTTACAACTATTAATATTTGTTATTTTTAATATTTGTTATGGTATTACTTTGGTGAATATTTTTTGTAATTTTATAAATAAAGTTGTTTGAATTAAAATCGTTATTTATTTTACAATGGTTAAAAGTAATATTTTGTTCTTAAAGAAGTGAAAATTGTGATTCAGAACAGTAATTGATAACATTAGATTATACCTATATGTATATATATATATATATATATATATATATATATATATATATATATATGTATATATATATATATATATATAAATATATATATATATAAATATATATATATATATATATATATATATATATATATATATATGTATATATATATATATATATATAAAAAATTCAGATATCGACTTATTTATTTGAGATGTGGCTTCTATGATAGCCAAAAATGTTTTGTTTTATTCGTTTACATGATATGCTTATAATTGATAAGTGGACGGACGAGCACAGTGATCAGGCCCCCTAGTATATATATAATATAATATATGTGTATTTGTCATTTACGTTGTGGGATTCAAAAGGTCAATTATATTTATATATGTATATATATATATATATATATATATATATATATATATATATATATATATATATATATATATATATATATATATAGGTATATATATATATATATATATATATATATATACCTATATATATATATATATATATATATATATATATATATATATATATATATATATATATATATATATATATATATATACTTTATCTTAACTATTTTTAATCTTAATTCCAACTCTACACAAAACTAAATGTTTAGATTGACAACTTTTCGTAAAAAAGTAACTTGTATTTTTTAATCAGTTTGAAGTATGAATCATCTATAAATCAAATAATATATGGCTACTTTTCATTTCTGTTTTTTATAAAATAAAAAAAAAACGTTAAAAATAGACTTTATAGCATAGAGATCTTAAACCATTTCTCTCAGTAAAGTAAAATAATTTTTAACATGTGAAAATGTCTATTAGAATTTAGATATATTCTGTGTAAATACAATAGCTCGAAAAAAGTTCATGTATTTTGAAATTCTTATATAAAAATGTATAGTATTTTTCTACTTTAAACTACTTCTCTTATCTTTCTAAAAATTAAGTTTATTTGTTCACATAGAACACTTATTATACAACTACTATATAACCCATCAAAATTTAATGGATGGTAAAATTCAAATAAACATAGAAAGAAAGAACTGTTTATTGATTTTTACAACATAATATATTTTAACATAAAAAAACCCCGACCGAAACTTAATGAATTAAACTTGAAACCTATGAGCTGACAAAGCAAACATTCTCGCTACCATGGACTTTGTCCTACAGACAAACTGATGACAAATTTGGTTTTTTTATTATATAGATTTGTCATTAAAAAAAATCGTATATAATGTTGCAAGTTTTAATATATTAAAATTCATTAAATATGTATAACAATAAGATTATATTGAAAAAGAAATATATAGTAACTCAGATCTAAATAAAACACAATCTACTCATTCATTTAATTGTCGCATCTACATAAAATGACATTAAAATTGAATGTAAATATTTATCCATTGTTTTACTTAACTACGTTATAACTTTATTAAGATTCAATCTTATGAAACTTTCTTGCCAAGAGTTATTTTATTTGCCAAAAACCAAATATTAAATCATAATTTAATAACTCATGTCGCTGTAGCAGTTTGGCTTTAATTTTCTTTATCGCCCATATAATTATTAATAAAATTAAGTTTGATAGAAATTAGACTTATAATTTTTTGAACATTGAACTGAAAGTAAACAATTCCATCTTTTTTTATTACTATACATTCTCATTTTAAATAACTTGTTTAAAACATTAGTGAAAACTAAATCCACTAATAGAAAACAAAGTAAAATTTTTAATAATGGAAATTTTGATTTCTAATAAAGAAAAAATGTTCCTTTACATATATATATATATATATATATATATATATATATATATATATATTTCTTTTTAATTATTTTCAAATTAATAATTATTTAAATAAATTATTAATAAAATAACAGCAAAAAAGTTAAATACAATTATATAAAATTCAGACACTTAAACATCCATTAATATTTTAATACTACTAGTGTTGTTAATAAATTGTTCTCGACATGAATTATAATTTGTTTACAAAAACGTTGCAAATAATTCGTAGCTTCTTTATACTTGTATAGCCTTAAACGCTGACTCGCCCAGACCTCAAACGTTCAATTAATCATTTTTTTTGTACATGTTTATAAATGTAAATCATTTTAATCTGTAAAATAAAAAAGAGAACAATTGAAAAGACGAATTATAATTTAACAGAACATAATAAAAATAAACACTACCTTGCTACTGTTCAATAACAACAGAGAGACGTTTATCTCAAGACGGTTCTCTTGTACAACAAAACTAGTTCAGAGGAACAATTGATCAAACTTGCTAGTACGTAGTAGCAATTTAAGATTCTAATCTAAATGCACGGATTATAATGCAACAACTATAATATTATGATCACCAGTTAGCGTTCTAACCTAGGTTAGGTATATTATTATACATTGGATAAATACATATCATCCGCTTACGATATAATCTGTCATCTTACGACAACAGAACAGAACGTTTAATGAGAACGATGACCATGTATACAGAGTGATCCGAAATTTTGGTTGGAAATTAAGTCCGTCAACATTGTCAATTTATGAAATAGCATGTAAAAACTGTTTTTATTATTTTGTATAATTCGATTAAGAGATTTGTATATTTTCCAAGTATCTGTTTAAAAGAACAGGATAAACAACGTCGAATAAAAGATACAAGTAGAAATGAAACTAGCATCGTGCACTCTGTATAATGTATTCGTCGACATCTAAACAGTTCCAAAGACAGATACCATTGACCGATGTAACATAGCACTGTGAGTGTCGCCAGAGGCAGCGAGCCCGCCCCAACACTAAAAGTTAGAACAGGCGACCTAACTGAATTATCGGTTTATTATGCAAAATGATGCTTATTTAATATGTATATCGAATGGTAATTATGTGAAATTCATTTCGTCTCGTATTATGGGTAGCTCTGGTTCACATCGCAGGTGTATCTACTATCTACCCACATAAATAATAAGAATCTTCGAATTTCCATTCTGTACTCTATGCCTCGGGCGTACGACAGCTGTACAGTAACGTCGTCATCTGCTCCCGTACCTCTGTCTTAAAACATATCTTAAAACTTTTCAGTTTAATTAAAACTAGATCACGTTATACGCTTATTTAAAACTAACTTCTACAATAATTTAAGAATACACACAGTTGGTATTCATTCACACCCTAAACTAATCTAATTATGGAAATTAATCTAACTCCCGTATAAAGTGTAGTGGAATAAGATGCGGAATGGTTAACAAAACTGTTGTAATAGTTCCACACGATATGTTTCGAAATTTACATCCTCACTGTTTATTCTTACTCGAATATTATATGCAGTTAGATGTATGTTCTATCAATTTCATTTTAATAGATGTACAACTCCGACGACTTGAAAGTTACATACAAGAAAATAGTTTTGCTTCACTGTTTTCAGTCAACTCAGGTTGCAGGTTTTTATTTTCTTTAAAACTTTAAATAGTTAGTCACAAGTCCGTTGTGGAGAACATTGTGAAACAGGAAAACCACATGCGTTATATTAGAAAGTTATTAAATTGAAATATATTCATGAAATAAAAATGTCTTCAAACAATTCATTTATCGTTACCTAGTAATTTGATTTCGTACAATTAAGGAGTTAGAACCTTTCCAACAATTTTTTAAACTGAATACAATTTATATTATAACTTTAATAAATGAAAAATTACAATGATTAAAACCAAAACAAAATATTTTTTAATTTTCTTTAAAAAGCGTATAAAATGAACATTAATTTAAATAATTTTACAACAGTTTTCAGCTGAAAAAATATTTTTAATTTAGTTGTTAGAGGTTTAAATTGTATTAATAATTTTATTTCGAATCTGACAGAATTTAATTGACTTTATGTACATATATATATATATATATATATATAAATATATATAAACAATATATTCATGACTTACGTATTAGGATATAAACAATAATATATGTAAAGTATACCAAAGTTAAACAAATATTATGTAAACGAACTGAATGCAAAATCATGCTTAAGAAAATCTTTTTTTTGCTACGAATCCGAATGACACAACAAAAATTACTAAGGATAATTTGAATGACAAATGTGTTTATTGATCTTTACGAAATAATATTAAATATTTTGAAAAATTCCTTTCGTAAATATAAACAGGTTTTTATGATTTTATATAAATAATGATAATCTATTGAAATTCGGATATTTCACAAAAAAAAATAAATATTTAGTTATATAAAACTCGACTTGAAATATGATACGGTTTATTTCAAACATAAAATTTATTAATATTAGAATTTTTAGGAATATTCATACTTTTTCTGTGCATTTCAGTATGAAACTAACTGGAAGGTGATTATTAAATAAACATTTTTATTGAAATAAAGTAGTAAATATTAAATAATGCTTGTTTAAAAAAAGTGTAGTATGAAAATACGGATATTTTTATTGTTGAATATTTAATAAAGTTTTATCTATTGTATTATTTATAACAAGGAAATATTTATTTTGAAATTTATTTGACTGATTATTAATATTTTAAGGCAATACATAAAATGTAGAAAATTTCAAAATCATAAAATGATCATTCAATTGTTTGTTGATATTTAGAAAAATATAAATAATAATATATACTTATATTATTATTGAAATTATTTATTTACTAGTTTTTATAAAATTTATGTCAAAATTTAAAGAAATAATTAACAGTGAAATTGAAATAGTAGATTCTATGATTACATTTATCAGAATTTAAATATTAAAATTAATATTTAAATAGCTGATTGTAATATGCTTGTTATAATTTTGAATATGTGATAAATATTTGTAAATTTCCATTACTTTTACAAGCGATAATGTTTAAAATTTCAAGAAGTATTATAAGCTTATGCTAAAAATGTAATAAATATTAAATGAAAATAAATATTTACAGAAAAAATGTTTTAACAAATTAATTATATCAAAATATTTGTATTGAAATATTTTATTATTGTAGTGCTTATTTAACTTTTAGTGTTTATTTAATTTTATTATTTTAGTGTTTATTTAACGTTCGAAATGTATAACAAAAAAATTCCTAATCGATTTATAACAAACTATATATATATATATATATATATATATATATATATATATATATATATTTATGGGTGATTCAATTTATGTTTCCACATGAAAGTATAAAAAAGTCACAAAAATGAAAAAATCATGTTATTTCTTAATACATTCATGTGGAAGCATAAATTAAATCACCTGACAAACACACACACACACACATTATATATATATATATATATATATGTTTGCGTGTGTGTGTGTATCTATAAATGTTAAGTAATTAAATTTATTATAATTTCTGATCATTAACAATTGGTATGTCTTATTATTTGTTTTTAATTTTTTTTTAATTTCAAAATCCTTATTTACTTTTTACCTCAAATTTAGGCTAATAATATTTTTCAAGGAATAAAGTATTTTAATTGTTTTGAATGTTATTTAAATCAATAAGGTTTGATGTAAAAAAATATATAACTGAGATAATGATTCCTAGGTAATCTCTTATCCTGCCTTATATAGATTTTAATTTTATGCAAAGCAAATAAATAAAAAAAAAACAAGTTATTGATACGAATCGTATTGAAAAATCATGATAAAACTTGCGATAAATATTTATTTAGGACTTGAAGTGAATTATAATGCTGTATATAAAAATATAACATCTCTTTATTGAATTTCTATTTAAAGTGCTCTATATATGGTCATACATCTTGACCGGTTTCTATAACTTTAATGAAGTGGTCGTAGACTTGCACGCTAAATTGCTGACCAATGTGTCATAAGTTCGAAACCAATTTTATGACATACATCATCGTTCATTAATAAAGAATGCCTCTCATAAAAAAATCTTATATTTAACGGCACGGTAAAATAAAATTCAATAAAAAAAATATTTAACAAACAGCTATATATCATTCTTCAACTCTCTCGAATTTCTTAACAATGCTTTTTTTTAATGGACAATTAAAAAAATAATGATCGTTTTAAATAATTTTTCGAATCAATTAGTATTTCTAGATTTGTCAAAATCAGTGTCCAAATTCTTTTAACGAGACAACGGACGTGGCACGAAAATGCATCCATAATGAATAATAAATGTCATTTTAATAAATGTGATCGAGCAGATTTCCGAAATACGCTGTGTTTGCAAATTGGTGGAGATGTTCAGTTATAAAATTGTACGTTAAACAATGAATATTTATACACCGGACCTAACATATGTAAAATAAAGGATTGAGTTTCTATAATTTTAAGTTTAAATAATTTTATTTAAAACTAATATACTAGTAGGAAACATTCATTCAAAATTATACATAAATTAAATATACATAATTATTATACATATTAATTATTATACATAATTATTTATATCTACATATATATATATATATATATATATATATATATAGAGAGAGAGAGAGAGAGAGAGAGAGTTAGGTATTAAATTTGACTGGCGGATATGTCAATTGAATTACGGAGTTATTTTCATATTTTGTGTTACTAAAATACGTACCGGATTTTGTTATATCTGTAGGCAATAGTTTTTTATATTAGAAATACTTGTCCGTTGTTTATTATTCACCTAAACGCATTGAACTCTCTATTTAGATATTTATAGACTCATGTAGGCAGAATCCATTGATAGAATACATCATATATATATATATATATATATATATATATATATATATATATATATATATATATATATACATATATATATATACAGAGAGAGAGAGAGAGAGAGAGAAAGGTATGTGTACGTGTACGTATTCTACACATAAATAAATGAATTTGGATTTGCTTTTTTTTAAAAAATATAAATGAATTTGTTCATATCATTTATTCAAAAACATTCAGAAAATTGATATCCAATTAATGCTTTAATCATTATAATAATTAATCATTTAGTACTGTCGGAACTTTTAAATCCTATACACAAAAATTGATCTACTTTTGTTTTCTAAAATGTCATTATATTTTTTAATTTATGTGAAATAAATGTCTTTCTACAGTTATTCTTTTATATACAGACATATTTATTATAAATATGTCTTTCTACAATATTTTTTCTATTGTACTGACAGACTCAATTTACGCGATTTTCATTCGTGTAAAACAAATCCACGTGATACGGACACTCCGCGTAAGTTGAGGGACGGGTATATATATATATATATATATATATATATATATATATATATATATATATATATATGTGCGTGTGTGTACGTGTACGTACTCTACACACAAATAAATGAATTTGGCTTTTCTTTTTTTAAAAAAAATATAATCAAATTTGTTTATATCATTTATTCACAAACATTCAGAAAATTGATATGCAATTAACCCTTTAATCATTATAATAATTAATCATTTAGTACTGTTGAACTTTCAAATCCTGTAAACAAAAATTGATATAAAATAATCAATTTTTCATGATTCATTATTTTATTTTTGTGTCTTTAAATGTGATTCTCTTTCATTATAAAAATCACATTGTTCCATTTTTAATCTTAATTAATTTAGTAAATAAAGAGTTGTACAATATGTCACAAGTTCAAGTCAGGTTTATCATCTAAATTATTTTGTAAGAAATAAATCTTTTACTAAATTTCTCTATCAATACAATATGTTTTTTGATACCCTGACTAAATTCACTCATATAAATGAATATTTCATTCATACTTGCTTCTCAATTCTCCAAAAATCTGATGAAAAAATTATAATAGTTGACTTTTTTTGACCTTTCTGCTTCTTCTGTATTTAAAATACTTTAAGCTGGATAGAGTATCACCGTTGAAATATACACAATCAACAATCAAAATTATCGTTTTCTTTTTATCAAAAACATTTCTTGCTTGTGGAGGAGTCAACTTGTGAAAATATTCAACAACTTAGAATGTTTATACTATATTCAAATTTAAAATTCAAGTTAATTGTTACCAGAATTGTTTTCTTTAAAAAAAGTACTTCTTAAGTTGGATTATATCAGTAAGAAATATTAAATTAATACAAAAAATTAGAATAAATTTTTCGTTTAAGTACTTAAATTATCAAATTTATTTCTTAAAATTATATAGAATATAATGAGATTTTTTCGAAAATTTCTTCCTATACTTTTGATAACATTAATAATTAACATCTGTTCTAAATAATATTTGTTTTACTTGCTTGAAATGATAAGAATTTTCTAAAAACAATTTCAATTAAATTATTTAATAACTAAAAACATGCGACATTTGATTAAACAATTTTTAATTTAACATTTTTGTAATATTTATTTATATATTATACTCCATATTCATATATATATATATATATATATATATATATATATATATATAAATATATTCACGTGCACGGATCGTTAATTATATTGATGTTAACACTAAAAGTAAATATTTACATATATCCAGTTTGAACATGATTAATATTTATCATTTTTAATGGTACAAAAAAACATTAATGAAAAAAGTTGCTCCAATTAATATTAAGAAAACATGTATGCCCAATTTTGGATAGCAGCATATTTTTAAGTATTTTGTTTCTAATTTACTACTTGGTTAGAATTTTTTTAATAGACGTACCTGTATATATATATACATGAAAAATATTTTTATTCCCGTTTAAAGCCATTTATAATACAGAATGAATAGCAAAAATTTGTCAAGAATTTAAAATTCGAACATTAATTATAACTACATATTTTTCTTTACTTATAAATGGGTAAAATGTAAAAGCCGGGATTAATGACACTGTATATTGACATATAATATATATTTCATACACATTAGTCATTTGTCTATATTAATTAATTCGTTAATTTTGTTGTGGACCCCTAGAGAGTTACGTCAGCCACTGTGTTGAGCAGCGAGGCTGTAATTTTTACGCTGTCAAATGAACTATTTAATATGTTAATAAGTTTAACGCTCAAATAATAATACAGGTAAAAAAATGATGGTCTGAATGTATTTTAAAATAGGAATTTTTCACTGACGATTTTATTAGAATGTTAATATGTACTAAAGTGTCGTAATAAAAACAGAATTTGAGAAATGTATCTTCATTTGTGACGATTTGTAGCTATTAATAATTATACGGTGTGGGTATAAAATAGTCATCGCTGTGAAGTAAAATAATTAATAGAAATGTTTGAGTTTTTTCTACATTAGATTATCTTATTTTATTAAACATTAGAAAAAAAATATTTTCTAAAAATTATAATTTTTCTTACTATTCAAGTAAACTAAATTGATGTACACATTGTTCATCAGATATAAACACTTTAATTTTAGTTGTATTGATTTGTATTTTTCACTAAAACAATATTTTACAAATGTAATATATGTTTAATTAGACTGATTTTCTAAATAAACTTTTTAAAGTTTTCTTATGAATTAACATATATGAAAAAAAACTTAGAAGAAAAATTTATTTAAAACTTAATAAAAATAGTTGTTAGAAGACTCCTAACAAACATTACATTGACAAAACATAACTCATTTATCTTATCTAAAGTTTTTTAAAATTTCATATTACCAAATTTCGAACTCAAATTTAAATTTACTGAACTGAAGTCAAAAAAGATTTAAATTATTTTTGATATTTTGTAAAACAATCAAAAAATAATAAAAATATAGTATAAAAATTATAAATATTCACATTCAAAATTTACTGAACTAAATTTATGTTGTCTAAAATATATTATTAACAAAAACATCTTCTATAATTTTATAAATAATTATAATTGTATTTTTTTATTCTTCTAGCCTCTGATATATTTTTCTAGTAAGTTTCTTATCCTTTTAGATTAACTCAATCTGTTTTCCCATGAAAAACAAGCTAAACTTAAATAAGAAATAGCACTAGCACAAATTATAAATAATCCTTAGAAAAAAAATGAAAGTTGAATACATAGTGTCATTTAAGAGAAATATTTTTTATTTAAATTATTTTAAAATCTTAATAAAAATCACCACAATAAATATAAATCAAAAGTTTAGACAAATCCCCAGGTTAGATGTAACAGTATAGATTGTTTTTGATTTAAACTCAACTGAAATACTATTCATTCATCAAATTTTATATAAAATTTCAATTATTTTTAATCTTAAATTAAAAAATATAAATATTTGATTCCACATTTTTAAAAATAACACTGAAAAATAAACTTCATATGTATAAAAAGTGTTTTATCTTTATTTATTTCAATTAGAGTATAAATAAAATATAATTTTAGAAATTATCGAAAATTTATTTTAATTTAAATATGGAACAGTTTTGTCTAGAATTTTTAAATATAATTTATCTATATAATCAATTTAAGACTTTTCCGTTATTTTAAATACATGATTATTATTTTGAACAGAAAATCCACAATTTTTCATATTATCGTCTAGTTGAAACGTGGTTTTTACAATTGTATTATTTTAAAAATAAATAATAATAAACCGAAACGGGATCAGACAAATGAATTTGGTATTAAATCATTTTCTAATCGAATTCCTAAATTTCTAATAAAACAACTGTTGAGTAATAAATAGAAGCTATGTTGTAAATAAGCAGAAATTATTTTATTAACTTTCAATATATCATTTATTAATCAGACAAGTAATCTGAATTTACAAGTTTATACTACTTAGTATGTAATCAATTAACAAAATACAGTTGACAGTCATCCTGTGCATCTATCAACACATTATTCACCATATATAACTCTACAGATTGGTTTTAATAATTGCATAGCAAAGAACGAAAGTTCTTTAGAATTTATTGAACTTTCAAATTTTATTTTGAGTGTACAACTTTGATAGATTTTCTTTAATATTACATAATAGAGAATTAGTAAAAAACAAAATTGTATTAATTTTTAGAAACATAATCGAATAATATAAATAATTATACAAATAGTGATTTTTGATACTATGTTCATCATCTTAAGGAATATTAAAAAGCATTCATACACAAAATAATTATTTTTTCTAAAGATTTCTGTCTGTTTTGAAGTTAAATGCAGCACAGTTATTTTGATAAAAAATAAGAAAATATTTTAAGAATTAAATAAGGAAATTTATTTAAAAACATTTGATAAATTACAGCCGATATAATTCCAGTAAGCGAATTAAAGCTTATTATAAACATTAAATAAAATTATAATTCCAAAAATATTCATAATTTGTGTAATCAACGAAAACAATTTACAGAAAATATAACAATTTATATACAATTATCCGTTTGTAATTAACAATTATTCCCGTTAGTAACGTTTGTTTTCACTAAATAACTTCATTAAAATATGTTGATAATGAGAGAAAAACACAAAAATAAGCAAACATTGAATACAAATCGTACACCAGTTAACCTATTAACGAAAATTGTTTTACATTTCACTGAAAACTAAGCAATTAGTATTCGTGGTAAGTTTTGTTAACGTTCGTTTTAAACGCCACGATAGAATAATCTTAGACTTAATCGATACTTTATTATAATTATATTTATACATTCGGAAAGTAGAAAAAAAACTTGCTGTCACAAACACATATTAATTATGGAAAAAATTATATACAACTGTAATCTCGAAAATAGTTTTAATGGTGACTACACGCCAAGTTAACCTTTAATAGTTGAAGCTTTCATGTTCAAACGCCATAAAATCTACTTACTTCGATAACAATAACGATAAAACTAGTATAGCACCTTTCAATTATGCTAGTATTAAAAGTATTTCGACGTGAGTTTGTTACTCTCTCAAGTGTATTTGTACATATTTTATATATTTAGACTCTGGCATTACAACGTAAATGTATTTTTAAATAGGCGGGCTTACTGTGGATATCAGTTTTTAAAATATTGATTTTATTCCGGTTGCGCCTATATTCTGTTTCAGGATAATACCAGCGAACGGAAAATAAAAACACGATACGATTACTTTAAAGCAAAAGTTTTTTTGCTGCTTTGAAATTATTTTTTTAGATTATGTTTTCAGTTTTCAATTAAAAATGTAAATTAGTTTATATCACGAAGTACACAGTTTTTTAAAAGTAAATCATTCACAGGCATAGATTATATATTTGTAATGCTTAAGTGAAAAACTTTTATTTAATTTTTTAAATAAAAAGATCCCTTTCATACATTAAAAATACATTTTTATTTATATTCTATACAAAAATGTACCGTACATCTATATAAACATCTATGCTTCAATTCAAAGCGTCACAGATTGGTGATGAATATGAATAACGTTTGAAAGTCATTACTTGTAATGTCCTCTTAGTATCCTTACCCACATGTCATCCAATTAAAAACAACATTTATTTATTTAAGAAATACTTTAAAAGAAAGCATTCAAATTAATACAAAATGTAGAAATATTAAAAAAATTCTGTTTAAGAAAATTATCAATACCAAGAATTAAGATTAAAAAATAAATCACATTCAAATATTTTTATAAATTAGAACATGAATATCAATGTTCATATTTTAAATAATAAACCTCATAAAATAGAGTTATTTTCTTCTATTTTTTCTTGAATATTTTCTTTTCATATTGCATTTATTAAAATAAACATATAATTTAAATATCATAAATGTAGAAAGTACTCTCAATACATTTCTTTGATTAAAACACATCTTGAATATTTTCTCAGATTTTAATATGTATATTCATACATATTTAATATTTTATAATTAAATGTGTTTGTTTGTCAGAAAAATTGATTAAATCAATTATTTGCATTTCAAATTAAAATGCAATTAAATAATAGATAGATTTTTAAATTGTGTTTCACTGAATTGAAAAATAATATAAGACCAAAAATATATTTTCATGTATTTAATTACAAGATAATATATATATATATATATATATATATATATATATATATATATATATATATATATACAGGGAGAGAGAGATAAATAAATAAATTAGTTGATAGGAAAATATATTTATGTATAAATTTCGTATATTTTCTTAAAAACGTAAACAAAACACTGTATTTAAACAATTTCAACATTAAAAATCCTCCATTTGAAAGTTGACATCTGTTGTAATACAATTTTGATACTATGGCTAAATTCAATTTTACAAATTAATTTTGTTTTTCCATCTCGCAAGCTAAAAAAATTTATCCAATGAAAAAAAATCAATAAATGATTATTGATCATTTTTGATTGTTGATTGTTCGTACTTCTGTGACGATGCCACCATTCTAATATACCAATAAAATATATAAACTGATTAACAGAAATTAATATGATTAACTTAGTATATTAACTCAAATTTTTCTATACCTTGGTATTTGTGAAAATTAATAGTTGTTCTTCATTCTTTTATTCCGTATACTAAAAATGTTTCTAATCAGAATCATTCAATAAATAATTATTGATAATTTTTGATTGTTACTTATTTCCATTTTGATGACGATGCTGTCATCTTCAATGCATAAAGATAAAGACAAATCTAACAGTTTAACTCAGTTCAATTTTTCTATACCTTAGTATTTATGAAAATTAATAGTTGGTCTTTCTTTTATTCCGCATACTAAAAATGTTTCTGATCAAAATCATTCAATAAAACATTATTGATAATTTTTGATTGTTACTTATTTGCATTTCGATGACAATGCTGTCATCTTCAAAGCATAAAGATAAAGACAAATCTAACAGTTAACTCAATTCAATTTTTCTATACCTTTTGTCATTTACGAAAACTAAAAACTTTTGGTTCTTTACTTTGATTATATCAGTAATTAAACTTTTACATAAATTATACAAATTATATGATCAAAAATCAAACACTTCTTTTCTAAATGAGCTCCTAATACACATGAGAATGAACTGATTAATAAATCTAATCTAATTATAAAGAGATAAAATGAATATCTTTAATTTTTTATTTCATGTTACAATTTATAATTTTTGTATGAAACCTTAATATTTTTTATTTAATAATTAAAATTTTCAATGATAAAAATTAAAGATCCATTTAATGTTAAAATTAGACTAATTAAATTCTAACTAAATAAAAATTAAATTATAGAAATTGCTCACTAATTGAAAAAGTTGTTTCTTTAATAATTTATATAATAAACTAGATTAAATAAAGTGTACTCAATACAATGACCCTTAAATTCAAAAATAATTTCAAACATGAATGTGAAATACTATATTTTTTTATATTATGAAACACAATGAAAACATTATAACATTAAAGTACTACTGTTGAAATTTTGTAAGTAAATAAAATTAAAATTTAAACTCACTCAAAATACACACACACACACACACACACACATATATATATATATATATATATATACATGTATGTATGTATACCTATGTATGAACGTATATAAACGTATAGGAAGTGCTATTTGAAATATTATAATTTTATTCATACGCAAATGGACTGTGCATGTATATATAATTAATGAGTACGTGCAAATCGATGAAAAAAATTGTAGGTACATTGTTTTCGACTAACAATACTACATAATAGTATTTTCTCTCTGTATTGTTATAAAATGACCGTGGAATTAACTCCATAGTTTTCCGGTTAACTATTTTACAGCTTAAAATAATTTACGATCATATATAGCTCTTAAACTGGTAATAAATCGTTCCACAAAGACATACTTGTAAACGTGTATATGATTTTATGTTTTACAATCTGTACAATCATGTCTTTATAAATCTTATGTGCTCCCACGCATCGATGTCGAGGAATTTGTCCCCTATAATTAAAGGTACATTTTTAATATAATAAAATGAATGTCATTAACGCCCATAAAAGATTATGAAAACATTGATTACTAACATTGATATCAAGACGAATATAGATTGTGACGTTGTAATAAACTATCAGATTTATTCGTTTTTTTTTCAGAGGCTGCTTATTGAATTTATATATATTTATATATATATTTCCATAAGCTTAAAAAATAATATTTCATATAAATATTAGTAAAGGAATTTGAGGTGTGCCAATAAAGTGAAAAAACATCATTTTATATTCATAAATATTATTTCATAATAAGATTCTTTTTAGTTCAAAAAATCCTACCTTCTAAATAAATACAAATAACACATTATAATCAATAATGTTTATATATATATATATATATATATATTTATATATATATATATATAGAGAGAGAGAGAGAAAGGGAGAAAGAGATGGAGTGAGTGTGAGAAATTATTAGGTGCAATTATTCTAAAAATTTTAAACTTCTCTCTAAAAATAATTGTTGGTAACTAATCAAAAAATATATAAGAAATAGAGGTTTATTGATTTTTTTGTAAGAAACATATTGTTTTGAAAATTCTTTTAATATTATTTTAGTAAAAGCATATTTCTATTTTTTTAATCTTCTGAAAAAAATAGTGATTAATATTTGATTATTTTTCATCTAATCAAAAATTATTTTAATATTTGATGAATTTATGTACGAAGTATCAAATTTACACTAGTTTGTTTCCAGGAGTTGGAAAAATCAACTAATTTGATAGAAATGATTCATCAAAGAAAATAATGATTATTAAAAAAATATTAGCTACAATTTTAGTATCAATATTTCAAAACAGATACTTGTAAAAATAATTCAAAAAATTTATCTCAAAAGTTTTTTCTACTCAAATATTAAAATAAATTAATGATAAAATATATCTCTGTTAGCAGTTTATAACTATTTAAAAAATACTCCTTTACATAAGTTCCTCAAATATGAAATTTAAGTAATATTAAAATCTTCTATTTAAAAAACAATTTTAAAAATTTATTAGAATGAAATCAATTTAAAATTTCGAGTAGTATTCAAAAAAAACTATTTGATTACTCATTAATTAACAAGACAGATGAATGATTAAACTGGAATATATTTTAAGTCCAAGTTTTATCTGTGATCATTAATTAAAAAAATACACTTTACATAATAAACTAGAATCTTGATAATGTCTCAAAATAATTCAACTTAATAAGTACATTTTATGAAATTTTAAATGATTTTTTTTCCTTATTAAAAATATAATTAGATTATCTTTTGATATTTATAATTATTTTTTATTTACTATATTAGATACTTTTGATTATTTTAATATAAATTTTATGATGAACACAATCTTATTATAAAAGTAAGAAACAGTAATATAATTTATTTTAAGAAAAAATATTCAGGTGATCATATTAAGGGATTTCTAACGGATTTGTTTCACATACATTTTTTTCGAGGAATTAAGGAAAAATCACATCAGTGAAATAGAAAATAAACTGAGTATATCTTTTCTTATTTTTAAAATAACCACTAATCGAATAAACAATATATTAACAAGGATGAAAATATAAATTCTAAATTAATTTACAAGTAACATCCTTACCTTGACTCACAGAAAAATACAGATAAATCGTACAAAAATATGAAAGAAATATGAAACCAAAATTAATTTGAAGAAGTAATTCGGTATTTCCATCTACATCCACAATAGGATTATTAAGATTAAGTTCGGTTCAAAGTAATAACATTTCAATAATGTCGGTCTACAGAACATTGTATCCGAGTTCACATTCTATAATTAAATATGTTGTTATCCATTAAAAAAATTTTGAATAAAATCTTAGAAGCCCTCAATATTTTAAATTAAATTAAATACACAGAGACGTACATATAACAAGTAAAACGATGTTTTCAAATCAGTTAGGAAAATAATTACAATTTTAGTTTTTTGAATTATAACCTTAATTTTGTTCAATGAAAGTATCATTTCATTGAGTTCAGGTTAATATCATTTTAAAGTGCATTTTTCGGTCTGTATTATGGTAACATCGACTGTGGTTTTAATATTAATTTTATTTTAAATCAGGCTATTGAATTAAAGATTGAAAAGAAACAAATAAGAGCATTTTTTTATTCAAAACGGGTGGCAAAGCGGCAGAAACTTCTCGTAAACGAAACGATGCTTTTGGTGTGGGTACTGTTAAGGAATGTACAGTGCAATGGTGGTTCTAACAATTTCATGCTAGGGATAAGAACCTTGAAGATAAAAAAGGTTAAGGGCGTCCTTCTTCAGTTCATAATGACCAACTGAAGGTGTTAGTTGAATAAAAACCACGCACAACAATTCGAGAGCTTGCACAAAAGTTAAGCGTTAGTCATCCAATAGTTTTGAACCACTTAAATTAAAAAATATATATGAATTTCAAGGTCATAAACCGAAATTATTCTTCTACTAACCTAATACCATGTAATCGAATACTTTGAGAACCGTAAAAACACGGTTTCTTTTTATATTTAAGTCTAATTTATGAATGAGTGTCAAACTTATGCATTTTTAAATGATTAACAGTAAATCAACATAAAACAGTTGCATAATGAATTCCTTATAACCGTCTTTAAAATAACAGTCTTTCTACAATAATATCATTTTCCAAAAGTAATCTAATTCAGACTATTTTTTAAAAAAATTATGATCTTCATTTTTTAAATCAAACAGTTACACATTAAGCTTTCATTACTTATTTTCATACTTATTTTATGTTTGTTAGATTTGTGTATTTATATTGATAATTTAGTAAATTTGTTCAAAATAATTTTCTTTTTTTTTAAAAAAAAACCGTTATCATCTGTAGCTAAATTTATACTCTTTGTACATTTTTAATGACTGACCAGAATTATTTCTGTTTGTATAACAAAATTAATTAAATTCACGTTGATATAATGCTAGTTATGCTGGAAAAAATAGAAAAATATACTCGTATCTTAAAACATTTGGTATAGTAATTAAATCTGCCTAATTACAACTCTCATTACTATTATATAAAATTAATTCTTCATATTCTAGATTTTTTTTCTTAACGTTATTAAACGTTTTTGTATATAAATTTATATTTATATATATATATATATATATATATATATATATATATATATACATACATCAAGCATTCAATTAAGAAAAGTATTTATAAAATCTCTGAATACATTTCGAATAAAATATCATTGAAACTTTAATTAAGTAAATATACAATGAACAGTTATAATTTATCTGTTGCCATTGTTTAAAATTGTTATTGAATAAAATAATAACGTTGTGATTTTATGTTACGTTTATAAGAAACGAATACTTCGAAAGATATAATCTAAATTAATATCGTCGAGAAACGTTTTTTTTTCTTTCGTTCGAAATGGCACGAACGTTGGTGAACGCAAGAATACGAAGACAGGGCACATTCAAAAAGTTTCCTAACTCCTATTTCAGTTTATCGCGAGAGAGCGTTTTACAAAAGATGTATTGTCCGCGGGTTTTAACTTGCATTCCTTAGCCACAAGAAACGAACGCACGACGATATGATACATTTCAAAACAAAGGAGCATTTGCAATGAAACGACAATAAATTCATGAAGTTTTATGATATTAAGATGAAATATCGTTGTGAAACTTGTTATGCTAATGAGGTGGCGGTCGGCCCATGTAGCATGTGTACAGAGTGAACACATGAATCTGCCGTGTTTGCGATGGCAGCCGCAGACAACGTACATTTTCTGGGCGGCCATGTTTATTGTTATTTATGTGATATCCACACTGATAATCTCTGTTTCCATTCAACGCGTACGGCCCCCGTACACCCAGATCTTCGAAATAGTGCGATGGTCTTTTTAATGTTCGACGAGTAAAAAAAATACAGCAGTCAATACAAGCGTTTAGTGTCAACTCATTTTACATGTCTACTTAAAGTTAATCCACGGAATTTATGAACGATTTAGCTACCTGCATAAGTCACTATCAAGTGGATTTAATTCATTTCGATTTATTTATTTTTTCTTTCTATTTCTCTACGGTGTACAGTTAGAGTTTACATATATTTAGTTAAATATTTACATTAGGATTAAAGTAACAAATATGCTAATTTGTTGTAATAACTATTTTCTTCTTCTTCGAATAAAAACAAGCGCATATATCAAACATTAAATGAGGAAGCACCAACACGCACACCGGTCTCGGTGATCAGATACGTTGACATCGATGTTGTCGAGGCACGCATGAACATAAATTTTTTATAGATTTAAATAAATTAATCGAAATTTTAAACCGCTTTCATTTGTATACCACAAGAAGAATCTATAGGAAAAGCGTTCTCTTGTAAACGATTTATTTCATTGGAAATTTTTATCTTAAGATGTATTTGACTCTTTTTATATTTAATATAAAATATGTAAAAGGAGTTAATTAAAGAAAATAACTTCATAAATGCTACTTTATTTAACAAAAGATTTAAAAAAATCTCGAATTTAATTCAATAAATTAAATTGATACTCATTAACAAATTTAAATGTCTGACCTGATAAGAATAAATCAATTTTTTTCAAAAACGATTTATTTGTACATTAAATAAATACTTTAAATACAGGAAAACACATTCAATGTATTTGTATTATATTTAAACTCTATTTTAATCTTTACTAAATAGAAACAGTATAATTGTGAAATAAGGCATATTAATGAAATAACCCATTAATTATAAAATAGATATTTAATTGGCACATACTAAATTCTCAAAATATTATACCTTTCAATTCTAATTTGTTTAAATGTGCAATCCTTTCCAACCAGAAATTAATATGATTATCTACAAAATTCAAATGAATCAACAAATTCGTTTTTCCTTCAAACGATTTTCCACATAATATTGTTGAATATTTACAAGACCAGTAAAAAAATATATGTTTCAAACAGATTATGTAAAAAATAGACACGAAAAAGTTTTAAAGAACTCGGATATTTAACAGAGTAACAAACTCTGAACACCTCAAGACGAACATAGAAGAGACAAAAATATTTGCTCTACAGGATGTGAAGATAATGATCGAATTCTTATAAATTTACATATATGACTATTTACATTTCTTTCGAATATATTTTCTGAGAATCAAGCGTTATTTTAAATAATATATCAATCCAAAGAAATGCCGATGAGATCAACAAAAGCTGGATTAAAATTCATCTTAAATAACTAATATTGTATTTTTCCTATTCTATATATATATATATATATATATATATATATATATATATATATATATATATATAATTGTTCAATCTAGAGACGACACTAAGACCTGTTCGTACCGTTAACCAATTATTCAAAAAGTATAATAAATAAAAATACTAAACTGGTAATGATTAATAGGCTGACGACGTAATACGACAAGCGTGACATTCTTTTATAAAAATAATTTATATGAGTTATGTGTTGATTATAAATCTTTCACTATCGAAATTCCTATATCCACGCTAACAACACCCTGAATTAAGTATGGAAAACCAATAGACTGTAGTTGACCCAGTGTACTTAGAGCCACATCATGAATTAACAATTTACGAAGGTATTGTGTGTATTTCATTTAATAGAAACAGTCGGTGAATGTAGTTAGCAATGTAGATAGTTCTCCCCGTTCGAAAGTGGTGAATTTCTGTTCGTTTCATGCATACCCACCGCTGGCTCGCACTTGTCTTACAGCAAGCCGACAGTGGTCAGAATTAGCATAACATTGGTCTCTGGCCTGCTGTCTGCAGGGCATCTACATGCGTCGTCTTTTGCGTCGTCTGAACATCACAGGCGGTCCGCCGCTGATCTGGATTTAAATAACATCACAGACAATGGCCGTCGTTTATATACACAGCTCATCGTTGTCTCTCATCCTTATTGCAACCGCTGTTACAACGGATCAACTTGTTCGTGAAACAAAAAGTATCAAGAGAACAGAGTAGAATAGCAGAGGCTTTTTCGGCGATTTATAAAGATAAAATCAAATAATATAAATGGTAACAGAAAGTACGTTTTAACGCACAAAAACGTCCGCAGTGTTTGCTCGAATGTACGTGATGTTATATTGACAATCTTTTTTATGATCAATCATATCTACATGAATTATATCAGATTGAAACAACGAATGAAATAGACAGCAAACAAGCACGACTGACATAATCACGAAGATTTAGTCACTGAAATGAAAATGACATGCACACATTGAAAGATGAATCGGAGAAAAGAATAATCGGCGAAGAAAAATGAAGATACAAGTGTAAGGTACCTAAAAAATTGAAACCGCTATCAAAATGAAAAATAACTTATGCATCGTTCTACTGCACATAAAAAATAATATTGTAAAACTGTCTGTAAAAGAGTTTCGACCAAAAAACGACCTGTAAACATCAAAAAATATTTCTGAATTTACAAATTAAATATTTTTCTTATACGCAGAACGAATAGTTTTTAACTGTACTCTTATAATTGAATGAAAGCAATATTATTTACAAAATACATTATTTTAAACTTATAATGAAACATTAAATCATTACATTTACAATTTATATAGATTTTTAAAATAATAAATGTCTTATTCAAAATTATGAAATAATATGATATTTAATTATTCAATAGTAATCATAATTTTGAAAATAAATTATTAAAAAAAATATTCTCAACACAAATTTAGAAAATCAATATTTTTGTAAAGAACAAATTTAGACTTTTATACTTTTCTTATAATAAAACACCAAATCATTACCTTTATATAGATTTTCAAAATAATACATGTCTTATTCAAAATAATGAAATAAGGTGATATTTAATGATTCAATAGTAATTACGATAATTTTAAAAATAAATTATTAACAAAAATTTATTTTCAACACAAGTTTGAAAAATCAAATTTTTTGTAAAGAACTATTTTAGACACTTAATGATTTGTTATATCGTTATTATAATATTTCAATTAGTATCTATTATTAAGAATGTGTCAATATCTTTCACAACTAATTTATTTATTAAATATCAAGTACTGTAGAAGAATGAGATATAAATTAAGTTTAAATAGATTAAACGTTATCTCGATTAAAATCAATCTCGATTTATTTCAATGAAGAACCCAATAAAATAAACACAAAGAAAAAGGGAAAAAATCGTTAAATCGTTATAAAAAGTTAATGGCTAAATGTATGAGAAGCCAATTCTCATAAGATTAACATTTCATTTATCCTTTTGTTACAGTATTCAACTTGTGTTAGAAAGGACCGACTGGAATGTTGTTTGTGGAGTTGTTTTTCCGTTCTTACGCACTATTAACGAAATGATAGCCACAACAACACCCTCGACTTCCTCTCAAAAAGATATACTGCGAACTGGACGTTTCTTTTCTTCGGATTCATCGGTAAGTGTAAAAATTATTGCATCGCATGTTTCTTTGACATATTTACACGTTTAGTGTTTCATGTTTTTTTTTCCGCTGTTTGGCGCGCGTGACTAACCACAAAGGACAAGTTTACCTGCATAAGCGTGTCTGGTTGTCTCGCAACATAATATTTATTATAAAACGAATTATATAAGACCTTGCACTACTAGTGATTAATATTAAATAAACAGAGAACTGAGTGTTAACGTGTCTTTAACAACAAAGAAATATGTGGGTTTTTTCATTTTCAAAAAAAGTGTTACACGTTTTATAACTAAATAATTTAATCATTATTAGTCAACAAAATAATACTAATTCTCGTGTATCTATGTATTTCAACACTTTGAAGCCATTAAACTGTGATTTTAAAATATACAGACTTGGAAACTTTTATTTATATTAATTTACTATATAAATAAATACTTGACAACATACCATAAATATTGATTTTTTTAATATAGACTTTAATTAACTATTTTAGTTGAACAATTTGATGATTTGTATTTTTTTGGAAATTCAATTTAACATTTATGGCCAATCATTCTTTGTTGTTTAATAAGATATATGACTTAGAAATGAAATTAGAATAATATTATAATTATTTTAAATTAAATAACAATATTTATTTTTTTAATATATATATATATATATATATATATATATATATATATATATATATATATATATATATATATATATATATATATATATAACTAAATAATTTAATCATCATTAGTCAACAAAATAATACTAATTCTCGTGTTTCTATGTATTTCAACATTTTGAACCCTTTAAACTGTGATTTTAAACCAAACAGACTTAAAAACTTTTATTTATATTAATTTACTCTATATACAAATATTTGACAACATACCATAAATATTGATTTTTTTAATATAGCATTTAATTAACTACTTTTATTGATGATTTGTATTTTTTTGTAATTCAATTTAACGTTTCTGGTCAATCGTTTTTTGTTGTTTAATAAGTATATGACTTAGAAATGAAATTAGAGTAATATTATAATTATTTTAAATTAAATAATCTTATTTAATTTTTTTTTAATATATATATATATATATATATATATATATAATTATAGTTGAACTTTGATTGTCAGTGGTTAATAAATTAATATTTAAAACCTAGCAAATGTATAAAAATAGCCCATTAATAATTTGTGAAATCTAAAAAAAGTCCATTGTGCCACTCTAGTGGTTTCTTGCTTCTATTTCTGATCTGATTCATTCATTTTGATTGTTAGTAAATATCGAATTTATTAAAAGACAAAGAGAAAAAATATTTCATTATGTAAAGTAACGATGATAGTGCATAATTTTACTAAAACAAACTAAATTGTTTTTATTCATTGCACTGTATCGTCGTTCTGTTCGATTAAGCAAAGGAAATGAGTGAAACGTTTCATTTCTGGTTTCAATGCAGATAATTAGACAATTCGATGAAGTGGTTAAATGAAAACGATTTCAAACGTTAATAGTCGAACACAATATTGTTTTAAAAGGAAGAAAAATCTATTGAAAATCCATAACACAGTGTACTGTCTATATCACCAAGGTTAATCCGGTAATAAAATCGTACGAAATGCACGCCACAGGAATAAACATACGTTGAACTTTTTTTTATTATTATCAACGTAAAGTAACGAAATTACAACAAGCCGCTTAATTAAATAAAACAAAACAAATTTATAACATCGATGATTTACGCATCCATAATAGTCAGGTATAAAATTTAACAGAATCAAATGGTATTTTACGACTGAGGTTCGTAGCTCATCGTTCTTTTCTTTTTATTTTACAGCGAGTTTAATTTATATGATATAAAATGAATACATTAACCGTAATTAACATGCAATAAAAGAAGTCTGCTTTGTATCGGTCCACGTTACATAAAACCATTTATAAATTAATTATAGATATTAAACGTTTCAGACTTTCAGGTGTTTTTCTCAGAAATGAACTATTTATAACCGAAATAAATATTTCATTGCGTGGCTCTCTCGATTGAAATCTTTATTTGCGTACCGATCTTCATGATAAAACATTCATAGAAATATCTACATGCATATTTAATTACATTTACATATATATATATATATATATATATATATATATATATATTTATATATATATATATATATATATATATATATATATATATATATATATATATATATATATGTATGAATGTATGTATAAGGATAAATTTCAGTAGTACAAAAATACAGCAGTTAATTACAGATATGTGATTAATATAATACACATGTAATTAACAATTAATTGCAGATGGATTATTTTGATAATCTGCATATTTACATAAATAAAGGAATTAATACAACATTTTCCGAAATTATTAAATAATACCCTGTAATTATATGGATTCATTTGATGATGGCAGGTGCAACGACATATCGGTTTTTTCTATGATAATTTTTATGTTAATTTCATCAATATTTATTCATGACAGTAATGTCACGCATAGCAATAGTATATATATATATATATATATATATATATATATATATGTGTGTGTGCGTGTGTATGTATAAATATATATAAGTTATAAATGTGTGTAAACAAATGTCAAAAGTCTATCATATCTCAACATCTTATTAGAACGACCTCCCTAGTTGTTTGATTTTATAATAAATACGATACTAATTGACTTATTTTTAAAATGCTGTAATATTATTAGACGTACAAATTAATTTAGAACCTTTTTTTATAGAAAATGAATGTTTAAGGAAAAATTAAATACATTTCATTCCTCAAAAGAGCCTCCATTTTTGTATAATTTTATTCCATAAACTGACGAAAGCCTTGTCGAGAAAAAGATGGCGGATTTGAGTCGTTGAACTCGTAATACATCTTCGGACCTCATCGGCTGTTTCCGAGTTTTTTGCATATTTTATATGACACAAAGCTGAACAAATCGTTCCCGTTTCTTTGACAGCTTTCTTTTAAATGGAATACGGAATGTATGCAATGCTTAATATGATACTTTTCGGACTCCATCGTCTTCATTATTATTTTGTGAGGGTTTAAATGTGTATGGTTAGCAATTTAAAATACTAAAATGTCGAGAAAACATTTTAATTTAATATCGAATTATGATTGATGAAATTTAAAGGCACTGAATTAATTTTTATATCTTATATATTTGTCTTTCTCCCTCATTCTCTCTCTATTTATCTATCTCTCTCTCTCTCTCTCTATATATATATATATATAATCTATATACATATATATATATATATATAAATATTTATAAATATATATATATATATATATGTATGTATGTAAATATATATTCCAAATATGCTGGAAGAACATTCATATATTAAAATATTGAACAAACGGAATTTCACAGATATTCCAATTATAAAAACTGAAGTGAAGCTACAAAAAATCTAAATTTTCTATGCAGGGCTTTGGTGATCGATAAAAATAGTTATATATATATGTAAACTTGAGAATTGAAATAAATCCAAAAAGTATTCAATTCTTGAAAATAAATTATTTTTAAGAACTGTATTTTATTTATTTTATTTTCCAAAAACTAGTGTTTAAATCAAATAATTACATATCAAATCGATATTAAGTCAACTAAGTTACTGTAATTTTAAAATATTTTAATTGTATCTCGACAAAAACACAATATTATTTCAGATATTTAATTTTTTTTCTCGAAAATAGATAAAGATGAATGTTTCAATCAATACCAGTCTTTTCTCTTCACTTGTAATATTTGTTTCATAGGTAATAATTAAATTGACTTACTTGTAAATACGCTTGTCCGTTACTGACCCATCCTAAGACAATATCAGCGTCTGTTAAACGATAATTTCTTGCAAGACCGAAACCAACGTAGCCTAATGTACGTGCTTGCACTTCAAACGTAATATCGTTCGGTCCCGGTGTCCATAAGAGTCGGTAGCCGGGACGTAGGAGCATAGAGAACGTCCAGTGCGGAAAACCGGTCGATCCGTCTCCCAAAGCGACAGTCCACGCGACTAACCAAATCAATGTCCACCAACCACCCAACACATAAAAGTTAGGTGAGACCATTTTTATCGTGAATTGTCTCGTTTTTTCATATTAGTAGTTACTTATTTCGATTTCTGTAGTGATTCTACCTGTAACAAACATGTCTCATTAGTTTTTTTAATAGGTTTTCTTTTCAACAAGTAATTACTACACAAATACTAATTCACAATTACTATTACAATATAATAATTAATGTCAAATATAGTATTTTTCATTTTAATTCTGTTTATTCTACATATTTTGAATCCACAACTATTTTAAACGATACAAGTTCAATAGCAAGAACTAAAACTTTCCACTGATTCTAAACTTCACTTTATTCTTAAAAAAAAATGATAAAAAACTATAAAGTTCTGAAATACAGAAATTAAATCAGTATAGAGTAAAAAATCTTTATCGAAAATGTTTACACATTAAACATTTACAATTTTCTATCTTATTTATATTATTTCAATCGAATGATTTTTTTATATATTTTCATAAATTAATTCTTCTTTGTCTAGGATCTTGTACTTATCGCTCTGACAATGATTGCATCGCCATCGAAATGCGAATAAACAATAATCAATTATTGAACATTTTTGATCAGAAAACAGTCTGCGCTTTGTGGAGTGAAAAAAACAATTACTTTTTAAAAATGAATTTAGCCACAGTGTCAGAATTGAATTATGATATTTTTTATAATTAATTTCTTTTCAAATTCAGTACACTTCCAATTATTTTAATAGATAAATAAGTAAAGTACGGATTGACGTTTTCTTGTAAAAAAATCTACTTGGATTTATTTGATATTTCTTTAAATGTATCCAGGAATGGATCTATGAAGCTTAGCTTCAGGACCCCGCTTTGTAAGAGGCGACCTAATGAAACCTTCTTCTGACAATATGAGTTAATATTATATATATATATATATATATATATATATAAATATAAATTAATAAATAAAATAAACTATCATTTGCAGTGGATGATTTTTATATCACCTTTCGCTCGTTAATATCATAATTTTTACTAAGTGAGAAAATAATACATATATGAATATATATATATATATATATATATATATATATATATATGCATGTATGTATATACATTGGGGGTGCAAAAATGATAAAGCCTTAAGGCCCCCTGATTTACAGATCCGTCGCTGAATGTACTCAACTTCAAATATTTATTGACAATTTTGAATTAAATTATTCCTTCTAATATTTTCATATTAAGGTTTATACACAAATACAATTTCACATTTTTTATATAAATTGTTTTACGTTTTATGTTATTCTTGTTATTGTTAAAATCACAAAGTTTATTTACGCTATTATTTTTTTGTAGAATATTTTTTGTGATATTAATGGTACAATGCTTGTAAAAAATAAATCAATCTAACTCAAATATATATATATATATATATATATATGTAGGGAGAGAGAGAGAAAAATAATACTCGTGAAGATTAGGTAAGTTGAAATTCGGTCTTTTAAGAATTTTAATATTTTCAAATGTATTTTTCATATTTCACATTTTATTGTATGCAATAATAAAATATGAATCACATTACAAAAACTCTATCTCCAAGTGTATTTGACCATATTATATATATATATATATATATATATATATATATATATATATATATATATATGGGTGTGTGGTTGTGTCAAGTATGTCTGGTTACATTTTGTTGTACAATAACTAAAATATTTTTAATTTCGTAATTGTACACCGTAAAAAAAGCACAATAGCTAATACGTTCTTTCTATAAAATTTAATTTTTAAAATACATGTAATTCTAAAAGTGTTCAATTTTCGAAAGTATTTTAACTAGTACACGTAAAGTCGGTTCTACGTGATTAAATTTATTCGCAGCTATATATATATATATATATATATATATATATATATATATATATATATATATATATATATATATGTATTCAACAGCAACAACAAATCTGTGTATTTACAAATGTGTATAAAATTCGTTCGAGTTTTTCCTTTATTGTACAATGTATTTCGTTGGCAAAGCGTTCGTGGCAACGCTATTTCTCCGTGCAAATTAAATTTGTATCGCACGAGTGTTGCTCGAGTAAGTGATACCTTTGACGTTCACTGATTTCATACGAGATCTCTAAATTGTTTAAAAGACTTACCCACCGGATATATCAGGAAATCATTTCTTTTCGTTATATTTTGAATTAATCGACATTCATTAAACAGGGTATTTCCAAACAACACAAAGTTTGAAACATATATATATATATATATATATATATATATATATATATATATATAATTTACTTTTCAGTACGACATTTTTTGATATATTCAAGTCTTAAGTTTCAATTCTATAATGCACCATTTTACTCATATTTTAAAAGATTTTTTTAAATGAATTTTAATAAATAATCAAAAACTAACCATTAAAGTTCAAATTTTCAGTATCTTTACTGATTATATTTGCTCTAGCTAAGTAATTATAATCGATTTATTTTAAACAATAAACGTATAGTATTAAACAATCTTTTCTTTTTAAGAAAAACATTTAATTAAAGTGAATTTTAAATACGAGAGTCAACTTATGTTAATCAACACAAGAATAATAAATGTTTAATAATCAACGTTAACACAGACCCGTTAAAATTACTTGTTCACAAGATATCAATTTCATCTTTTATGACGGTTTTTATTATTTACTTTTATAATACATGTAATTGATTTATAAATTATATAAATATTTTTATTATCCCGTAAACAAAATGACAAAATATTTAATTTCATATAAATATTATCGAAATACACAGCAGTACTGACGCATCGAATTATATAATCATATATGATATTTTTATAGCACATATAAAAAATATATAGATTTTAATGACATTAATTTCAAGTTCGTTACAGGTCGTATATTATAAATGGTTGGTATAAAAGTACAGCCTTATTAACATATCATCAAAATACATTTGATTCATATGTCGATGATCTTGACAACAGATCGAATTAAGTTTAATTCGATTACTGCAAGCCGTTGCTATATATATATATATATATATATATATATATAAATATATATATATATATAAAGTTGAAAGTGTTTGTAATAATTGCAGGCTAGTAATTATAATTTTGATTTATGATGTGTACCAAGATTAAGAATGATGTTTTCACTGCCATTTTTTTAAATTAGTTGTATTTAAACGAGAACATATGTATAGATTAAGAATGAATCGAGTAAATTAAGATTATGAATCTTCCAACAGCAATTCATTATTCCTTTTTAACCGAATCAACTATTCCGTGTTATAAAATCATTATAAAATACAGGTTTTTTAAATATTCTACAATGTAATTTTATTATTGTTATCGATATTCTCTTTTAATGTTAATTTATTTAATTACTGTTTCTAATTATTCTTCCAATTAACTAATATATATATATATATATATATATATATATACGTTTAATATTAAACTGATGAACAGGTTTATTTTTCTTAAATAAAACGTACTTATTTTTCTAATTAATTAAATAGAGAATGTAAAATAAAATTAATTTCTCTTGATATTAGTAAATTAATCAATACACAATCATAACTTATCAATATTTATTTATTAATAATAGTTTGACATAATTTAAAGATTTATATTTAAACAAATACTAGAACTTATTAAAAAACATTTGAAATTTCACAACTTTTTAATCTCAATAACTACTTTACAGGTAAAAAAAGCATAAAAATAAAATATACAATATATAAATAGATATATATATATATATATATATATATATATATATATATATATATATAATAAATACAATATAATAATATATATATATATATATATATATATATATATATATATATATATAATAAAAGCATTTCAATTCTGTTTTCAAGTAATAAAAGTAATCTACAATGTTGAAATTTTATATATTTCTTTTCTCCATATTATTCTCCATAAAGTTTATTTAATTCAGAATGTTTTAAAAATAATTAAATGATAAAATAATAAATTCATTTACAAATATCGTAATATTTTTTTATTTAAAATTTGCAGGTACAAAACACTGTTATAAACAAATTACATGACTTCTGTAATCAGTCAGTAGACACTTCATTAATATTTTAACATTTAACCTTTGGATGTTAAATGTAAGAAAAATGATTAGTAAAATTCGTTAATTGTAAACTAATAATAATATTTTAAATTGTTAAAATATAGTACGATTTTTATAACAGTATTTTATTGATAAGTTATAATATGATCCCTTAAGAGATAATTTGTAATGAAAGATATTTAAATGATAAAGAAAATAAACAATGAATTTTATTATTTTAATTTGTGACATGTTTTATCTTTTTTACTCTTTAATTCTCGATAAAATTCATATAATTCAACTGAATTATTAAATTATAATAATTCCAATAGGAATTTTTTTTATATAAAACAATAAAATCGTGAACTTTGAAACTAATAAGATATCTTATCGACAACCGTATTAAACCGACAATATAATTTAATAGTATTTTGAAAAGTTTCGGTGCAAAATCTGATTTAATAACGCATTACGACCCTTCTCGTTTTCACTGACTGAATTTCTTTAAGTAATTTAATAACATGAAGAAGGAATAAAAAAAACGTACTTCTAAAGAAACATGAAAGATCTCGAATTGAAAAAAAAATACAATGAAAATTAATTTCAGAAAAAAAATATATGGCACCGTTTAACAAGTCACATATTCCGATCATAATAAAAATTTAATCAATCAAAAGCAAACTACCGAACGACCGGTGAAAAGACGGTTCTCGGCACAATACGGTTCCCGTTCAACGCTGTACAATGGAATTGTGAAGAGGGGGAATATTTTATTTAACAATTTAATAAGAAGCGGCGGACGGACGCACACAATCGACCTCGGTTAGTCTCAGTGAAAAAAGAATTCAACATCTCTTTTTAATTAAAATCTTTCAAAGCCATAATTCAACGAAATGAACGCACGTTTTCAAACACGACTACCACTTCTTCTTTTTCCTCTGTTATAGCATCGGAACCACCTCTCGTGCGACTCTTAAATCTCACAGGCCGGTAGCAAAAGGAGTTAATCTCCCAGTCCGAATCATACATCACGAGATATTTCGTTGTCGGTGGCATTTTTAATCGTTATTATTAAGTCTTCGTGTTTAATTTTCTTGTTCAACTATTCAATTATATCTAAGTGTTATTCAGAAATGAGCGTAATAATATACCCATCTTCACTGTATGAATGTAATTAAAAAAGTGACAAGTTAACTGAACATTGCTACGTCACCGGAAGAACACTTGAAACGTTGAATAAATTTCAAACTCACACACATATACGAACACACGCACACATATATGAATAATAAGTTATGTTTCTCTTAAGATTTATATTAGTTCTGATTTGTTTTTAAAATATTTATGACTTTTTAACTACTGTCATGACACTCTCATGTCGTATAAAGAACTTTACACCCACACTACACACTCTTCAATCGAATTAAAAATACTATTCGATTATACACACAAAACATTTTTAATGTCAAATATGATAATTGTCGTTTATAATTTATAAACATTATAACTATCTGTCAGTCGAGATGAACTAAAAAAAAATTGTTGAATTGTTTACAAGGAAAATTAATTTATAAATACATTCATTGGAAAGTTTTTCATTAATTTATCCTGACTTGTTCTTTACGTTACTAAAAGAAAATTTTATGTAAATGTAAAATTAACAAAATATATTTTTTCTGATCATAAATATAAAGTAACTATCACCACCGTTAATTGGAAACAGAAAAAATCAAATTAATTATGTAAAAAGTTATTCTTAAGGATATACTTCTCTGTTTTTTTAAAAAAATACAGTATTTAGAATTTAATCATAAATTATTTCTCAGCAGGTATTTTTATAAGTGATTTACAATACAAAATAATTATATACAATACTGATTTTTTTTTTAAAAAAAACTAAAAAATAATTATTACGTTGAAAAATTCAGATATTTTAAAATATAATACAACGAAATGAATTATTACTTGTAGCATTCTATGGTTAATACAAAAAATGCGATTTGAAAAATTTAATTTATGAAAAACCCACCTTTTACTCATTCAAGAAACGTGTGTATGAATTTCAGTACAGAGTAATGATAAAATATTATTCCAGTGATATTTTTAAAATCAACAAGCCATGGTCTTCGTATCCGCTCTTCACTTAATTGTTAATCTTTTTATCTAACAAAAGAATACTTTAAGAAATTTTTAAATATTTTTCAGCTAAGAAATATTTTCATATAATTTTTTTTACATTTAAAAACATAACTAAATAAGACAATATTTTTAACGCGGCATGAAAAACTGAAAAGAATTATTTACGATTATAAAATACGGCATATTCAATTAAAATAAATATGATTTTAATAGAAATTAAATGTAAATTATCATCAATGATAAATATAGAGAGATTCGATTTAAGCTTCCACATGAAATAATTAAAAAAATCACAGAAAATAGCATAATTTTTTTAATTTTTGCAATTTATTTAATACTTTCATGTGGAAGCATAAATTAATTGAATCATCCTTTATTTAAATAATAAAAAAAATATGGGAAAATATCATTTCTTTATAGAACAATAATTATATTTGAAAATAAAATAATATTTTTACATCAAATTTTTCATTTAGAAAATATTTTACTATGTTTAAAACCTCTATTTTGATTTAACTTTTTTTAATATTTTTTTTCTATTATTTTCTTACTAGTAATATACGTACTTGAAAAAGATATTATTCTGCAAAGATCAAAAACTCGATTTGTATACTTAAAAATGAAAAAAAAATACAATAAACAATTGTTGGAAGTTTAAAATTTATCACTTTTACAAATAAATTGATAAACTATCGTATCTTTCATCAGTTACGATTCTATCTAACAAAGATTCAGTTGAAATAGAATTTTCTTTGATACAAACTCAACGAACTGAAGAAACGACCTACATCTAAACTGTGTTAAATGTATCCTCCACTGTTGCATTACAATTTCCAACAGGTGTTTTGTAAACAAGTCTGTCCATACACCTCTGCCAGAGAAAATACTTTACAGTGAAAAAGTTCCTGTTCAGTTGAATAACTGAATTTTCATATATTTCTTCATTATTTTTAAATTTTATAAATACATCAAACTATTATATCTATACACAAGTCACAGTAAAGATTATCAAAAAATAGTGAATATTTAAATTTTAAACATGTTAAAATGACGATAGATGAGTTCTTAGCTTCTAAAGACAGAACCGTCTTCTTTTATGGAATCATTAAACTATCAGATCAATGATAGAATGAAGAAAATTATATAATGGAAATTTTGAAGATGAATATAATAAACATATAAATAAAATAAATCTAACTGAATGTTTATTTTGTAAAAAAAATATTACAGACAGTATTTAAATCCAATCAATAAGCATGACAAGTCAGTATGTAAAATGAATTAATTCTGTTAGAGCTGTTTATTATATTTACAAACAAAAATAAGTAGAGTATAAAAATATGTATGTAAAACTATATTTGAACTAATAATAGAATTTGTTGAAGTGTTTGTCTATTTTTAAAAAAGAAATAGATTAAATACTATGACGATCCAAATCTGCATCATGGCTTACAAAAAGTGGTCGACTGGAGGAAATTAAAATTCGATTAGAGGATTGAACTGGAAAATATTCAGTACATTGTAACGTATTTATTTCTCACAATAAAATTTAATTGCATCCAATTTTAAATCCATGATAAGATATTAACGAACACGTACTTGAAAAACATGTTATTCTGCAAAGATCAAAAACTCGATTCATATATTTAAAAATGAAAGAAAAAATAAAATAACGTACGTTATTACAATCATCCGTAATTCGAAGTATAAATTGGACAGCAATTTTTAACGTTCTGCTCGCTACTCATTGTTATTCGTTAATACTCGCAGACATAATAGAAACTTTCAATGTCTCATCAGAAAAAGTCTCATTTCACGCCTATTATTCATATTGAAAAGATCGTTTTACAGGACGATGCTGGCTCGTTCGACGCAGCTATATAAAATGATCACAATTAGGATACATCGTCTCATAGTCGAGAATGAATTTACAGGATATGAGGTACAGACATTTAATGTTAACGTGTACGCTTTTTTTATTCTTTTTTTTTTGCAGACGTGTAATCTTTGTATATGCGAGAAATCCATTTCTAATTGAGAAATGTTACAGAAGTTACGGCCGTCCGTTCTTATTTATTAGAGTGTATTCCGTTGGCTCCATTGTTATGTTCTTATGAACATTTTCATTAATTTTGTAATAAAAAGACATATTCGAACGTCTTTTATTCATTAAAGCTACTTGATGTATTGTTGATACGCTAAGGTTGCATTATTATTTCGGAATTAAAATATTCTCTTATTTGTGTAGCAAAGAGATACAATCATTTTTCAACTGTACGATTCATACATTTAATACGTACAGACGTACATAGATATACACATACATACACACACACACACATATATATATATATATATATATATATATATATATATATATATATATATATATATATGAATGTGTAACATATGAAATTACGGAATTTGTAGGTGAGATTTAAAGCGCAATATTTTTAACACAACAAAATATATTTAATTAAATTAACTTCCATCAGCTTCAATGGTTTAATTATTTAAGAACAATGACGATTCAAAAACTCTTCGTACGCTTTCAATAATTTAAAATACCTTAGATCTGTTAAAAAATATTTGTCGAACTAGAATTATCAATATCTTTCTACAGAATTAGAAATAGTTAATTAAGCTGAATAGCTAAAATGTTTAAATTATAAATTTAACTAGTTGTCAAGAAAAAGTAATTATAAATTATATTAGGTTGGTGCAAAAATAATGGGGTTCTTTTATCATTTGGAAGCCATGTATAAACAGAAATTATTTTTGAATCAACCTAATATTTGAGTCTAACATATAAAATTGAAGAATTTGTGGGTGAGAATTAAAACGCAATCTTTTTAACAAGACAAAATATATTTAAGAAAAATAAGCTCCATCAGCTTCAATGTTTTTTGCCAACAAGACATTAGATTGTTTATCCCATTTTTTATAGAAATCGACATTTTTAGAGTTTATAAAGTCTTTGAATTCTTGAATCACTTCTGTTTGGTTTCGGAATTTTTTATTTCTTAAGTAATATTCCAAATGACGAAAAAGATGATAGTCTATTGGTGAAAGATCTGGAGAATAAGAGGGATGCGGTAAAATTTCCTAATTTAATGAATTTAATTTGGAAATTGTGATTCGAGATGTGTGTGGTCGAACATTGTCTTGCGATAGTATCGGCCTATGTCTATTGATTAGCATTGGCTGTTTTGTTTTTAATTTTTCATTCATATTATATGAATTAGCTGTATATGAATGTAGAATGGACAGGTGCATTTTTGTCCAACAAGAACCAAGTACCCTTTTTTAGAAATTTCGGTTGTACATGAGAAATGAGTTGTAATAATCTCTTCATCATTTTAACATAGAATTCACTATTAGTTGTTTGTCCTTCAGGTACAAATTCTTTATAGATCACAACCTATTTATTAAGAAAGGTAATCAACATAGTTTTCATTCTAGATTTTTACAACAGAAATTTTTGAGTCTTGGTGGTGGTTTTTCAATCCGTTGCATGCTCTGGTGTTCACTGAAACACCAATTCCTAATCACCAGTAAAAATGCAGTCAAGAAAATTTGCATTGTCGCGACAAATCTGAACGAAGTCTGCACATGATGCAACTCTTCTCTGTTTTTATTCATCCGTAAGACTGTGCAGTTTGAACTTTGCACCCATCTACCTCTTTTACGAATCTGATAAAACTATGATCTATTCAATGATGCTTTACTTTTGGTTCATTTCACGTGACTTCAGTGCTGCAACATCAATCAGAATTAAATTGTAAAACCTCATGTGTATATATATATATATAATTATATATATATATATATATATATATATAATTAAAAAGCTGACATGAAAGTAAATCTAGAAGTTTATTTGTCTATTTAATTTTTTAATGGTGTAAAAAAAGGAATATTTAAACATGAACTTTAAACCAAAAATTGAAAAATCACACAAAATTAAAAATACCTATTAACACATTACAGATCGAATTTATTTCAACTTGTATCGTATTGTATTAATATTATCAAAGCTCTTCTGCTGAATTTCTAAATATTATAATACAGTTGAATAATTATAATCAAAATTTATTTATAATACAAATCAAAAATGATTTTTCCACATATAATTCTTTTGTAAAAAATCATTAAATAAATATAATGCTTCATAATAAAAGCTTGCAAGCATCATTTTCATCTCAGTAAAAATTAATTACTTTTAAAAATTCGAAATTTTAAAAGCCGACGTATCTTTCTATACACAGAATAAATAAAAAGCTGAATCTAAAAATAACGAATACTGTCAAAAATCTACATATAAACAACCTTAAAGTGAAACCATAAAATAAAATTTTATTTTAGTCAACAAATAATGAACTTTCTTTTCTTGAAAGCAGATTAAAAGAGATTATTAACAGCGTTCTACGACAAAAAATCAGAATATATATATATATATATATATATATATATATATACATACAGAGAGAATATCCATTATATACAAGACTTAACATCAATTCACTGCAGGATGAATGCCTCTTCAAGAAACTCGTACAACAATGACTACTTATGAAGGAAATAAGGCCCATTTACCCATCCAGCAGCCTTAATTGCTTATTGATGAGAGTTACAATGTCACGCAGTGTTTCTAAACGGTCATTCATTGAAGTACATGTTTGTACATGTATACTCATGTATGAATATATATATATATATATATATATATATATATATATATGTATATATATATATATATATGTATATATATGAAGAAATTTCAAATTGAAGTTTGAAAATTCTTGAATTATATTAATGGTTTATAATTAAAAATTACATTAATTACCAACATATTCTATTTTAGACATATGAAAACATTTTAATTTTAACTAAAAACTCTTTGAATAAACTGTTTGAACCTTTTAAATTGTTGAACTTTCTTGGAAATAGAATGTGAATGTATTTCTTGTAATTACATACTTAGTGTATTGAAACATGTAATATCAATACAAAGTTCATTCTCCGCATATTTCATTGACTTTCATTTGAGAAAGACACCGTATCAATTACTTAGAATACTTTTTCATTTTGATCAAAGTCAAGAAATAATTAAATTCATATATGAGGTAAATTCATTTAAGGTATTAGTATTTTAAGAACTAAACTAATTCACATTGATTTTTATTGATTTGTAAAAACTGTTATCAGATTAATTAAAAAAAATGATAAATTATATAAAAAAATATTTATAAAATATATTTAATTGTTAAATGATGTTATTTCGTTAAATAGATTGGAATTAAATAAAAAAAATCATCCTTTTTTCAATTTTATGGCTTCTTAGAAAAATTGAAAATTGTACAAATTGAATTTCCGGCTAAAAAAATATTTTTTTTGAAAATCTCGAGCGAATTTTAACAGTAAACGAATATATTCGGCTTAAATGATCGATTCTCGACATAAGAATTTCTTAGAATCGAATTTTCAATTTTAACCCGAAAATAATTACGACCTGTATTGAAAAATTTGTTTAATGGAAAAAATCAAATTTTTCAAAAATCTTCAAATAGATCTGGAGCTCATTTATACAAATTCAAACAGTTTAAAAAGTAAAAATTTTTAAAATATCTTACTTGAAAGTATTTGTGATAATTAGTATTAATCTTCATCTTATTTAATACAAATATAAGTTTTATAATATATAAATAGAATAAAACTTATAAAATATTACATCATATATATATATATATATATATATATATATATATATATATATGTTTAGAAATATATATATATATATATATATACTCAATTATAAACAACGAATCATGTTTATTTTATTTCGGTACGCAAATTCACTACGTCAATATTGAAATTAATTTCAATATTGTAAACTACAGATGTGCTTTCCAGTCAACGGAAGGCATTAAATAAACCTTTTTATTGATGATATTGACGAGGGGTAGTCTAATTTTATTTTTTTATAAACGTTCGAGTCCGTCACATTGTTTTTAAATCATTTACAAATGTTTACTTTAACGATAACTTACAAACTTATTTTTTAATACTTATTTCTATTCAAGAAAATAACTTTCAGATGCCATTTTTAATTGATATAAAAAACATATATTATATAATCGATATAAAAATACATATAAATTTTAAAATATATATTTTAATGATAATATAATCAAAAATTTTAACATATCTTCTCTTATACTTTTTAAATGATTAAAATTGAATTAAAAAATAAGCAATTCGTGAAAAACGTACATTTATTAAAAGTTCACTAATAAGATATTCAGAGTTATAAATTTCAAAACATGTTTAATCAAATGTGCGATAAATGAATGATTATCGAAAATATTATTTTGAATTTGATATTCATTATTAAATAATTTCAATAAGAAACTTTTATTAAATTTATCATCTATGCATATTTCTTAATTAAGAACTACATTTTGAAAAATAAATTATGGTTGATGATATTAAATTGGTGGGAAAATAATTGCGGTCTTTGTTTTCTTAATTCTAGCCTTAATTTTTTCAATGAAAGTGTTATTTCATCGTGTTCACGTTAATATTATATTAAGAGTATTTTTCGGTCAGTATTTTGCTGAAATCAATTTTGGTTTTATTATTAATTTTACTTAAAATTGTGCTATTGAATTAAAGATGGAAAAGAAGCAAATAAGAGATTTTTTTATGAGTTGGAAACGGCTGGTAAAGCATCATAAACTGCTTATATTATATAACTAAACGATGCTTGTGTGGGTACTGTTAGAAAACATACGGTGAACAGGGGTGATTCCAAAAATTTCTAAAGATGATGTTTTTCTAAAGATGATGGTTTACCATCTAAATGCGCACAAGCAGCCATGAAAAATTATCAATAAATATTTATTGAATCTTTTTGATCAGTTCTTTTTGTAGCTTGTAAAGTGAAAAAGAATTCATGTGTGAAAAATTACAAATGAGTAAAAATTACGAATGACATTTCATTTGTATCCAATATTCTAAAAATGTTTAAATAATTTGAAATAGTTTCTCAATTAGGCTCATTCGTCTGTCTCAAACAAAAAAAAAGAAACTAATTTAATCAACTGTAAACTCATCTTGCATTCGCTTCTTCATTTATGAAGTTTCTTGAAATCATTCTAATAATTAATCGAGTTGTAATGATAGTTAAAAAGGATATATTTGAAACAATGTTTGTATTTTGATTAATCTTTCATAAATAAATGTATTCTTTATCAATTAAATTAAATGTATTAATGTGCATTAAATTACTTAATCTTCAAAAACTGTAATAGAGAACTAGTGAAATAATTCATTTAATACACAACCTGATTCAGTTTTCTCGGTTCAAAATAAAATAAAAAAAAGTACTCTAAAAAATCAATACTGCAAACTGCTAAATATTTTCTTATCAAACACTGTCGCATTGAATAACACCTTTTTTACGCTTCAACAAAGATAACATGCAAAATTGACTACATACTTTATGAAAATGATTTGTAATTAAAACAACAATTTAGTTTTTGTACCGACGGTTTTATTACTTTTTTCTTTCGTTTATCGGCGCTGTTTATTAAAGTCCTCTTGTACATTCGAATATATTAACGTACACTACCGCCAACACTGTAATAGTAAACGAAGTCTGATTTGAAAAATCGGACAATAAATAATGTTACATAATCTTATCATGAATATTTTTACATTAAATAACTGTTGTAAATTCGTTTACAAGTCTCTCTTGCAGATATATGGATATTTAGTACGAGATTCCAAACCATTTCGCAATTACAAACACACACACAAATATTTATAACATATATATATATATATATATATATATATATATATATATATATATATATATATATAATGTAGGTATAAATGGGCGTGTATGCGTTAGTATATCCGTACAATAAAAATTATCTCTCATCTATTCGCTCTTGATTTATATTGACATCGATTTTGACAAAGAATGATGTCAAGAAAGTTATGTTTTACAACAGAAAATACAAGTAGAACTCATTCGATACTTTAACAAAGAATATAATCAGAATGGAACATCGTAAATCAAGAGAAAACTTTGTCTTCGCGAATTTAGATCACAAATAAAAGATGAAAATTGAAACATACAAAAACAAGAAAGAAAAATGTGACTATCCTTCCGAGAGTGGAAGACGTTTTAAAAATATGAAATATCAAAGCGTATCGCATCAATAGGAACGCGTCAAACTCGGAAAATTCCGACTGTGTACTTTAGTTCTCAACTTTGAATGAACGTTAAAGAATAGAGTACGTTTAAATAATTCCAAGTTAATATTTTAGCCAGAAATAAAGTCAGTAAATGTTGTATTCGGGGTTTATTTAATAACAGATACTATTTTGTCGAGTATATACGAATTATTTCTGAATTAAATTGAATTTGTCTCTCACACACACTCTTCCTCTTTCCCTCTCTCTCTTACTCCCTCTCTCTCTCTCTCTCTTTCTATATATATATATATATATATGTACACATCAGAACTAATAAAAATAATACTAAAATATTTACAAAACATTAACGTCGCTTCGAAACTTTAAAAATAAACCTATATTTTTTCATTATGATATAAATATTTTTTGACAAAGAAAAAAATTGACCAAAGCACTTCTTGACTGCAAAACTCAAATGATTATTAAATTAATAGTTTGAATAATGTTTTAGATAGAAGATATAAAAAGATATAAATGCAATTCTAAAACAATAAACCAGAATCAAAACTTTCTATAATAATATAAATGTTTTATTTTATACATCCTTGACATAAACTGACAAAACAGGTAAATTAATTAAATTTCTTATATTTTTTCCACAGTAAACTCATCTTACTTATAGAATGAATATTTATGACATTATAAACTATTCGAATTGTCTTTTTTAAACATCAAAGACAAACTATTCCACACATATATAATGTGTAATAAAGTTCCATGCATATATTAACAGTTTTGTGTCAAATTACACGAGCATTATAACGTAACACAGATATATTTCAGCACATCTGTACTTGTATTACAGTTTAATCATGCAACTTCTTGCAAATAACTCGTATTCGTACAGCAAGAACGTTCCATGGTTTTATGATAAAAATAAGTAAACAATTATTAAACAAGTTGAAAAGTTTATGTAGGGTAAAAGAAAAATAGAATATAAACTGTAAGGATAATTTAGTAATTTATGATGCTTAATAAATTTCAAGTAATGGTAAATTATTTTACAGTATTTCTATGTAAATAAATTAAATGTATAAAACGCTATTTTTCTTCTCTCATTTTAACTTCTTTATTTTTAAAACTGGTTAAATTCAACAACAAATTAAGTTAATGGTGAGTAAATTTCAAATATTTAATGTTTCAAAAAAAATTCTCTTTTCATCCTACAACTGAAATGTTTTTCTGATCAAAAATGTTTAATAAATCAGTATTAACTGTTTTCAATTTTCTTAAATCCCTTAAAAAATACCTAAAAAGTAGAGTATAAGCTAAGATGTTATTTCTTTATGATTCAATTCTATTGTATAATTATTACTTAATATATTATTCGAAAAAAAATATATAAATTTATCACCATAGTTAAATTTAACATATTAACAAAATTACTTAAGAAGGAATAAATGTAATTCCGAAAATAAGATAGTTTTTTATGAAAATATTCCACAAAATGATCACAAAAGTATGATATGAATACCAAATAAATTGCTATTTTTCATGAAAACTGTCTTGAAAATACTTTTTATATTGTTATAAGTTAGATATACAAATAATAAATTGTAATTTTTTATACCTAGTCATTTTTTAAACGATTTTCGATATATGAAAATTATTTTTTTTATCACAGCGTTTATTTAATTATATTTTTTATTAAATGTAGCGGTTAATTTAACTATTGTCATAAAAATTTTATCAATAAATATAAAAAACATTCACAAATAGTAACTCTATTTTCTAATCAAAAATGTTTAATTAGTCGTTATTGATCATTTCGAATTCTTGCTTATGCAAATTTCAATATCGATACCATCGGTTTTAAAGCGAAAAGGTACAGAAATTATGTCTGCTTTGATACTTTGAAGGTGATGGTTTTTTGTGTTTTGTGAGGCGAAAGAAGTATTCGTTTGTGAAACTGAATTTAGGCACAGTGTCAGAACCGTATTGTGTCTCTAAAGGTACTTAATTATTTTTTAGTCACACCTTCATTAAACATCACCTCGCCATGGTATCAGAACTGTATTGTGACTCTAAAGATAATTACAGAAAATATATATCATTGTTTTTTTGAATTTCACTCACATTGAATTGAATGAAATATCACTAAAACCACATTTTTTAAAATAAAGTGTTTTTTTTTTCAATATAGTTAGGATTTATTTGATTTCGTTACAGATATATAATCTCATACATCTTTAAAAACACATATTGTCTTTCTCTCCCTCTCTCGCTCTCTCTCTCTCTATATATATATCGCTTGAAATGTATTAATTTTAACTGAAGGGATATAAATATTAGTTTGAAAAAATGGAATAAAAAAATGAAATCTGAAAATATTTTCTTAATTAACCAATCCAAAAGAATGAATTAGGTTGTATAAGTGGAACAAAAAATTATTTCTGACACGTTTTAACCGTGTACATTTAAAAAAAAGTGTTAAATTCTTTTTCATATTTTAAAAATATTTGTTCGTGTGTTGAATTGTCAAACTCTTCCGCATGCCGATCGATAATGAACCTCTATTGTCTATTGATTCGGCATCAAGTTTTCGTTACCTGATACTACAGACAAAAAAAGTAACCCAAAGCTCACGTTCTGCATTCCATATTTTATATGAACGTATCTCCCGAAACATAAACGTGAAATATAAACGCAACTGACGTTAATAACGTTTTATATAATGACAAATTACAAAAATAACATTTTAAACGCGCGGGAGATCTTATTTTACTTTTCCCACCTCGCGCTGGATCTGTCTATTCAGCCATGAAGTTGTTGTTGTTGTTTGGGTATGGCGCGTCGTCGCTTCCCGTCGACGTATACGTACCGCACACTACTTTGCACAAAATGGATGTGCTGTCAACATTGTAATTCGTATTGTGGTTGTTGGCTGCTTCGCGTCCAAAGTTTTCTCAGTCGCTGCCGTCGTACGCCAGCGAGAACAAGAACCATGGCAGCGGATAAATTTATGACGTAAGTCAAGTGCAGAGATGCCGCCGCCACTAGCGCCGTGTGGAAGTAACGGGCGTACGACGAACAACACGCCGTGGACCAGCCTGCTACAATCAGGAATTAATGATGGTTTCCATTTTTCAAAAATGTCTTTCCTTTCGTCCTATGTTGATTGTTGCGGGAGCTGTATGACGACAATTTATATTTGCTGTCATTTTTTATATCGAGTTTTGTAGTTTGTTTTGTTGTTGCATTCCGGTTGACTGTCTCATAATTGATATATATATATATATATATATATATATATATATATATATATATATATATATATATAAAAGTGATTTAATATTTTTCACATCAATCACACATCGCTTGATCTTATTATATATTGTTATAAGTCATTCCAATGCATTGTCATTTATAAATGTTCATGTATATAACTCAAAGTGTGTGTTTGAAAGTGAATAATCAAACATTTTCTCTTTCACAAATGAATTATTTTTCCACCCAACGGACACAAAAAAGTTCTAATCAAAAATGTATAATAAATCATCATTGATCATTTTTAAACACTTGCTTATCAGCATTTCGATGACGATTGCCAAACGCAACGATCAATAATGATTTATAAACATTTTTAACTAGAAATTCTCTATGTTTTTTTTAAGAAAGAACGAATTTTCGAAAACGAATTCATTTACTATATTGTGAATAACGTATTCCTTTTTAGTAAAACAATCTGTTTCTAGATTAATAATAAAATGGTACGCAAGTGAGATTAGAATTGATGATATTGTGTTATGAAGTTGTAATTGATCTTATCCGTATAACACGCGCTCTCTGAGAAATGTTATCTTGTGTAATATACGGTTGTTTATTTTATAATACAGCTTTATCCTTGTATATAATTATTATATATGCGATAGCGCGATACGAATATCATACAAAAGGATTTACTGGTACATTAACGGAACGTGAACGAACGAAAAGCATTACTAGTATCAACGAAATTTTCCTAGATATTTTTAAAGATTTTCATCACATTTGGATTATGTATATATATATATATATATATATATATATATATATATATATCTAATAAAAAATAAATATTATTATTATAAATATTTATAAATTAGAACAATTTTAAATAGTTAAATATATTTCCATGTTATGTGTTTTCATTTAATTAACAATATTTTGTTTATATTAGGTTTGGCAGAAAAATAATTGTGGATTTTGTTTTCTGAATTCTAACCTTAATTTTTTTCAATAAAAGTGTCATCGTGGGCATGTTAACATCATTTTAAAGTGCATTTTTCGATTTGTATTCTGGTAACATCGACTTTGGTTTCATTATTAATTTGCCTCTAATTTGGCTGTTGAATTAACAATCGAAAAGAAGGAAATAAGAAAATAAGAAAATAAGAGTATTATATGTCTGAATTCAAAACGGGTGGTCAATAGAAACTGCTAGTCAACTAAATGATGCTTTGGTATGGGTACTGTTAGAGAACATACGGTACACAATGGTAGTTCCTAGAATTTCGTGCTGGGGACGAAATCCTTAAAGATGAAAAGGTCGAGGTTGTCCTCCTTTAATTCATAATGACCGACTGGAGGCGTTAGTTGAATCAGTACCACGAACAATTCGAGAGCTTGCACAAAAGTTAGGCGCTAGTCATCCAACAGTTCTGAACAATTTAAAACAACTAGGAAAATCAACAAAGCTGTGCATATATATATATATATATATATATATATATATATATGTAAATTTGAAGGTTATAAACTGCAATTATTTTTCTACCAACTTAATATATAATATTCTTTTAAAAAAAGACACTTGCAAGTAATACACTAAAGTAAAATCACTATTATATAATTTAAATCAGTTAGTTTTCTCATATTAATAATTTTTCTATGATCTTATCCATCAATAAAAAAATAATAAGAAAAATAAAATGAAATCCGAACGATGAATTTCCAAGAGTGTATTATTATAATTTAAAAAACAAACATATAATACAAGAATATATAAATACATAGAGTGTAAGAATAGACATTAAAGGAGAAAGAAAAAACGATCAGCAGACAGCAACAAACCATCATGAATTTTAATATAACGTTGGAATTTAAACATTCATATAAAAAGTAATAAATCTTTTTTAATAAAAACGAAATATTTTATTAATTATACAGAATTATAATGGCAAGTATTATATAATCAGTATTATTTTGTATGTAAATAGGAACATGCACCAAAATACGACAATTTTTATAGAAATGAGTTCAATATAAACTGTGCATAATCAATGTTTAATTTACTATCAAATCATGAATTATTCAATACACTTTGTTCGAAGTTTACCTGTGAACGTTATTAAAATGCATCTGCATTTAAAATTCAATACTGTAATGATGTATTAGATAAAGCGTGTAAATTGTACGATTGAAATTAAATCTGTTATGAATTGTACCTTTTTATATAAATGATATAGAATAGGATATATATATATATATATATATATATATATATAATTTTCTGCATTAAGAATTTATATTTTTTATTTATCAAGATTCAATTTATGCTTTTTATTGCTATCAATTGTTAAAACAAATAAAATGTGAACAATTTTATTCACAAAGATTTTCATTTCTCTCTATAATTAAAAATCAGTCCTGTGCACATTTATTTGTGTTCTGATTGGTTGAAGGAGATCGCATTATCTCTGTTCTGATTAGTTGACATCACCCATATGTATGTAGATCTCTCGCGATGTACAACGAAAGAGAGTATACGATTTCAGTGTAAAACTGATAAGAAATTTATTTAAAATATTGTATTCACTGCAATCTTAGAGTAAAAAAATTGTTACACAATTTAATATTGTATTTTGTTGTTAATTATTATAAACTTGTCCAATAAAAATATTACTACTAATTTATTTGTGCATATAATTTTTTAATGACTGATACTTGTTAGTAGAGAGAGCATCAGTGAGCGGAGGATGAATCCCTCTGATAATAATAAAATCAAATAGACTGAAAATAATATACAACAAACTAAACAGAATGATAATAAAAATTACAATTAAAATATAAAGTGATTCAATTTAGGCTTCCACATGAAAGTATTAAGAATTTTTCAATTTTATTTTCATTTTGAATCGAACTAAAATACTAAATAAAAAACAACATGATTTTTTAATACTTTCATGTGGAAGCCTAAATTGAATCATCCTATATATATATATATATATATATATACATATACATATATTTTCATATAAAAAATTACAGTTGTAAACTATTTTAAAGTATTTAAATTTCGCATTAAGAAATTATTTTAATATGAATTGAAAATTGATTATATTTATTAATTTATTAAACCAAAAAAGAAGAAAAACTGTCAAACAAGACATCATAATCGGATTGTTTCTGTTTTGAAAATACATGAAAATAAAATCTAAACATTCCCATAATTTTTCATACCAACATATTCATAAAAATATCTAACATATATTTCCATACAAATATCAAACGATATAAACATATTTAATATAGAAACGGTTGAATTTCAATAATAGTAAAACAAAAACACGAATCTAAAGTGAATATACACGTACACCTGTTACAACATAAAACTATTCTCATAAAGTATGTGTATTATACATACATACATATATATATATATATATATATATATATATATATATATATATATGTATAGCGTTACTACTGCATTCCGATTCGATAACAACCCTAGTTCATAACATCCAAAGAAACTGCCAACATGTCACTCGAAAATGCATGAATATTATTTGCATTTTGTATCAGTCTGTTTACGTTCAGAGATAAAATGACGACAATTCATCCACAACTTAAGAACGAACATTTGCGATGCACCATATTATTGCTGTTACCAGCGCTATAAAATTTTATTCCCCAGAATGCCGGTTATAAATGAGCAGCTATATACGATGGCGAGAATTTAAGATTCTTGAAATGAGCTTTGCACATTGCAAAAAAATATGGAACATTTTTCTACGTAAGCATGTTTCAAGATTTCTTCTTTTATGACTGATATTTAAAACTTAAAAAAAATGTCTAATGCACGATTATGTACTTGAATAGTATATCAATTTCGTGAACGATATATATATATATATATATATATATATATATATATATATATATATATATATATATATTGCAATATATTAAAAAAGAATAAAAAAAATTCAGGTATTTTAAACCTAGACAGTTATTTAACAGTAATATAATATTTTGTATAAATGCGTTTCCAGTTAAGAAATCTATATCTAAAAAAAAACTGTTTTAAAATATCAATTAGTGAAACTGAATAAAACAATAATTATACAAATTTTATTAATATATTATTATTTGTAATTGTATTGTACGGATCAATAGTGTGTATATAAATGAATAGTTTGTATACAATACTCCACCTAGTATCAACAGGGGATACATTTGAAACTGAGAATATCAGAATATTTAATTAATTGAAAATGATTGATAGTCCTTCAAAGTTGTACAGAAGAGTCGTGTTATTTTATAATAATACTGATAACAAAATCACACGAAAATTTAAATTTAAAATAAATATATTTTAATGTATGTTTACTATTTCTGCTGTTATATTTATTCTAAATATATTAATAATAAATATAAATAGTATAGTAGCAAAATTCGCTTTCACAAATGAAAACTATTCAATCACAAAAATATTCTAGTCTACATTTGTCAATAAATCATAGAAAATAATCAATAATGATTTACTGAACATTTCTGACAAGATTTTTTTATAGGTGTTGAGTAAAAAAAGAATTAATATGTGAAAATACATAAACAGTGTATTGATTAATAAATATAATTTTTAACAGATATATGCATCTTTATACTCGATACGTAAAAACCGTAATTATTTTTGTACCGACCAAATATTTGAAAATGTAATTAAAATATTAATAAGGAACAAATCAGAATATCAGGTATTTATATAGAAACGATTTATCGTTTAAACAGAGAGATATCAGGCATTCTTTTTTAATTTAAAATGTTTAAAATATTTTGTATTAAAAAACTATTGACATACTTCTTTAAAACACTTGTATTATTTTATATACAAATCATAATTTAATAGCAACAGTCATTAATATTAGGTTATAATATATCAAGTTGTCATTTAGAGGTCGACCGCAATTGAGAAAGGTTCTGTGCTATATTTTATAAGTTTGCCTATTTGGAATTGACTAATGTACTTTACACTTCATTGTTTTTAAATACGGAGTTATTGTTGTTATTTTTATTTTTTTATACCCTTTAACAGGATGGTCTCCACAAAAGATTTGGGTCTACTTTTTTTATATGAGTTCAAGTTGAGACACAGTGCAGCGGTAGCGGGTAGAAATATCAATGGAGCTTTCGGAGAAGAGTCGGCTAGCCAGAGAACAATTCAATTATGGGTCAAAAAATTTCGTTCCGGTAATATGAATCTCGATAATGAGTCTCGAGGAAAACCCAGAACCACTGTGAACAAAGAACATTTCTTTTTTGAGAGTCATGGTGGAAGTTAATCCACATACAACAGTTCGGGCTCTCGCATGTGATTTAATTATTAGTGTTATGACTGTTTCTCGTCACCTCACTGCAAATAAAAGGTGAAAAAGCTGGATAAGTGGGTGGCACACAAATTGTCGGATGGTTAGAAACTGAGACGCTTAATGGTATGTTCTTCATTAATGATCCGAAATGATAAAATGCCATTTTTAAATCGAAGCATTGCTTGTGATAAAAAGTGGATTCTGTATGATAACAGAAAAAGATCTGGACAATGGCAAATCAAGCTTTAGGACACGCAACCAAGCCGCCATTATCCCAAAAAACTTATGGTTACTGCTTGGTGGAAAAATAAAAGAATAATAAATTATTATTTTTTAAAATCAGGCGAAGCAATTACGGATGATCCATATTGTCACAGAAATCGACAATATGAATGAAAAATTAAAAACAAAACAGCCAACACTAATCGATAGATATGGGTCAATAATTCTACAAGACAATTCTCGACCACACACATCTCGAATCACAATTTCCAAATTAAATTCATTAAATTATGAAATTTTACTGCATCCCTCTTATTCACCAGATCTTTCACTGATAGACTGTCATCTTTTTCGCCACTTGGAATATTATTTAAGAAATAAAAAATTCCGAAACCAAACAGAAGTGAAACATTGATTCAAAGACTTTATAAGCTCTAAAAATGTCGATTTTTATAAAAATGGGATAAACGATCTAATTTGCCGTTGGAAAAACACCATTGAAGCTGATGGAGCTTATTTTGATTAAATATATGTTGTTTTGTTAAAAATATTGCGTTTTAATTCTCACCCACAAATTCCGTAATTTCATATGTTACACCCTAATATTTTAGGTTGGTGCAAAAATAATTGCTGTTTTTACATGGCTTTCAAATAATAAAAATCCTATTATTTTTGCGCTAACCTAATATAATTTATAATTACTTTTCCTTGATAACTAGTTAAATTTATAATTTAAATATTTTAACTATTCAGTTTAATTAACTATTTCTACATCTGTACAAAGTTATTGATAATTCAAGTTGGACAAATATTTTTTAACACATCTAAGGTATTTTAAATTATTCAAAGCGTACGAAGAGTTTTTGAATCGTCGTTGTACTTAAATAATTAAAATTTAAAAATATCTGAGCAAATACATTCCAATTGAAGCTAAAAACACGTTCGTGTATAACCAATTGAACAGATTTCAATTAAACGATTCTTTTCGAAACGTACACACACACACATAAATCTCTAACGATACCGAACCACACGACAGAACAAAATCTGTCCATTCTACACTAATATCAAAAACACAAATCGGTTAGTATTGATGTGTTTCGTATTCGTTTTCGCGGATAAACGTGTAAGAAGAGCCGAGACGAGATGAGACGAGACGAGAGGCTTTCATTCAACGTTCACGCAGATTATCCTTGTTTGCAGTGACACGATCCGGTAATGAGTTACGCGATATGTTGTGACGTTTCTAAAAGCGTCGTCATATTGATCCCGAGCAACCGAGCCGGGCTGCTTCCGGTACGCGCATTGTGCTGTCCGTCCCTTGTTCGTGAGACGTGTTCGATCATTTTGTCGTTTACAAAGAATATCTAAATAGCCACTTCACACACAAGCACCAGCGTAGACCATATTCAACCTACATTATCGGTCGCGTTCGTTGGCAAGCAATACGTCAAAGAGAATTGAATTTTGTGTTCGACACACAATTCAATTCGCTTTTGATGAAAAGCACAAATTCTTGGCGGTCTCGGCTCGGGCGTTAAGTATTTTATGGGACGATATTATCGTGGATTTGACTACGTATACACGAAAATAAATATACACGCACCCTTATTTATATATATATATATATATATATATATATATATATATATATATATATATATATATACAATTCACTTCTAAAAGCACACATTGAAAAAGAAATAGTCATTCGATAAAATTACAATTTCTAAAGAAATTAATTACTTATTTAAATGGAGAGTTCTTCGTCAACTTTAATATATAATAAATTAACATATAATTATTATTAGGTTGGTGCAAAAATAATTGCGGTTTTTACGAATCGAGTATAAAGACACATATTTGTTAAAAATTATATTTATCAATCAAAATAAAGACAGTTTCTCCCAACGGAAAACAAATTTCTTTATTCCTACAAGATAGAATTCTGAAGTCCTGGAATTATCAACATCTTTGTACAGAATTAGAAATAGTTAATTAAGCTGAATAGCTAAAATGTTTAAATTATAAATTTAACTATGTATCAAGAAAAAGTAATTATAAATTATATTAGGTTGGTGTAAAAATAATAGGGTTATTTATCATTTGAAAGCCATTTAAAAAATGCATTTATTTTTGCACCAACCTAATAGTAATGACTGTTATCATTAAATTATGATTTGTATGTAAAATAACACAAGTATTTCAAGGAATTATGTCAATAGTTTTTTAATACACAATATTTGAAACATTTTAAATTAAAAAAAATGCCTGATTAATCTCTCTGTTTGAAAGATAAATAATTCGATATAAAAACCTGATATTCTGATTTGTTCCTTATTAATATTTTAATTACATTTTCGAATATTTGGTCGGTACAAAAATAATTTCGATTTTTACCGAGTATAAAGATGTATATATCTGTTAAAAATTATATTTATTAATCAAAGTAAAGACCGTTGGCCTGCATACATTTCTCCCAACGGGAAACAAGTTTGTTTATTCCTACAAGATAGAATTCTGGAGTCCTGGAATTAACGAATTCATCGAAAGCGCGTGTGTTTGTTATTGAAAAATATACAGCAAACACACTTAAGTATCATGAATATTTTAAGTTTTACAATTAGATTAAAATAGTTAAAAATTAGAATAATTCATATAAAATTTTTAAAAAAATATGAAATTTCGAAATAATCTTAAATAAAAGACTTTTTTATTTGAGAGCAAGACGTGTTGATTTTTCATAAAAGCTCTAATTTATATATATGATCTTTAATCGTAAAATATTGTAATATGTATTATAATATTTTTATGAAATATAAATAATGATGTCTATAATACTGAGAAAATAAACAAAGAAATATTTTTAAAATATATAATAATTATATTACGGCTTAATATAAAAATAATTTCAAAAAGAAATTTATTAGAGCACTGAAAAGAATTTATCTTATTCAATTTTTTACTTGGTGTAGTATTTTTATCGATCATAGATTTTTTAAGGAAATTACCAGTCCAATACAGTTCTGATATTGTGGACGAAATCATTTTCACAACAGGATTTTTTATTGTCCTACAAAGTAGAAAAGAATTCTGGTCTAAAATATTCAATCGATCATTTTTAATAATCGATCGACAATGACATCGTCTTCACACTAAGGTATAGAAAAATCTCTAATAATCAATGATCAATAATGATTTATTGAACACTTTTGATCACAATAATATTCGATGGTTTATGGAGAGAAAAGAATTTATTTACTGCTTCTAACTCTTCACCGTTTTATTTGATAAACAAAAATGAAATCCTAACCGAATCCATCGTCTAAAAATATTTCAAATATATTAAATTGAACATCACAGATAACGTTCAACTACGACAGTTGATTTCTGTGGATAACCATTCTCATGGTTCGAAAATTGTAGTTTCAGGTTGAGTGTAAAACTGACGTCTCCGCTTCGGAGAAAATCTTTATGTCCGAATCCAGCAATCATATGATTGAAGGGGATAATAAAAACATCTTTTAGACGAATCAGTTTGAATATAGAGTAGAAAAATTCAATAGTCGATAGATATGAACATTTTGTAGAAATATTATTATATTTGTTGTCTATATTTTTTATCGACTGTATGAATCGATAAATATTGTTATTTTGAAATAAAATTTAGTTTAATTAAATTTTATTAACTGAATTCATATCAAAAACTATCTATAATAAAGTTTTATTTAAATTAAAATTCACTATGTGTTAGTAAAGAAACACTTGTGAAAAGTTTTAATGTATATTTCAAAAACAGATCTATTAGAATTGATTTGAGAATAGTTATATTTCTTATTACTTTTGAATTACACAAATTATCAGTAAAATAAATATATTTAATTCTCCTAGTAGTAAATATTAAATGTTGAATAAAATATTTTCAATTCAAAATCATAAAAATCAAGATAAATGTTATAAATAAATTATTTAAAATCTTCATAAATTAATTAAAGACAAGTAGTTCTTTACACTAATTTGAGAAAAATAAATTACAAATATTATTTCAATGACTGTTTTAAATGAATAATTCCATGCTCAACTTATTTTAATTATCAATACTTTATTTTAAAATTGAAAAAATTACTTTCATAAATGAATTCATTCATCTCACAAATCACAAAAAAAATTTGATCAAAAATCTTCAATCGACAAGGAACAGAATAAGATTTTCTGTACCTGAGGGTTGAACATTTTGTATCAGAAATGATGCATTCTTGTGATCTATAAAGTGAGAAAAGAATTCATTTGTGAAAGTGATTTAACCTTAGTATGATGCAAAAATTACTTTTTCGGTTTTGAAAAATGATTTGTTTTAAATGTATTTCTATTTATGTACAGAAATTTATCATGAAAACATTTAATAAATAATACTCGACTTTTTAAACCAAATCTGGCGATTTTAAATAACTGTAATGAATGTACATTTTCTCTAGAAGATATTATAATTTTGTAATATTTTTTATTCATTATATTAAATTTCAGACATTATAGTTATAATTTAAGAATATCTTACATTAAATAACAGTCAAGCAAATAAAAAACATCTTACACGTCATACAGTAAATAAAAATAATTTTAATTTAGAAATAAAAAATTAACATTATAATATATATATATATATATATATACATATATACATATATGTATTTTGTATAAATTAACAGAAAAAAGCAATTAAATAAAAAAATTGTTTCAAAAACTGTTTGTAAAATTAAGATATATTTATTTCATTTGTAGATATTTATCTGTATATACCTACATGAAAATGTAATAAAAATGTGTTTTTTATAGTTAATTTTTAATTCCATTTAGACACACGCATATATATATATATATATATATATATATATATATATACATATGATGAAATGTAAATGTGCGATACACATATGTTTTTTCGTAAAAATGTTTGAATTTACATTTGAAAAATAGTTGATTAAATGTTGCTTTTGAAGTTTACATACAATTCCGTTCGCATCTGCACAACATGTATATATATATATATATATATATATATATATATATATATATATATATATATATATATATATATATTCTTCGGCACAATGCACCTGGATCGCACACCATACAAAAGCTAATCCTGGTTTCCATTTCGTTTGTGAGATCACGTTCGACTCTCGGGTAGGCATGTGTAATGGGTCAAACATCGGCCGTGCGATACTTTCTATCTTGTACATAGGTAGGCAGGTAGGTTCCGAGGTATTTGTGCCGTTTGCGCTTGCTTCAGTTCCACCACAATACAAATATTTCAACAGTTGCCTGTGAGCGTTTCTCTTTTAGGGTTGAACTAACCGCCGAGAGAGGATAATCCCGGTTTCAATTTCCACCGAGCTGGGGGCGCTGTGTTTGCACTGGGTATTATACCTTTACGACTTTATACTTACCTAGTCGATGTGGACACACTTCGCCATCTTCTTGGGCCAGGTGTCTTTTGTATGTTTTTCTATCTCGGCATAAACGGGGCGTGATTATTTTTTCAACAGAAAAATATATGTATTATGTAGTTATTACAGACGTGGCTTGTTTTTTTAGCTTCTTGTTAACATTTCATTATTATGATTATTATTATTATTCTGTTTGGTACGCTTTTTCCACGTTGAGCATGATTTATAGATAGCCGGGACTAAAATACGTACGTGAAAATAAATATATATGAGCTGTAATAATTAAAACAAGACATATAACCAAATGATATTCATCCAGTATCATAAAAAAACCTAATATTTATAAATATACATTAGGTGTACATGACACTATTATACATTTTATTAATATATATATATATATATATATATATATATATATATATATATATATAAATTATAACTGAATTCAAGTGTTTAAAGTACTTTAACGTTTTGAACGCCAGACCAGTTACATGTGGTCAGTCAACAACTTACTATTATAAATCACATCAGCCAATATAGCGGTACTTATTTTATTATTGTGAAAGCACTCTGTTAGCTTCTAGTTTAACTTAGTGATTCATGACAGAATCTAGTTTCGAGACAAACAATGTAATTAAATTGATCAGTTTTTCCTAATCTCACGTATCTATAATTTATCAATATTTAGAATATTATCGGTTTTTTATAGGTATCAAAAAAAATGTATTTGAAAGTTAATGCTGTGAATTCAACAACAGAATATTTTTTTGATTATTAAAATAGTTACATTAAAATACTTTCTGTATTTTTAAATCAATTCACAAAAAAATTTTGAATTACTTTTAACGTAACAAAGTATATTACCTGTATTTAAATCAATTATTAAAATAAATAAAAAACCAATATTTTCAGAGATTTGAAAAAATATCGTTTTAATTAACAAGTTATACGAAATCTATAATAAATTCTAAAACAATTTACGCCATTGAATGTAAAAAATCGATATTGATCAATAAATTATAGTGTTAATGTCCAGAAATGATATGTCATGACGAACACATTATTTTTCATGGAAAAAATTAAATATTTTAACAAAAAAAATAGACAAAATCATTAATCATCTACTAACAAATTCTAAAATTAAACTTTCTTTTAGCTAAGACATATAAAATATATTGATTTTTTTTTAATATTCAAGAATGAATATGAAGACGATATTCTTTGCAACAAATAAATATGAGAGATATTATCAAGGAAATATTGCTTTTAATCAAGTAAATAAATTTCAAAAATTCCAGTTTGATAAAAAAACAGATCACTATAATTTTACTCTCTGTCTCTCTCTCTCTCTATATATATATATGTATATTTATATATATATATATATATATATATATATATATATATATGGATATATTTAAGTGAAAACTCGGTGATGATTCACACCCCATAAAAATTCTTTACCTTTATCATTCCTGTCCATTTACTCTATAAGAAAGCGATAAAATGGTATAAATTCAAAAAAATATACACGTACAGCTAGACGATATAATATTTATTCGAAATAATATATTGATGTTACATGTATGTGCCTATTGTGTACACTTAAACGCACGCACACGTTTGCTCTATAATATATATTTACATTTATAAAGATGTTAATTTGATTTTTTTCGTGCAGCTATCAAAGTTATAAATATGTATAAGTATGTGTATATATATATATATATATATATATATATATTTGTAATAAATCAAATTTAAATTTGTTAATTTGGAAATCGAATGTGATTATATCCAAAATCTCATATTTTTAACTGACATCAAACAATTCCAGTTGTGCTTTTTGTCTATAAAAACACACAAAGTCTAATTTTTAAATCATATACAACTTTTAATTTATGTAAAATTTACTTTAAAAATATCTTTTTCAATTAAATAATAAAAAAAATACTTAACTGTAATCTGAATACACAAAAAAGTATTTTCGATGGTTTTACTATATTTAATGGATTTGAATCAGTGATTTTAATCGAATTGATTCGATTTCCTGTATCTGAATTTTTTATTAATTTTATTAACTATAAACAATTAATCAGACATTGTAGTCTTGTACAAATTTATTGTTTTTTTCATCTCAGAAACAACACAAAAAAGTTGCAGGTTAAACATGTGCAATTGATTAATCTTGATTGTTGTTCATGCGAATTTCGATTTTAATACCGTCATCCTCAAAGCAACATAGTATATAAAAATCTACTTTTTTACTCTTTACTTCAACTTTAACCGAAAATTTCATCATAAAATCATTATGAGTGATGGAGCCAATTTCGACCGCAATGAATTTGTTAATAAGCAAAATTCCAGGTATTGGGGTAATAAAAATCCAGGGTTAATTCATGAATAACCATTGCATTCTCGTAGAGTGACAGTGTGATGTATAATTAGGTCAGGAGGTGTAATTGGACCTTATTATTTCAAAGATAATACGGATAATGCCGTAAATGAGAATGGTAATAGGTATCATGATATAATCAACAAATGACATAAATCAGATAGGTATCATGACATAATCAATAAAAAAATCCGAAACCAAACAGAAGTGATTCAAGGATTCGAAAACTTTATAAGCTCTAAAAATGTCGATTTTTATAAAAATGGGATATACAGCCTAATTTCTCGTTGGCAAAAGACCATTGAAGCTGATGGAGCTTATTTTGATTAAATATATTTTGTTTTGTTAAAAAAATACGTTTTAATTATTACCTACAAATTCCGCAATTTCATATGTTACACCCTAATATGAAGTCCAATCTCCAAAGTTAGAGCACAATTGGTGGCCTGTTAGTCGTTTCCTAGGATTGTGTAGCTATCTTTTAGTAAACCCAGGCATATAAAAAGAACAGTTTAAGACATATATATATATATATATATATATATATATATATATATATATATATATATATATATATATATATATATATATATATGTATGTAAGATACATTAGTTCGACTCTTTTGTTAGCAAATTCAGTAGTAGTATTTTTCAATTTTTATCTTTTCAACACATGACAGTGACTCCAACAATCACTACAAGCGCAAACAGTAGCATTAAACAAATGGAAATATCTCTAAAATTACGTTCAATTCGGTGTAATGTCGTTGCAGTTCAGTACACCGAGATTATCGACGTTTTTTTCCATCGATTCTGGCGCGGTTTTCAACCGCCGTCTGAAAGGTACACGCCAGCAATAATAAACGAATTATTATTGTTCGAACAAACTATCATTGGTAGACCACAACCACCGCGATATTGATTGGATCGCAACAATTGCTGGCTTACCTTTACAATACGTACACACAGGGGCAACATTTAAATAACTGTTCGATATATCGGACCGATATAAATAATAGCATCAGAGATTGACCTGTGCAGAATAATTTTTTTTCGATCACTGTAAATAAAGAAACGTACACATGAACTGAAATGAATCTTTTTTTGTGATACATAGAATCATAACTATTTATTTCGGATTGATTTTATATTATCTAATAAATTGTTTTATATATATATATATATATATATTGTTCATCTTCGATTTAATTCAATACTGGTTTTGTTCAAATCAAATTCACGAGTTTCACATCCATGTATCACCTATTTCGAAACTATTATATATTAATAAAAAAAGATTAAAACATTCCTGTTTAATTTGACAATATATTATTTAGTTCTTGTTATAAATAATTGTAGATAATCATTAGACTAGCATAAATTTCCACATATATTTCCATTAATCTTGTTTTGAATCGATATTTTATTAATTACTTTAATCGATATTAATTTTAAGAAACAAATTTAACATTTTCTCAATAAATAGTTAATTTAACTGTCAAATAAATTCTAAAATTTAAAATAAATGAATAGTAAAATCAGAAGAGTTTAATCATTCCCTGAAATTCTAATAGCTGACATGTTAAAATATGACATTCTTTTCTTTTATCTATTAATTATTTCCAAATAAAATACATTTTTAATAATTCATTGTGTTCAAAATATAAAGTTCTCAATTATCAAAACCTATTTAAATAATTTGAACATCTAAAATACTATTATTATACAGTATAAAGAAACTATGAATATATTGACACAGCAAATAGGGAAATTAATATAATATCTAAATAAAAGTATCATGGAACGCTCAAATTCTTGGTCAAATATTTTCATTGTGAGTAATCGAATTTATTTTCAATCCTAGCCTTTTATCACGAATAATATTTACTGGCCACGTTTATTTAGTTGGAAGAGACAAAAATTAAAAAAAATAATCAGTCTTTATACGTGGATTTGATATGAAAACATGTTTATAAACGATTTTTGAAATGAAAATCAATTTGAAATATAATTATTTACATAAATTTGAAAAATAAAAATCGAAAATAGGTGCTTAGAACTGGTTTAAAATTACCTTCTCACTCTTTATGTATGTATATATATATATATATATATATATATATATATATGAATATTAAAAAAGAAAATGAGTGATTACAAAATCTATTTGTAATGATGCACTTCTTAGATTTTTATTTAAAAAATAATTCAATTAAAAAACAGTGATAAAAAATCCGATATGTCGAATGAACGAGTAAATAATCGAATAAATATAATATGATACGACCATAAATACTAACCACTCAATTTTAACAACGTACTAAATAATTTCAGCAGTCGTTCGTTGTAAGCAATTTACTGGCTTTGACTAGAAATTGAATTACATGTTTTATTTATACGAGTGCTGATTAAAAAATTACAAAGCGTAATTGGTAGCAGGTAGAGCAGCAGGTAAAGAATCGTAAGTTTTTTATGAGATAATTATTATTCTTCGGTACTGTTTCTACACTAAAGGCGTAAAAATATTTCTAACCTGCAGAACATAATTAGGACATAATAGTTAAAGCAGGTAATCTGTATATGACATTTAGTAATGTATCGTGGAAAATGAATTATTTTTTTCATTGAAATCGTTCCATTTAGTGTTCATTTTTCAAAAATAATTTTTAGATATAATTATGAATATTCATAGATTCTATAATTTTATCTTTATACGTACTCTTTGAATCTTGTGAAGATATCCGTAATCTGCAACAAAATAAATAACTATTAATAATTTGATTACAATTATTCTTTATCTGTTAGTCTATATATGTATATATATATATATATATATATATATATATATATATATATATACATGTGTATTTTCAATTCCATGCACATTTCTGCACTAATTGCAGATAAACTCTTTGTTATCTTGCATATAGCATAAGATGAATGGAATCTCAAACAGATACCCCTTTCAGAGATAAAGTAAGTGTTTCACAAAAAAAGAAGCAAATTTTAGAATTTGAACTTGCTAAATTTTAGAATTAAATACATAAAATACGAAACCACTAAAATAATTGCAGGTTTATTTTCATTCATGTATTAAAATCAATATAACACCTATATTTTAAATCTATAAATGAAAATAAATGTGTTTTCATATTGAACTCTAGAACCAAGTGATCTAGAACCAAAATCTTAATCAAAAGCATGCTCAGAAACGTTCGAATATAAACTGCCTTTTTTCTTATTATTTTATTAATGTAATTTTGTCCTATCTTTTTCCGTAAGAAAAACAGAAAAGTAAATTCACAATCGTGCAAGAAATTATAAAATTAGATTGGTGAGAAATTTTTCGAATGGTGTTGGTAACAGACATTCTATAAGGATGATAGAGATTCCATCGAAATGCGCATAAACGATAATCGAAAATAATCAATGATAATTTATTGGATATTATTGATCGAAAAAATCAGTGTGGTTTGTGAGCTGAAAAAAGAATTCATTTATGAACTCATTCGATTGATTTATAATAATGAAATATGAATGCAGGACTATAAAAATGTATTTCTGTTACCACAATAAAATAAATTAATATTCATTTTATTTTAATATATATATATATATAGAGAGAGAGAGATTCATAAATAAAACACAAATCCTAAATAACTAACTGTAAATAAAAAGTAAAAAATTATGAAATTCCTCCTCATTTTAATCAAGTATTACTAATTGTTTTTAATCAGATTTAAAAATCACTCATATAATACAATCTATAAATTTACAAACTTTAATTCGGATCTTTGGTTATAATCACATTTATTTGAAAATGTCAAAAGTTTTATTTAACTAGCAGACCATAATGTTCAACAATTCGATCAAAGCTAATTGGTCAAATTTTAGAATACATAAAATTATTACTATTCAGTTTTACTATAAAGGAAGAAAACTAATTATTTAATTATTTTAGTAAACACTAAATTTATCTTCAAGACAGACGAATTATAAAAATTATTTTCATAAAATTATCATTAGAAAACTAAAATAAGGATATAATATATATATATATATATATATAAATTTTTGAATTATTAATTTATATTTTTACAAAAATTTGTCATTGTTATTGCAGTGGTCATGTATTTTTTAAAAAATAAATTCTTTAAGTCCTCAATCTAAATAAATTGAGCTAAAGAGCCTAAAACAGTAATATTATCAAACATATTATCTTAGTTTCATAATCTAAATTATAATTAATTGAATTAATATTGAAATTTCATTTTTTTACATAAAATTGTGCTTAAATATATCACACATATTTAAAATCTTAATTCAATATCTATTTTATAGTTTTTCTGACTGTTTTACATAGGATACTTTTTTGTAGTATTAAAATATAATTGTGTATATGTATTATATATATATATATATATATATATATATATATAAATTTTTAAATTATTAATTTATATTATTACAAAAAATTACTTTTATTTCAATGGTCATATATTTTTTAAAAAAGTAATTTCTTCCTTAACCCCTAAATCTAAATAAATTAAGCAGAAGAGCATAACCTAGTAATATTATCAAACATATTATCTTAGTTTAATAATCTAAATTATAATTAATTGAATTAATATTTAAATTTCAATTATTTTTTTCTGCATAAAATTAAACTTAAATATATCATAGTTTATGGTTTTTCTGTTTTTAATAGAATACACTTTTAAAGTGTTAAAATATAATTGTGTATATGCATGTATATAGAACAGCTAAAAATTAAATGAAAGTTGTTTGAAAATCCCGAAATAAAATTATCAACAGTTAGCACATCACTTAACACGGGGTGTAAATGTAAACACGTTCATCAAGTGAATCAACAATAATGAATGCATTAATTCTATCAAGTGATTCAGTCTGGAACAAAGGACTTTATATACATTCCGTCACTTATCCTGACAAAAATGTCATCAACAAAACAAATACTTGTGCGCGAATTGTCAATTCATTGAACAGTTGGTATTCTGAACACGGTATCACGTTTACAGTATATATCGTTATGTGTTTATGCAATACCCTTGAAAACTGACTCGTTTTAAATATGCAAATATATTATATATATAAAGACAAAGCGTCTATTTCCGACGAGTGTCAAGAGGATATTGTCGTCGTGTACAATGTTTGGTTGGAACTTTGTTTTAGTGACAACTAAATTATATTTTATCGTTGGTTTCCTGTTTCATTGTGTGTTGCACAATGGCAAAAACGCACTCGCTACGATTATCGTCGTATTGTAGAGTCAATGGTCTTTTGTACATTCAACGTACAACTATCATTTTTAATCATTCTGCACAAATATTGCATAGAAGTTTCTTACTTTTGAAATATAAGTACTTTTATAAGAATTGTCCACATATTTATATTAAAATAAAAAAGAACATTAAATAATTACATATATATATATATATATATATATATATATATATATATATATATATATATCTGTTCTTCTAAACAAGAAACAACCATCCAATTAAATTTCATTCTAATATATTTAATTTCTAAAAAAAAACTTACAAATCAATTCTATTTATGTATGTAATCAAAAATATATTTGACTGATAAAATTTTAAAAGAATTTTTTATATAGTATGCCATATAAAATCGATATTAATTTTTTTATATTTTCACTTATTAATAAGTAAAGATATTTTTTTCTCAACAAAATAAATAAAAAATATCGTACTTACAACTATTTCCTGTGTCAAACTTACAATTAAATATTTAAATTATACACTTTTCAAAATACTAAATAAGATAGTAACACTATCTAAATCAAATCTATATTTTTTATTTTTAAACTTATTCATCTTCTAGTAATTATTCACTCATAAAACAATGAAAAATGATCTCATTGAAATTTCATAAACGGTCTATTATTCAATTAACAAAACTTGTGGTACATCGTTTATAATTCTCTGTTTTTTAGAAATTTCTTAAATTTAAAACTAAATATTTTGTTGATTATTTTTTTTTAACAATCGACGACGATAACTGAGTACAGTGGTTCAATTTACTTACATAAATAATTCAACCCCACATATCACAACATTTTCTTTTAGCAAAATATACAGCTGATTCCTGTTTATTTTGACAAGATGATGCACTGAAGGCAGTTGTAGAAAATCTATTAAATTGTACTGACAGGGATGATGTACTACTATTGAAATGTGCATTAGCTTTTCAAAATAATAACAGTTATTGCTTATAGAATTTTTGTAAAAGAAAAATTTATGTCGAAAGGGGCGATAGTGTTAATTCATTCATAATATTTGCTTAACAACCCTGATCACTATATTAATTTACATCATTTTCATTAAAAGACTATCTAAATATTATATGTTTTAATTTAAAATATTAAAATCTACAGTTATTGATTTATTTTTATACACATAATTGAATTAATTAAGTAAGATAAAACTTATAAACAAGACAATTCTACAAACAAAGTTTGAATTAGATATTTCAGTATTCAAATCTTTAAATATAATTGAACAATAAATGATTCCTAACGCAACTGAAGTCATGTAAATTTTATATTCTAACAATTTTTTGTAAAATCAGAAAATTATAAAATATTAACTAAGATAATAAATATTTATTGTTTAAAAATGATTTTAAAATAATAAAAAAATACAGATCTTTTAGCATGTTTTGTATTAAATGCATCTTTTTAGTTTGATTAGATATGTTTGTTCAAGTTATTTTCAATCATTCATTGCATTAAGAGTATTTTTTAACACTGTGCCGCATGGATTAACCCGGAAGTGGTCCTGTGGAGCGAAACAGACTGTAAATATTTACATTACTGGTCTGAATTTGTACGCCTATCACTCACTGTATATCTAATTTCCTAATATATATTAAAATTATTATTTCATTTGCAAATAATCATTTTCTAAAAAAATAGACTTTAGACAATTACATTCTAATTAAAATAAATATTTCACAGTTTTCGCTTCCTGTTAATGTTTAAAATAATAAAAATCTCAATACGCACACCAACAAAATTTGTTGAGCTCTAAATCTATATTTATTACTATATAGCTAGACTTCCCTAAAGCAACACATTCAATTAAATCACAACACAATTTCATTGGTATTCATGTCCCCATGCTCACTGTTCATCATACACTTTCAAACACAGTCAACAATGAATAGAATTAAAATGAGTACACACATGGTTCAAATTTACAATACGTTTATATTTCAAATTATATTTGAAATAATTTTCTGTTCCATAATATATTGAAATGGGATGAAAGAAAAATATATCAAGAAAATAAAATCGAAAAAAAATCTGAAAGAATAACAATTTTCTGTCATATCATTGCATTGTCATATCTTTCAAAACAAGTGTAATCTAATTCATAAGAAATAAAATAATGATCTTTGTTGCATATTGTACAAGTTTGAGAACGGGACACTCTGTAGAGAGATTTAGCAGTTATATTGTAAAAATATTGATTTCAACTTGTCATCAATGCCTGTCAAATCTGTTATACCTGTTTCAATTCCTTGTAATCATTCTTTTTAGTTTTTATTAGATGACCTCTGCATTCAATAACAGAAAACAGAGAGTGTTTTTTTACTCTAGACGACACTTGTAAAAATAAATAGCAATTAAAGCAACTTATTCATATAATAGTATAAGTAGACAAAATTATTTTATCTATTTAATAATATAAATAATTAACTAATTTTATATAATAATATTATAATAAAATAAAATTGACACGCTTTTTAAAAGTAACTGAATTTCAATATACACAAATGAGTTATTAATTAATTATTCAATAGATACTTTTCAGTTATTTCAAATTTTACACTAATTAAATAATTCAAATATAGTATTACTAATACATCCGATAAAACAATACACATTAATAATTGACTCTCAACTTTCGAACAATAAAAATTAAATATTATACATAACAACACTCCCAATAAATCAAATACGATTACAACTAGTGTATTATTTTTGTATAGTTAATAAACAAATCATTAAAATTTCGCATGCATATATAATTTACGACTTTTTAACGATTAAAAAACAGCATTAAATGGCCGTATAAAGAATGAAAGAAAAAAAATATCAACTTTTATGATACATTTGACATTTATGTTGTATGCAAATTTATTACATACACAAATAATCTTTACATGAAAAAATGTATAACCGCATACACATTCTTTAATTAGTTTTCGTTAAATTAACGACCGAAAATGAATTTTAAATATATCTTTCGTGTAATGATTAGCGACTTGTGTTAACAACATAACCGTATAATAAATATATGCCTTGATCAGTGTCCGTACAGGCACCACCCTGTTCTCTAACATATTTCTTCATTCAGGCACGTACCAACAACTTTATACAGTGTTTTTTTCTTATTATAATCGTTATTTTAGGTAGATATTATATGTACCATTATAGTTCTCAGGTATCATGTACTTATATTTATTTTCTTCATAAATTTACATACATACATATATATATATATATATATATATATATATATATATATATATAGAGAGAGAGAGAGAGAGAGAGAGATGTGTATATTTCAGAGGAAATAATTTCAATCGATATTAGTAAATTAAACCGAGCATATTTATATAGTGCGTGAAAATTTTCAAAGCCAATGAAAATATAATATATATATAAAAACTAATCGAAATTATTAATTTTGAATTTAATAATAACTGTAAATTTTCTGTAAACTGTAAAGTGCTACTGAAAAAATTTTAATTATAAAAATGTTCTAAAAAATAAAAATATACTTTTAAAAATTAGATTCTAAAATTATTTTAGGTCTTTATTATATATATATATATATATATATATATATATATATATATATATATATATATATATACTTTATAATAATCGTTTCCCTTAAATATTCATTTATCAATTTTATTTATTTTTACTTGCACATTTTTCTAAATAAATGATCAATCCATCCAATAGAAATATTCTCAATATGTGTTTTGTTTAATAATTCGAAAAAAATCTCTTTTATTTGAAAGATTTACCTGAAAAAATCAAATCCAATACATTTATTACCAGATAACACACTATAGCAACTAATTAACAATTACATCATAAAAGAAAGGTTGACAATAATCTTGTAAATATCATAATAGGTACAATAAGGCTACTTGTAAAAAAAGTCATTATTTTTCGAAGAATTATATTTTTTCTTTATGTTTGTACAGGATGTTTGATTGGAATTCGGTCGATTTTGTTCCGCCGTCACTTTGGTTTGTTTTGTAGCTATTAATTGTAATTTGACAGTGGTATAGTTGCACCACAGGGGCAATTCATTGTAGAGTTCAACGTCGCAAAACGTATTATAGTAATTATAACGTTTTATCAAAACGGATCATCATTCTTTTGAAAATTTAATCATGAATGACGAAGCTCATTTGAACATGCATGTAAATAAACAAAACAGCCGTTATTAGGGATCGGAAATACCAAGACTAATCCCTGAACGATCTCTTCACCTTCGTAGAGTGACTGTTTCGTGTGCAATTCAGACTTTTGGCATCATTGGACCATTTTTTTTATTGAAAATGTTGTTATAGGCACTGATGAATGAATACCGTGAATGAATGAATACCTGATGATACCGTGCGATTTTGCAAAACTTCTTTGTGCTTGAAATTAATAAACAAGGTCTGCAACACATGTGACTTCAACAGCACGGTGTCCCATTATAAACAACTTGCGCTAAGATGCAAATATAGTGCGATGCATTTCCTGACAAAATAATTCAAAATTTGGTCACATCGATTGACCACACCTCGTTCACCTGATTTGACTGCGCCAAATTTTTTTTTGGAATGTTACTTAAAGGAAATAGTGTACGCTAGTAACTAGTACTAATAAGTACTAGTACTAATAAGTACTAATCAGTAACAATTAAACAGTTTAAGTACAACATTCAGCAAGAAATCACTTCAGTAATACCAGAAAAATGCGGAAAGTCATGAAAATGTAATTGAAAGTATTGAACCAGAGGCGGCCATTTCGGTAATATCATTTTTCATATTTAATGCCACGAGATAACTAAACAACTCATAAGAAATAATTAAAAGTATTTTATTTAAAAATTACTAAAAAAAATCGGTTGAAGTTCATTCAAACACCCTGTGTTATTGAAATTATTTATGAAGCAATAAGTAATTTATAAAATGAGTTTTATATTATGAATTAAAAAACACAACTTCAACATATCAATAGATTAAAGTCTAAGTAGTAACTGGAAATTGTCATTGATTTTTTTAAAAAAAATAATCAAATGGTGTCTGAATTATAACGTGTTTTCAATCAATTGAGAATCAGAGACCCTCAGTCATCGATACTCTACCCAATGCCTTGATTATACTAAAAGATATATCCCCGGTTATGATATCGTCTCACATTTTTCGTGTTAAACATTTTCAGTCTAATGCACTGGTCTACCAAACAGAGTAAAATACCGGGAATTTGTTCACACATAAAATATCGCATATGACGTGTTACGAACGAAGGAAAATATATTAAACTGGATGTCACATGTCTGTTGTCTCTTCTGTCAGATAAATACATGTATTATGCTACTAACCTGTCAGTTAGGCTCGTTTAATTGGAGTCGGTGAGAAAGCAGTAGCCACAGCGAGGCAGAAACACAAAACCGGTATTTATGATATTTTATTTAGAATTCTTTTGAGTTAATAGAAGCCGCCACCGTGGCATGACGAAGCACACTTCATAATATTTAATCTTCGACTTCAAGAAACGTAACTAGGTAGCCGAAACGATCGTCGAGCGACGAACGAGGAAAAAAAACAACAGCAATTTCAGTTTCTTTTAAACAGAAACTGAAGTTAATGAAGCGTTATCATTCAATTGCGGTAATAGGCCGGCCACTTAAATTAATTGAATGTTTTGAGGGGAAATGAACAGTTTTAAAATAGAACGTTTTTAACAATTAAATTGCAAAAATTATCGTAAAACAACGTCGAACTTAATTACAGAATTTATTTTTGAATTTTATTTTTCGCTATAGTATTTAAATAGATGAATCAAGTCTATTTAAGTTCAACGTTTAACACATTTCAGGATTATATTTAGTTCACTTGGAATTAAATACACTAAAATTGATATTTTTATTAACATTTAAATTAAATTTCTTTTAAACTAAAATGAAAATGAATTTTATCCATCATGAACTCTTTTTTATTTTTACTTACTTAATTTTATAAAATTCAGTAAATATTTATTTACTCTCAGTATACATGTTTATATATATATATATATATATATATATATATATATATATGTGTGTGTGTGTGTGTGTGTATGTGTGAGATGAAAAATTAATATTTTTTAAATTGTTTAAAATGCTATTAAAATAAAAATATTGTTTTCACAAATGGATCATTTGTTCATCCATCAAACCAATAATTATTTCTAATCAAAAATGACCACCGAATCATTATTGATCATTTTAATTGTTGCTCATATGTATTTCGATGGCAATTCCGTCATCTTGAGAGTATAAAATTATCTATATAGTAGAAAAAAAGAATAATATCTGATCAGACAATTTTCTTGTGGTCTGTGGATCAAAAAAAGAATTAGTATGTGAAAATTAATTTAGCTATAGTATTGTAACAAATATTGCTCTTACATCCGCCACTTAACCTTTAATGAAAAATCCATATCACAAACATATATTTGAATTGACAATACAGATCAACATCCAGGTAAATTAATTATTCAGCTATAATTACTATAAAATTAGATTTAACTATATAACATTCATTTAATTATTTTTAATAATTAAATGAATAAACATTTCTGTAAATATTTCTATTTATATTATTATATAAATAGATATATTTATATAATAATAGAATGAATGCCTGATAATTTTTGAAGAATTTTTCATGATAAAAAAATAATTTATAAATATTTATTATAAACACATCTGATTCAACTATTTGTTCATAATATTAAAATTAAAACCTCAAACACTAACCACGTATGATCAATAAGTATCTTTGTTCAAAAACATTGTCAAACTCAGCTATATATCAAATAGTTTTTTTAAACTTAGAGAACAAAATACTCTGTCTCTTTCTCCTCTCTATCTATCTATCTATCTATCTATCTATCTATCTATATATATATATATATATATATATATATATATGTATGTGTGTGTATAATTAGTCAATAAAATAACAAAAAAATAGTCATAAAATATTAAAACTTCTGCTAGTTAAATAAATTAACATAATAGTATATTCATTAATTTATAATATATAATTATATGTATATATATATATATATATATATATATATATATATATATGCGTGTATTTTATATTTATACGTGTACAAAAACGTACAAATGCTACTGTGTATAATAAAACTACAATTATATAATATCATGTCAAATATTTTCATGCCATACAATTCCGAGGTTTGTAGATGTTAATATCACGCAAACATCATTTTAATATCCATGATTAATTATATAAATATTTAAATGTTTTTGCCGTTCGCTAATTGTGAAAGGAATATTTTCCATCCTGACTAAATAATTTCATTGAAAAAATTCGTAATACATAAATGCAAGCGTTTAGATTTAAAATTTACAAAGCTACTACTGTTTTTTATTCGATTATAAATTGTTTCACAGAATATTATAAATATAAAGCATCAAATTCGTATATTCTTTATATATATATATAAATTTGTATATGAATTCATTTTGAAAACATACTGGAAATAATAAAATCATTTTTTAAATAACAACTTTGAACAGGAGTAAAAACAATTTAAATAGACAAAATTTGAATTAAATAATTTAATACAAACGCACTAAAAAAATATTTTACAGCATTGAATTTCTATTTAATTAGCAAAGTGAAATCCAGTACAAATTTTAAAATACGGAAATCGTACAAAAACGCCAACATTTTTTCGAAACTAACAAACCATATACTCGTCATTCCTAGAATCCGTGCAATTTTAAACGAATCCGTTTTTATACAAACACATAAAAAATGAACACAGAATTTCAAACTTTATGACTAAACGTGTCACTAATGAGATATAGTCGATCGTACGGAAATTCATCACATTATTAGAATTCTCGAAACCGTTGAACCAATAAAATACTGGAATCGAATAAACCATTTCACTTGAAATATTCATTTTTATCACTGGTATAAAACAGCTGTCAGATTTTGATAAATTGAAAACTAAAAGAAAAAATTCTCTATAGACCCATGTCAATGTCAAAAGAAAACAGACATCACTTAAATCTCCTATTTATCCAAACAAAAGTAATCACTAAAATGTGATACATGGAAACAGCTTTATTGCGAAAAAAGTGACATATGAAGAAACTAGTATGTGTTTATACATATATTATATATATATATATATATATATATATATATATATATGTATATATATATATATATATATAGAAGTGTATTTTATTAATTAAAACATAATAAAAATAAAACTGCAACTTCTAAAAATCTCTAGATAGATCTTCCAAAAATCTACAATTTAAATTAATATAAACATAAATCTTATAAAAAATTTAAATTAAAATTTATTGTAAATATATATATATATATGTATACATAACTTTAGTAAAGTATTGCAATATTAATTAAAAGAAAACAAAAATGTTTACTTAGACTATAAACTAAAAAACTTAAATAGTACTTTGAAACATCAATGACCGAACTGTACGGGACACCTTCGATAAGATCTATAATTTTTTTTCTATTGTTTCGAAAAATCCACTCATAATACCTGCAAAATATTTCAGTTTCATGAGCTTCCAGGCTCGATACACATAGTGTCAGTATTTTTAGTAAGGACCTCAGATTATCATACTTGACAAATTAAAATAATCTTGGAAGAAATACTTGCAATAAAAAGCATTCAATAAATCTAAAATTTATGAAATTATTTTGTGCATAAGTCATTAAATATTTTCTTTAATTTTATATTCAGATTATATTTAAATTAACTTTTATTCAGATTTTCATAAAATTTACAAATCATACAATTAACACAATTAAAACTGAAACTGAACATATTAAATGAGTATCGTATGAAGTTTATAAAAATTTGTATTTTTACTCACTTTTTTCTTACTTCATTTGGGTTTTTTTTTGAATATTTTCTTCCATTAACTCTTCTTGATCAAATATTATTTATTTATATATATATATATATATATATATATATATATATATGCATGTATATGTAAATATATGTATAACATATATATATACATACATACATACATATTTACAAAATGTACTAAAAAAACCGTTAAGGACCTCTGAAAAGCAAAGGCACAATTCGATACGTTGATTAATCAATTTTAATGTTACTCATCTTACTAATTAACTGCTTATCTTTCATTACCGACTTTCATTCATCATTCGAAACAAAATATAAAATTTCTTCATGTTACTGAAGCAATGAAGAATAATAAATGAAATGCAATTGTGAACTCGGTTTAACCTATCGATTAAAGTTCCCACCAATTCATTTAATATTGTAACTTGCTTTTCCATTTCCAATAACTTAATAAAGGATAATCCATCTACTTTCTTTATTTACATAATATAATCATTGCTCTCGGATCTTTTCTCTACAGTTGTCACTGTCTAATACATTTTAATGACAGTGCAACAATATATTTATACGATTAATGACTTGAATTCTTAACAAACTACTATAATTACTAGATATGAATAAAGTTTTACTGTTATCGAATCATAAAGTTGTAAATCCAAAATTGAATAAATTCTCTCTCTCTCTCGCTCTATATATATATATATATATATATATATATATGTATATATATATATATATATATATACGTACATACATACCTACATATATATATATATATATATATATATATATATATATGTATATATATATATATAAATTAAAAATAAAGAACATATTTGTTTTATTATTTTCCAAAATACCCTGAATTAAATTATAAGTAGATTTTCTTTAATGTATCTGTGCATTTGTATTATATATGAATACTTCGTACATACACACACACACACATATATATATATATATATATATATATATATATATATAGTTATATATGTTCTCGAAAATTATACTTCTAACGGAATATAGCTGTGCCCAATCTGAAGAATCGACGAACTAAATGTAATCCAAATATTTTATACTTAATCGAATTAAATTCTCTGTAACCAATCTTTCGGCCTCCGACAGATTTTAATTTGAAAAGCTAATTTCCGAAATGTCATTTCCAACACAAACAAAAGTTAGAATTGCGATTTCTGATATTTCAATCTTGCATAAGTAAATACGATTTATTTATTTCCCGTGTAGGGAAAATTAATTTTTCCTCTTAAATAAGTTCGAAATAAATTCTGTTATATTTTCGTTTCGTTCAAATATAAAAGTCATTGTGTTGATTTTTTTCAATTTTCATTTTATATTTTCAATAAAAACAATATGAGATTTACAAAGGCAAAAAGCATGTTATTAACGTTTCACGATTTAATATATATATATATATATATATATATAAATTGTTTGAAGAATAACTTTAGTAAATAATTAAATACATAAAGAAGGTACAAATCGTAATTAAACTTTTAGAGAAATATTTTTTTATTTTTCTGTCTAAAAAATCTGTAAATATTCATGTTACATATTAATAACAATTTTATAACCGAATGAAAAATAATTACTATATAAAAATTTTAGTAATAAATATGAAAATATATAAAAAATTTGCTTAAAAAGAAAATATTTTTTAATTTCTGTGTTTATTTCTTCTACGTGTCTTAACAAATTATTTTAACGAATTTTGAAACTTACAACAAACGCAAGAAAAATATAAAAATAACTTTTTGTAAAATTTAATAAATTTTAAACTGTATTGATTGAAAAGTGAATCGTTAATATTCCTCATTCATTTTAATAAAATATAGTTAAATAATATAAACCAAAATCGAACAGGAATATTTCAAAAAAATATTAAATTTAATCTCTAAATACGAATAAAATGCATAAAAGGATTTGAAACTAAGTAACGAATTATATAACATTCTCAATTATTTATACTTGATTACAAAAATTTTGAAAACAATATTTAAAAAATGATAAAATTATTATAAAAATTACTTTTAGCTCCACAAAAGGTCAATATAAAAATATATAATAACTAGAAATATACTCGTTTCATGTAATAATTTTTAATAACATCACAGATAGATTATTTAAGTCTATAGTTTGAACATAACAATGCAAGAAATATTTATTTTCAAAAATATGCTTGTCTTATCGCTTTTTCCTTGAAATTAAAATGTTATCTACAACAAACAAGAAAAACATCCACCTTTATTTCACTAATATTTCTATTATCATGTCCACGATATTATTTCATCATAGTTTGAGACATGAAAGATTGTTAATAATTTAGTCGTTTTTTCGTTATCCTGTCCTTCTATATATATATATATATATATATATATATATATATATATATATATATATGTGTGTGTGTGTGTGTGTGTGTGTGTGTGTGTTATGTAATTCTTATTTTGTAAATTTAAAATAGAGAAGAAACTTTAGTTAATTACTATAGTCTGAAATAAAACCTCACTTCATATCAAACAGTTTATGCTTTTATGAACATGTCCTATTTATTTTATAACATTATTAACTCTTCTGTGCCTTGTTTCGTATTTTATGTGAACAGTGTATTAATGTTTATTTTATGATCAGAAGATCGAACCGACTGGTATAAAAATTTGTACTTCATCTATTAGCTATAAGCTTTTTCAAGCCATATATAAATATATTTATATATATATATATATATATACGTGGGTCGTTTGATAAGTTTGGTAATTTTTTATGGTGTGGTGCCAGCATTCATTTGGAAACGTCAAGGCTGTCAAGTGTCACTTCTCAAACTAGCATAGGCGAAACTTCAGCCAGAAGCGACACATTGTACACGTTCTACAGATATTCGAAGCTAGCATTGTAGCAGTTGCCGCAAGAATGGAACAAAACGAGCAAATCTTTTTGCGTCGATTCGTCTCTATGGATGAAACATGAATTCACCACTACATACCTGAGTCGAAGCAGCAGTCAAAACAGTGGGCAACTACTGGTGAAAGAGTGCCTAAGAAGGTGAACACCATTTTGTCGGCTGGAAAAATGATGGCCACCCTTTTTTTAGGATTCCTAAGGAATCATCCTGATCAACTACTTAACGAAGGCAAAAACGATAATAGCAACCTATTATGTAATATTATTAGACAGTTTGAAACAAGAAGGGCCTTGACTGGGGAGCAAAAAAGTACTTTTCAGCAGGACTACGCTCCGTCCCACAAATCGACCGATACAATAGCAAAATTGGAAGAATTAGGTTTCAAATTGATTCCTTATCCACCCTATTATCCGGGTTGAGCCCTGTGCGACTTCTTCCTCTTCCCAAACTAGAAAATTTGGTTCGTTGGTTCGTTGGTTCGCGTATTTTGCAGACTCACTAAACCAAGTGTATAGCCCTCAATGGAGATTATGTTGAGAGGTAAAATCGATTTTTTCAAAAAAAAAACGGTGTTTAACTTATTCTTTTATCATACTTATCAAACGACCCTCATATATATATATATATATATATATATATATATATATATATATATATATATATATATATATGTCTGCATACACTTGTACAACAGAAAATATTACTTCGCATTTTCATCGATTTTCCAAGGTACTTTACAGAACAGATATTTTTATGAACAATACAAAAGAATTTTAATGAAAAACATTACCGTTGCATTCCATCCGATGACAACGAAAAATGTCAAAAATGCATGTAATAATTATCCAATTATTTCACGTTGTACGTTAAATGTGAAATTCAGAAATGTTATTGGAAAAAACTTATTGAAAAAAGATGTGTGTGTAGGTGTCGTTCCCGAAACGATTTTTTTCCAAATACATTTATACATTTCCCAACTTCGTTGTATTAAAACGATATAAGTACATATATATATATATATATATATATATATATATATATATATATATATATATATATATACTGAATAAAGGTAGATGGAAAAAGATACGTTTTCAGTACATTTTAATTGTGTATTTTTTTATAATACTTATTATGTCACTGTAATAGAACGAATAAATTTAAAAATAATATTTGGTACGAGAATTCCGTCTAAATCCTTTTTTAACTCATTGTGTAGTATAACATCACTGTATTTTATCACGATTAAATACAAGAACAAAACTATAGCGAACGCTGACAGGAAACCAACATACTTTAAATTAAATCCACCCTTACACTCTCGGCTTCAGGCAGTAGACCACATAATTCTGAACTGGCGCAGCTACATTCTCTCTATATCTGTTCAGTATTATATATATATATATATATATATATATATATATATATATATATATATATACGTTCATATATGTATATATATATATATATATATATATATATATATATATATATATAATACGTGACAGTGGCAAAGTATGTGGCACAGACTGTTAAGACGGCTACTCCAAATCCGGTCGACCATTCTGATTCGTGGTTACCTTAGCTTTTCATTTGCATGTTACAAGAGTCATAACCTTCCAGACCGATAAACTTCTTCAATGAAATTTTACACTCACAAGAGTCTTGACAATAATGAAGGAGATGTTCTAAATCAGTCTTTAATATTCGTTTCTGATTATTCAATAGAATTAATTGTATTTCCAGTCGCATTCCAAAATGATTTTCTTCCCTAATTGTCAATCCATTAATTAATTCACAGTTCAATATTGATTTAATTGACACGAATGTATTTAAATCATTTTAATATTATTATCTTTATAAGATTAAACAATATATGCATTACTTATAAGTAGTTATTAATATAGATATGTAGTTTTTTTTTCATACTTTCCTTAGTAGTAAGAAAATTAGTACATTTTATTGATTAAAAAAAAAAACAAATTATTTATTATAATTTTTTATAATGTATATGAAATATAAGAGATTTCTGATTAAACATAGTACCCAAATTATCAGTTAATCCAACATTAAAATCTGTACTCAAACAGATCGAGTAGTGTAAAAAGTACAAACATTTAAAATTATTTAAAACAAATACATGCAAAATTAATTAATCATTGAATTATTTAATTAAATTATATCATAACTCCCTAACAGACAATTTAAACGTATTATAACGTATTATAATTCATTTTTTAAAAATCTACATTACAACTATTTCAAAAAATGTTTTGATTCCATGAAACAGTTCCAAATATTTACATTCAGATATAAATGAAATGTTATAATTGCTAAAACAGTAAAGGAAAGTGTTGAAAAATGAATTATTTTATACTCCACAAATCTATATTTTTAGATTTTTCTGTGCCATAGTATTGTAATTGAAATGAGCTCTAGCAGTAATAAAACATGATCAATAATAATTTATTCTTCATTTTTAACAAGATTTTTTCCTATTTATGGAATGAGAAATAGTTCAATTATGAAAGTGATTGTTGCAACAGTATCAGATCAGTATTGTGAGTAAGACAGAGATTAATAGAATTCAATAATGATAATACAAATCAGTTGAAAAATATTGACAGTACTGAAATGTGTTACAACTGCATGAAATGACTTTCGAACAAGAATCATTTGATACAAATCTAGAAAGGCAAAGCTTAAAATTTTCAAACTATACAGTCAGATTTACACTCTTTTAATACAACAAATTAATATTGTGGGACAAATGTTTTTAATACAAAGAATTAATTCTCTTATCCATACTTAAATCAATTAAAAATATAACATATTATAAAACTTTCTATTAATAATTTTAGTATAACATTTTTTATTAAAAATTGATATACTGGCACCAAGAAAAAATACATATTACGTTTTCCATGAACTAATATCTAATTAAATAAATCTGTTCAGACAAACATCAAATTATATAGACAGTTACATCAAAGATGATGAATTGACGTGTTTTTTTCCCTATAAATTATACTTATCATCGATAGTAACCATAAAATATATTTTTATTTTTCAATCGGGAAATAACCAGCATCTTTAATCACTAGTGTTTTTGAAACACTCTGTAATAAGAATAAATTATAGAAATATAAAAAATCTAATAATATATGTACGCATATATATATATATATATTTTAAACATATGATAATTGAATTGAAAAATTCAAAAATTATTTTGAATTATGTAAATAATTTTCATTGTGAAATTATAACAATTAAATAAAATTTATTTTATAAAGAAGTTAATTACGTTGAACAAATTCATTTAAGAATTACTGAATAGTTTAGAAATTATTATGCTTCCTCTTAGATGCAAGATTATACATGAATATATATATATATATATATATATATATATATATATATATATATATATATATATATCTGTGTGTGTATGTGTGAAAGCATGTTTGTTGTCTATATATGTACGCTCACTACTTCCACTTATTAAAATATTTTTTATAGACATAATTACGTTACACTTTGTTTATTCGCCCAACAGAATTCTCTATTTACTTACTGGAGAGCAGGTTTTTTCATTTTGTTATGGATTCACTTGAAATATATTTAGAGTATCCATATGAATATCTACTTTTTGTTGATTGCAAAAATTCTCAAATAGATAAAAGTGTTTTATGATATGAATGTGTTCTTTAGAAATTCTAAGTATATTTATAAAAATTTATGATTATTCCACAACACTGAAGTATTTTTTACACTGAAAGTATATAAAATATATTAAATTCTGATAGATATTACACTTCTTCTTTATACTGATATTATATTTTTTTTTATATTTTGATATAAAAAATGCTGTATAAAAAGTTTTTGACTGTTTTCAGCCTTAACATATTTTTATAATATTAATTTTAGTTCAATATTTTATTTTAATTTTTAAATAACATATATATATATATATATATAAATGGATAAAATTTTATTCAATTATTTAATATAATGAATATATTAATGGGTATTAAACGTAAATCTATTATTTGTGACAGAACAGAACATTCTTTTGAAAGATCTAATCCGTTTGTTGCGAGTTTTAGTAAAGATTTAGGGGAAAGATTGATAACTGTGTTCACTGTTGTTAATTACCCTAATTAGTAGTGAAGAATTTCCAGCTTCGAAATGTAAATTGTCATTGGTATACAGAAAGGGGGATTTTTAAGCTGCATTTCACGCAGATTTTACTTTTGTAACATTTCCTTTACAAATGTATAATCAACAATACATACACACAAGCACATAAACACACACACACATATATATATACATATATATGTATGTATCTATATTTGTGTATGTTACTTTAGGCAATATTATATTATTAAATCTACTTTGTAGTCGTTTATATTTTCTGACTGAAATAAAAACTGAAAATTATCTTTAAAAAATATGCTTAAATTTCTTAGATCCTATCAAAAAAATAAAAGCAATGTTTTCGTTAAAACGATATGATATTTGATTTGAATTGAATTTAGAAAAAATAAATTTTGAACTTCCATTACCATTTTGAGGATCAGACTTTTTTAACAATTAAAGTTTTTTTTATAAAATGTATCTTACAAATCCGTTCAGTTAGACCAAAATTGACATCAAAATTACATTAAAAAAACAACATAATATAAAGCAAACGATATACAAATTAGTTAGAAGTTATTATTTTGAAAACATAATCAAAATTAAGTATTGAATTTTATTGATTTATCGTTTAAAATATGTATCAGAATGTCTAAAAAAATAATTAACTTTTTTCGAATCCCACACCCATCGACTTGTTTAATCTTATTTCTGCAACCATTAATAAGGTTAAAATATAATTTTCTTAAAAAATATAATCAATACTTCAAGGATTTCGAAGTATTATCATGAAATCTGTATAAAATTTATACCAAAACCTGTTGATATTAATAATTCAATATACCCCTTATTATGAAAAATTTCATTTATGATTAATGAAGTATTAAAAAATACATAATACGATCCAATCTGATAAAATGTTATTAAATATAAATGCGTTGAGATAAGAACACTTTAATTTATTCAAAGTGAATTTTATGTACATTTTATAAACCGACTTTGTTATTATTTTTCTGTGTAATAAAATATGGCTGTTGCTTTGCATCAAATAAAAATAATTATCAATCAATTGTTGTTTACCAATTAATTATATCAATCAATTGTTGTTTATATGATATTTAGTTTTTTTGATTGATGACAAAACTTGCTAAATATCGACGTTTTCATTTTTTATAGAACAACAATTTTCATTAATGAGTTTTTAATTGATATCAATTATCATATTTTGTAATAAAAAAGGTTATATTTTTCATGATTAATGATTAAATGAACATTGATTTTGTGCCGAAAATAATATTTTCATTACATATATATATATATATATATATATATATATATATATATATATATATATATATGAATAATATGAAATTTTCATAACTTTTATTCAGAATTAATTATTTTGCAAAAAAAACTAAATAACGTATTATAATGAATAAATGTTGTAAAATTTTACACTTTTGAATGATTATATTATAATTGATTTTTTTTCTAAATGAAGGATAAACAATTTAATCTGTCAATATTTTTTTTAAAAAAATAGCTTGTATCTTAATTACTGGTTTAAATAATAACATTATCAATAACTAGGTATATAAATACCATACATTGCTAGTGTTATGTATTCAGAAATACAAATATTGTCAGTGTAAATTTGAATTCGAATTTAACATCCCGACTAATTAGATTGATATATTTTATGTGATTATCATTGACATTATTCGTATCATTTATATTGAAAAATATTCAATCATGATATTGTTTATTATACATCTCTATTACATGCAATTTAAATATATAAATATAAAAAGAATCCGTAAAAAAAATAAATGACGCTGAACTTTAAATTATTTCTTCAGTTCTAATTCTTTATTTCGATAGTTTTTTTTTTATTTTATTTTATAAAATTAGATATCTCGAAACCATAGAATATAAGAATGGCCAGAAGAGAAATAATGTATTAAGTCTATATTTGGTACAGATCGATAAGCCAGCACGAAAGTTAATCAAATGATGTTAAGAAAAAAAATTGAATGAATTATTTATTGGTAAAGTTTTCGACTCGAAATTATAAAGATTACAGCTATGCAAATGTAAAATAATTCTCAAGTTATTTATTACTTAAAAAATCCAATTACGTCGAGTTCTTTTGATACATATAACATGACCTGAAACCTCGACACGATCCGGACTTTCAATACATCTGTGTGCTACGATTTAATACACTATAAATCAAGTTTTTCCGGTGCAATAATTTCACTAATACAGTTTTGAATATACCGTTTGTGGTTTTGTTATTGGCATAAGATGAGTGAACACGTGTGTGGAACATGTCAATGATTCAATACAGTTTAACGGTTCTCGCAGCCGCTGGCAGACTATATATCTGTATGTTGAGTGTGTGTGTGTGTCACACTCTTGTCGGGCACGGGAGGGACTTAAGCAATGTCACGTTGGTTTTGTAATCTAGACAAATGCTATCGTTCGCACTGGAAACGTATTGTCTTCAGTAGACAGCCACCACCCTAGATGTGCATTTATACATTCACGAATAACATTAAAAACACATTTCTGCACTCCACAATGTGCTATATTTAGTGGAAATTTAAGTATTACGCGTACTAAATCTATTTTAGATAAGATTTGTTTTATGTTTTTCTTCTTTAGTGCAGATGAGTTTTATGATCAACCATTTTGTGTTTCAAATAAATTGCAAGTCGGAAATTATTCCGTTAGAACTTTTAAATTAGTTTAATGTATTTTCATATATATGTACATACACACACACACACACACACACATATATATATATATATATATATATAATTATTATAAACAGAAACAAACTCATCCGATGTACTTATAAAACAATGCAATTTAACAGTCACTCACATTCAAGAAAATGTTTTATTAAATACTAATGAACAAATTTAATCTAATTTTAAAAGAATATTATTTTTTATATTGGCAAAACCGGAACCAATTCTAAATATTATTTTTATTTGAGTTATATAAATGTATTTTATATTTAATTTAAAAAATATACAAATTAATATATTGGGTTTTATTTTTTTAAAAAAAAGAACGTTTTAACAAATATTTCAAATAATAAATAATGTAGGTTGTTGTAAACAAAACTCTGTAAGTAAGAATAGATATTTTTAAATGATTCTAGTTAAATTTACAAGGAAATACATGTCAGTATTAATAAAACTACTTTTAAACGATCGGACTGACCACTTGTCTTCTAACCTAAAGGAAACGGAAGATGTGTTTAAATATTTATTATTATTTCTCCAGCCAGTGATTATGACCTCCAAAACCGATTTTAACAAAATTTAATATTCATACTATTTCTATTAATAAAATAATAATAAACGTACAATTATCTGTTTAAAATAAAACTATTCTCGAAAATTACTTAGACGTTTTTACATAAAATTACTACCGATTTCGTACTTAAATATGATTCAAATTTTAAAAAGAGACAGTTATGATTTAAAGACTCAGAAATACAATTCATTGAAAACTTAAAAGTTGTTATTAATTACTTGTTCATTCAATCAGTTTTTATGAGTTTTATTTTTACAGTTATTTACTTTAATAGAAGTGTTATTATTCTATGGATAAATCTTCTCACTTGAAATTATTTTTTTTCAAACGTTACCAAAAACAGCAATGTAATGTTTCCTAAACAATTTATATTTTTTAATGTCAACATACCATTATATATATATATATATATATATGTAAGTATGATAGTATTTATGTATGTAAAAAAAATAATTAAAATTATATTCACTAAAGTTCAGTCCAATCATAATTTTTATTTATTTTCCAGTGGTACACTGAGTAGAAACTATATTAATTTAAATATGCTAATTAATGTAATAATTATCTTCTGTTTAATATACATGATTTTCATCACCTAATTGTTATGAATATAACATTCATCTACTGTTAAGCATTCTTTAAATTTTACATAATGGCAACGACTTTACTTACAAACCATTTAATGTACGTGCTAGATCATTACAAATTACTCGATAATGCTCTACAGGAAATCAATTTCATGAACGCTATTTTTATTTGGATATAAATTAAATTCTGTGAAATGTATTAGAACGCGTAGACAAATCAAAACGAGAAGAAAAGTGAGCCATAAAATAATAACAGAAAAACAACGATAGTTACACAAAGGTCTACTTCGAAATAATAATATTAGAATGTGAAAAAGGGAACAGAAACGAATGTAGATTTCAATTTAAATAAGACGATTTCTCTTCATTGCAAAGTTCGTTATGTAGTCGTCAAATCGGATTTTTTCGCGTGTATATTTATACAATGATGAAGGGAAAAATGTAAGCGATGACATTTTTCGAAGTAGCAAAAATAATTCCGTTGAAATATACAACGCTCTAGGCAATTGTTCCCTTATCGTCTCTAGGGATCAGCCATGATAATAATCGTTAACGTTATGCGTTTGTGTACGGGGAAAAAAGAAGAAAAAGTACTTTGCACAACGGCAAACAGCGCAGTCAGTGAGATTCTTAAATGTTATGCGGGAGGCGTCAGGTAAAATATTCCTCCCCTGTACTACCGTATCTACTTTTCTTCGATGTCCTCAATCATATAAACTTATTGTTCGTACCGAAATAGAATTTTCCACAAGCCAATGTAAATTTGAATATATACATAGATATGTATGTAAGTATTTCATATACATACATACATACATATACATTTATATATATATATATATATATATATATATATATATATATATATATATATATTATCAAAAACTAGTTATAAGAACGCTTGTAACAAAATCTTATTTAACATGTCAAAAAAAAGATCATATCTACATATTTTAGAAAATCTTATTAAAAATCTTATCATCATTTATAAAACGTATAAATTAAAATTGTGTCTATCTGAATACATACTAGTATTATAGACAATTTCTCTGTTATGTTCTCTTTAAAATTTTCCTTTTTTGTTAAATTTTAAAATTAATCACTTATTACTACTTCGTGTAATAGTTGAAAAATAAAAATATATATTTGATTAAAAATAGATAACCTACCAAAATTTCCTATGAAAAAAACTATAAATTATTGAATTGAAGTCCAGAAACAAAATAAAAATGTTACAATTTTAATACTGTGTGTATATAGTATTATGTATATATATATATATATATATATATATATATATATATATAGATGGATAGATAGATTTTATAACTAGTTGAAAAATTTGAAGCAATAACTTAAAGAAAATTAATTACTTCAACTATAATGAACGTGCTGTACTTATTATTATATCCTATTTATATAATTTTAACTGTACCTTCTATACTTATTATATTTATTTATGAATAAAACAGTTGTTCATATTCATGATGAACACACTATGTACACATATTTTATTAAAATTTTTCATTACTTAAATATTCTATTTCCCTAATAATTTCCATACTTATACAATTTTCCTGTTCAATAGAATATATTTATTTTAAAAAAATAAATATTTGTAAAACATCTAATTTGTTTCTACATTAATTATTCATCTTTCTATTAGGTGTATAAATTAATTAGGTGCTTTTTTATAGAAAATGAATGTTTACAGAAAAATGGAATACATTTAAACCCTCAAAACAATCCCAATTATTTTTTTGTATAGCTTTGCTCTATCTGTGTGATAATTGACGAATACTCTTGACGGGTTTGAGTTGATGAAATCATTTTTGGATCTCTTCCACTGTTTAAACGTTTGTTTCATGTTTTATATAAAACAACACTTTTCATTAAAGCTGAACAAATCATTCTCGCGTTTTCAGCAGCATTTTTTTCAGCTGGAATGTTAAAAGTATGGAATGCTTTCGGATGCAATCGTGTTCAATACTGTTTTGTGGAGTTATGCCAACTGATCAACCAGAATATATAGTATTTTTAAATATTAAGATTGACGCTTCAACATCTTGAAATGATGAGAAAATATTTTAATTTAAAACAGAATTATCGTTGATTAAATTTAATGGCAGAGAATTATTTTTTAGACCTAATAAATTATATGAAAGGCCCACCATATTGTTTTTAAACTTTGTTTTATTTTTTCAATTTTAATTTCTGTTTGAAAGTTGTTATATTTAATATATATATATATATATATATATATATATATATATATATATATATGTGTGTGTGTGTGTGTGTATGTGTAATATATTTCAGTCTAATATTAAATAAATAATAATCAACTTTGTAAATAAGTGTAAGTTTATATAATAAATAAAGAAACATCCGCTGCTTGAACATTTTAAATATGAATAGAATATTTTGTTAGAACATGGAAACTTCGTACACATTATATTATTTAACTTATATAAATAATAAATTATTATTCACTATCTTCCCTTGTATCGGGGATACGTTGAAATATTCCTTAAGTGCGATTAATATCGAATAAAAGTTCACTTATGTATAAAATTCTAGCAAATTGCAATTTTAAATTTGTGCTTTTAAACATTTATTCGATTCTATAACGTTAGTTTTTTAAGTATTTATATTTTTTGTTAACTAAAATATAAATAATAAAATATTAATTTTGGAAAATATCTTTATATTTTATATACATATATATATATATATATATATATATATATATATATATATGAAACTTCAATCTAAATAAATTTAAATCATTTTTAATTTTATTTCAATGTTTTTAATTAATAATAACAAAAAATAAAACTATATAAACTGGAAAACTACAACACAGTGTCAATTTCTTAAATGTATTTTTAATTTTTTCTTTCATTTGATATTAATAAAATCAAAGTAAATATATAAAAACATAATCCTTCAAACTATTTTCGAATGTTTTTTATAAAAATTATAAAAAAATTCTAATATGAAGAAACTGTTAACAGAATTGCTCATTGCAATTAAAAACTATTACGATTACCAATTCTATATTCTAATTTATAATTTAATAATTTTCTTAAAAGAAACCAATTATAATGAGATATAAAATTGTGCTTTATTTAAAGCACTTTTAATATTTTTATATGAATATATTCTAGTGTTGGATTCTAAGGTTAATATAATAAATTAAACACTGTTTTATTTCTATTATTTTGTACACTAATCTGTTACACTCTACATGTTTCACTATTCATTTTTATAACATCTCCATATTAAATATTAAAATATTTTACTAACATAAATTAAATAGCTCTATAGTTAGTGAAACAAACGCAAAGAATGTTACAAAATGTTCGTATAAACATTTAAATTATAAAAATCAATACACAAAATAAAAATGAACGATTTTCTATCATTTGTATAGCGCTAATTTTGTTGCATAAATTATTCTCAGTGAGTTCTAAACCCATTTGTCAAACTATATGTTCAATAACAGCCTTAGGCGAGGCCTGTGGTTTGCCAATGCATGCAAAAATACTTTCCCTGTTTGTAAAATGAAATCGGCAAGAATTTTTAAATTATAATGTTACGTTCGACATTATAAAATAACTGTTAGTATTTATTTTACTAGACCATATATATATATATATATATATATATATATATATATATATATATATAGTACAATTCTTATACCTGACCATCTAGAATAGAACTATTTAAAATTATTTCTTAAAACAACACAAAAACATTTTTCGTCTAGTCAGCATTTAAAAATGCGTTCACAAACTTTCTGTCTAGTTTTGCAATATTTAAAGTTGTTTTTTCCGAGTAGAAACTTTAAAACTATTCGTCGAGCACAAAAAAAAACTATTATTTTCTTTCGTTCTTAATCAACATAACTTGTAACAAAAGTTTTTTATCACGTAACACTGTTGTCTTGAATGGTTTGGGTACGTTAATCCAGGATACCAACTTTCTTTGAAGAATTGAAGATACACCAGTTTCTTATTGAATATAAACTTCGAACGATATAGGATATCAACTCGCCTTTTTTTATAAATCTTTTATAATTGAAAAATTTTGTTCAGCATGTAAGAGAAAGGTTTCCTGATGAAACTTAAAAGTATACGTTGAAATGCTATCATTATAAGCATCTGTATAAGTTTAAATATTTTTATAATGAGATTCAAAGATGAATATTGTATATATATATATATATATATATATATAATGTATATATATATATATATATATATATATATATATATATATGATTCTTTTTACAGTTTTCTTTAAAAAATATTTTATTAAAATTAATTTATCCTCAATTTTCGATACAACTGATTGAAAAAATCAACTAGCAGACAAAATAAATTTAAAGGATGTAAAATAAATATAAATTTAAACAATATTAATAAAATTTAATCCATGTAAGCTATCTAGAAATTTATAAAAAATATTTTATTAAATAAAAAAATCAAAATCTCATTAGTATATAAAAATAATCATTAGTAAAACCAAACATTTCTCATAAACTTTAATATTTAATGAGATTATGTTGCATGCATCTGTATCCAATCAGCTATTTAATGAAAATAATTCTTTTTTTAATTACCAAGTATAAAAATAATATACTGAGAAGAATACAGTATTAACTATTGAATGTATAACATTCTCCACTAAATACTTGACAAGATATTGTACAAATTAAATCTTATTTGAAAAAAAATAGTACTTCAAATCGTTGCTGTATTATCTTTCTGCATGTTCGTCAATTCAGAATCATTTCATAACTCAAGAACAATAGCTTTAAAAAAATCTATAAAATTAACACAGTTTTACAAATTACTGAAATTTAAAAGTGTTTATTAAATTCATATATTTTTTATCACTTATGCAATCATTTCTAGATACAAACATATTTTTTTTCAAATATTCATTTGAAAACGTCCACACGAAACATTCAACACCGTTAATTTAGAAAGTGAAAATCTTTAGGATATAAAAAATCTTTTCAGCAGGATCATCTCGTAAAGCTCATACATACATACATACATATATATATATATATATATATATATATATATATATATATATATATATATATATATATGAACAGCAGTATCCGTAGTTATTACAAATGTGTCGACATACACCGACAATAAATTCATGATTTCATGGTCCAGCAACGACTACACGTTCACATTCCAATCTCCGAAACACATTATTGCTTGAACATCGAACTGCCACTGTATTTCCGACTGAATATCCACACTTCCGATCTTTTTCTTCCAAATGCTGACGTTCGCACGTCATGACGGACGCGAGGTAACGAAAATCGACCGATAAAATGGTTTGTTCATGTCAGATGTTAGGCCGGACATCGATCCAACCAGAATACCAAACCAGATCAGACGTTCATACATGTTATTGAATACATAGATTATATATATATATATATATATATATATATATGTATATATATATTGACTGATGTTATTGTATACCATAATAATAATCAAACATTGGTATCAACTTTAAAAATAATTTGTGGACTTGAAATATAAATGATTAATTGAAACTGTTTTTAAATGTAGTTACCATAAAACATTTAAACAGTTTGTGAAACAAATTGAGAGCATGTGAAAAAATAAAATTCAGTTATAATGTTCCAAGTCTAAATTCTGTTCAACAGTGAGTGAAAAGAATAAATAAAAAAATAAAGCTTACAAACAAATACCATACTGCGATTCCAAACATCATAATTGGAAAATCAAACAAAAAACTGCTATTTCATAAATCTGTTTTGTAATGTTTTATTATTATTTTTTGTATAGCTTAGGGCGAACGTTAAGTCCTCTCGGCAGTTTATTTGTTAATTTATTAATTAGATTTATGTTCATTGGGCAATTTTATCATTTATTCCACTGAAAAGCAGAAATATATTGTACTAAGTGGGAAAAAGTATTCAAATTATTTTGTACAAAATGTATTAATATAAAAGCCTGTACATGTTTTATTTTTTATTCGTTGAGATAAACTTATTAATTTAATTTAAATTAAGATTTTTATTATTCTATTGGTTTATATTCAACATACTTTTTAATAAGTGTGTTAAACACAGAAAATATCGTGAGAAAATTATTAATTTATCAACTTGTGATTACTTTTAAATATTTTAACAAAATCTGATGAGAAATTTCTCTGCAACAAATACTTTAATATTTATTGTTTAATCTTTTGATTAAGAAATATAATTCCACGCATATCTTGCAATATCTTTTCTACTGTATACCATTGTATTTTATACACTCTCATTTTTCTATAGTTTATTTCTTTATTTTTATAATAGTCATTCAGAAAATATATTCTCTCTTTAAAAAACTATTATTTAATAGAAATCAGACATTTTTCTACCGAATTACTTTAAAACAAATATCAAATTTATTTCATTCTCCACCGACACACACATATATCAAATTATATCTAAGTGAAAACTTATTTTAATACATCGATATACATTTTAAACAATATTATTTATTTATTTCCAACCAAAAAGTACACATTTTTTATTCTACCAGAAAAATATTATAATATAACTTCTTTAAATACATTTTCTTTCTTCAAAGATTCATTTTCTTTATTTATCAGTTTTTTTAACTAAAAAGTTGCCAATGGAACATAAAATTAATTTTGTAAGCATGTTTAATTTTATATATCATTCAAAAAAGCATCAACTTTATTTACAATTATTTTTTAATAATTAAAATTTCAACATGCATTTATCTCACTTTAAAAAACGCAAATATAATTATTTAATATGTGAATTTTTATTTATTTCTAAATTAAACTATTTCTTCAGAATTATTTTCATAAAATGTTAATAATTCTTCTTTATTTAATTCCATTAGGAAATAAATCATATTCAAGCAAATATAAATAAACTGTTTTCTTGTAATAAATATTACAATTTATATATACATATATATATATATATATATATATATATATATATATATATATATTTGTATGAGACATATTTACTAAAAATACCATTTTACTTTTAAATAAATTAACATACGTCCTTCCACACCAGTTGAAGTTTAACTCCCTGAATTATAAAGTCAATAGTAGGGTTTTAGTAGTAAAATTAATGGAATTATACCCTGCACAGTCCTTACGCCTTAAAACCTCAAATAGCTAATTGAAGGGATATGCAGTAGGGGAAACACATAAAACATGTTTGCAGGAACATAATTATCTCTCTAGTAAAATAAATATTAGCCGCATTAAATAAATAATCACATTTTAAGTATATATAATTTTAGAAGTAAATATCATTATTTATTCAATAAATAATTTGTTTTTGTCCTTGAACGAAGTGTATTATGAAAGACAAATAAAAGAATTTTCAAAATAAAATATATGTATTACATATTATTATAAAATTATCTTTAATTTCTAATTATTTCTTTAAATATTACATGATTTTAATAGATTTATTTAAATTAAATCTAATTAAATTCGAAAATATGTAATTTATTTGTTAAATCAGTTCAATATATATATATATATATATATATATATATATATATATATATATATATATATATATATATATATATTAAGAAATGATTTAAAAATTGTGTGAAAATTAGAAACATTTATATTAATCATAGCAATCGATTGATAAATATCATTTATCGATGCCATAATGAAGTACAATTTGGAAATCTTTATCAAAACTGATTACATTCTATAAAACAAAACCGATGCATTATTTTGAATAAAATTTTATATAAATCGATGCCAGTATATTTAATGAATGTAACTTTAAATTTATCTTTAATGCATTTTTAAAAAAAAATTCTCAGTTAGAAATGTGATTATTTGATGTGTTCGCTACATAGCAGTTTCATATAAAACTATTCAGACTACATCTATGATATTTAGATATCAAATTAATATATTTATTCATACATTTCATTATCAGACTAATTCGTTTAATTTGTACACACATTTTGTCACTACCGTACTTTTTTTTGTCATTAAAATGCATAGTTTTTACACAAATACTCAGGCAGTAAAGTAAATTTGATATGCATACCACACAGGAGAATACAAATTAATATATAAATATATGATCTTTTTACTCCATTTGAACAAAATGTCAATTCAAATTTATACACAATATTATCTTTATAAAAACTAACATTTTTTTAACAACGCAATAATTCGAACTGGAGATGAGTTTTGAAATGTTTATATAATATTTTGAAATTTATGAAGTCTGTAATAAATCTGATAAATTTATCCTGTTCTTGTTTTCTGTTATTTTAATAAACAAAAGTAATAAATGTATACAACTTTAACATATATTCATTAAATATGCTCTCAAGAGATTAATGAAAGATGACTTATTTCACAAAACTAGATAGGAACTACAACAAACCAACATGATAATTAGTTCATTGCATATATTTATTATATATATATATATATATATATAGGAACCGCATTTATTCAGCTCAAACGAAACCAGGCCCAATCCGGATGACTGAAATTCCGAATAATCCAGAAAATTCGTTAACGACATAAATAACACAGTTTATATACATGTAGGTTTATATACTGTTGGGTGAGATGGGGCATTGTCAACTAACAATATCGCTTTCAGTGGAAAACCTTCTTTTTTTAAGTGACTTTGTACACTTGTCACGAAATTGTGAAAAAACGATTCCTTAAAAATCACACTATCCATGTAAGCACTTTTCAGAGACTTGTAAATAACTGACAAAAAAAATGTTTGTGTTTTAAAGCACATGGTTTAACAGCTTTTCCAGACAATATAAGGGTTAATTTATGTTTCCCTGAAGCATTACTGCAAGCAAGCAATGTGATCCTCTCTTTTCTTTTCTAGTAGCCTCTGGTCGAATTTTCTAATTTCGAAGCTAAGGTCTTTCCTGGTAATATTTTTAAAAATACCAGTTTTATCAGCATTATAAATTTGATCTGGATTTAACTCCGTAGACTCAATTATTTTCCTTTTTAAAATGTTTACTACCTACAATATCACCGGAAAGGCTCTCATCAATTTGATGTACACCATAACGAATTTTCCACCTGTTTAACCAACCTAGACAGCAGCATTTGTTTTTTAAATCAATGCAATTTTTATGCATCTCAAAAACATAACGCAACATTTCTTTACATTTTTATTCGGCAGGAAAGTAGCATTTTTTTTATAATTGAAAATCTTAACAGATTAGAACAAATTTTATAAAATATTGAGTAAATTCAAAGAACATGCCGACGGAATAAATAAAAATGAATATTATATGTCAATTCGTAGAAAAATATCTATTCTTGTAAGCTGCAACATCATACTCAGTCAAGAATATACTGACGAATTTTTTGATTTTTTCGCGATTATAGATTTTCCTTATGTCTAACTTTCATATTTCTGAGACAGGGATTATATTTTATAATCCGGATGAACCGGAAATTCCGATAAACGAAGTTCCACTGTATATTGTACATATATATATATATATATATATATATATATATATATATATATATAAATCAATATATATTTTAAAAACAACAAAGTTGAAATATAGTTTTATTCTGCACATTGACAAAAATTATAAAATTCTCATCTTGTAAACTCATTTAATAATAATATTCCCTTCTCATGACAAGATTTTATTATTTTCAATAATTTGTTTTATTTCTAACTTAGTTTAATACATACCTACATACATGCATATATATATATATATATATATACATATATATATATATATATATATATATATATGTAAATTTGTAAATATATAAATCAATATATATTTTTAAATGGACAGAGTTAAAATATAGTTTGATTCTGCACATTGACAAAAATTATATTATTCTCATGTTATAAATTTATTTAAAAATAATATTCCCTTCTCAAGACATGATTTTATTATTTTAAAATAATCTGTTTTGTTGCTTACTTATTTTAATATATAGCGACCTCAATACACATCGATCATTGAAAAATAAATATAAACTCTTGTGACTAGCTTAAAGATAAAAATAATGTTATTTTATTGAACGCGTACGGGGTGACTTTATTATATTTCTTTTATATGCTTAAAATAATATTCGTGAGATATAACTAATATTAAGAAAAAAATATAGTTTATATCACGCAGAGTTCACAGTATTAATAAAAGTCAGCAGAAACAATACGGGTAGGAAATAGATTTACGAGAAAAATCCAACCCTAAGAAATTATGACGACCTGCCACCTATGCATCCATGCTGTGACTATGGTATCGATATGATAGCGTGGGCAGCTCACAACCTATGCACATGGACAGGTATTACTAGTTATGAGAAGCCCGTGGGGTCCTTGAAGTGGTCTCTGCGGCTGCGAATAGTGTGTTGGGTCAGCGAGGCGAGCGTGGGTCAGTGCCCGGCACGGACACCACCTGAACGAACGCACGGCGGTCCCGCTGTATGATGCGTACCACAGTAGCGGACGCAATTACGCCGCTAGAGACCTCGGCTCGTGTAACTGTGTATATTATCTGCACGTATGTGTGTTAGTTTGTGTGCCTGATCTTCTATGTGTGTATACACACACACACATGTACGTTCAGAGCTGTAATTTTAACAATTGGCGCCCTGCACTCTATAAAAGAGAACGAGTTGTTCGAAATTAAAACATTTCAATTGAGATTCGTTTGTTGCTAGTATAATTAGATTTATTAGTTTATGTTATCCGTTCCTGAATTGTATGAACGTGTAGTTAAGAATCTAATATACATATAACAGTAATTTTCTTGCAACATATTCTTCATTAACTGTATTTATTAAGATACAAATCATATTCATTATGTGAAAAAATCACTCTTATCTCTTCGAACGTTGTCACTTCAAATATCTCATTTAATAAATGTGAGAGAAGTTCAAGAAAGAATGTAAATCAAATGAACATATTTCGTTATATTTATATATATATATATATATATATATATATATATATGTTATTGATTTTTGATTGTTGCTTATGTGTATTTCGATATCGATACCATACCCTTCAGAGCGCCAACACACAGACGGGCGTTAATGATCTTAGCTGTCGAACCGCTCTAAAAACCCCCAATAACCAACCAACCAAGGTACAGAAAAATCTATCTCGTTTTATCCAAGCTCACTGTCGATAATGAATATGTTGGTGAATGGACACACACACACACACACACACACACACATATATATATATATATATATATATATATATATATATATATATATATATATATAATAAACAATAGAACTCTACAGTTAAACCGATTAAAATAAATTTCAAGTTCCTGCACGTTCTATCAATTTCACGAATCAACTTGTTGTTAGTAAAAAAAATTAGTTATTCACGAACCATAAAGCATTTATTTTGTTGATGATAAAAAAAAAATACATACGTTAATGTTTTAACAAATAAATTTTCTCAACTTTTCGGCATTCGATTAAAAATAAATACAATAAAATAAATTTGAATCTTTGAATAACGATATAAAAGTATATATATACATTGACAATCAATTCTAAAAATAAGTATGCAGATAATATAGTAATGAAGAGTCTGTAATAATCGTTATGAGTAATAAAACAGTTCCAGAAATAGATTAAAAGATGGTTAAGGAAATAAAAATTTTCTACTTGCATTGAAGAGACTGTTAAACGAGTACATAGGAAATTAATTGTTACATATTTATATTGCTCCAGATCAATGATACGATCACTTGTGGTTTTGTATATATATATATATATATATATATATATATATATGTGTGTGTGTGTATGTGTGTGTCTACATAATACAGTGTCGTTCTTAAATATTTTTAAAATTGATTTATCGATAAACGAACGCAAAACCTTTCACAGAAAAGACATACAAATATTTCTATTCCACAAATATTTGAGAAAATCAATATTTCACAAACACAACAAACCTCAAACCTAAAATTTCTTGCAGATAACAAAAACTTCATTTAAGAAAGTCGGTCAAGTCAACTCTAAACTAGACGTCTCAAGAGACAACAAAATTCGTTTCCATTGTGTGTCACGTTTTTCGATTAAATTATTTAATTTCTTCAACTGTAGCAGAATAAACTTATTATTATTCGGTAGCACAATATCAATCAACAGAAAAGAAACGGCACATCTGTCCGTTAATGTCTTTATATAGTTTTTATGTTCTGAAAAGTAGTGTACATTTATAATAACAGCGTTTTGTCTCCATACTATAAACCATTGTTCGAGAAGGGTTCATTAATATTTTCGAAACAACAGTCTTATGGCTTTC
>CM068320.1:35794146-35891646 GCA_034766995.1 Acanthacorydalis orientalis
ATTATTTCACATTTCATAGCCGTTATATTCATTTGTGAATGCTTAGAAATCTACATACAAACAGTTTAATTTAAAAAATGATATTTTCATTGAATATAAAATTATATAGTTTAAGCATATTAACGTTTCATTAATTATAATGAACATAGAATACTTTGGCTGTTACTAAAACTAAACTTTTATCTATTACTAATTCCATTATTCAAAATATTATTTTTAAAAGTATGTCATTAAAAAAGATTTAAAAAACTTACATAAATTACATTTTTTTATATTCAAAAAATGATTAACCTTAACAGAAAAATCAATTTCTTTTAAATCTTTTCAGAATCAAAGAATAAACAGCTTATATTAGCTCGATAGGAAAATAATTATGGTTATTGTTTTCTGAATTCAAAACTTATTTTTTTTTTAATTAAAGTGCCATTTCATTTTGTTCATGTTAATATTATTTGAAAGTATATTTTTCGATCTGTACTTTGGTAATATCGATTTTGGTTTCATTATTAATTTTGCATCAAACTGGGTTATTGAATTAAAAATGTAAAAGAAGCAAATAAGGGTATTTTTTGTATGAATTGAAAACGGGTGGTCAAGCATTAGAAACTGCTTGTAAACTAAACGATGCTTTTGGTGTGGATACTGTTAGAAAACATATGGTGCACAATGGTGGTTCCAAAAATTTCATACTGGGGACGAGAACCTTGAAGATGAAGAAGGTCGCCGGTGTCCTTCTTCAGTTTTCAACGACCAACTAAAGGCGTTAGTTGAATCAGTACCACCCAGAACAATTCGAGAGCTTGCACGTTAGGTGTTAGTCATCCAACAGTTCTAGACCACTTAAAATCACTTAAATTAAAAAAATGTAAATGAATTTGAGGATCATTAACCGCTATTATTTTTCTACCAACTTAATCCATCTTATACATCGTAATAAAAAAGCTATTTTTAAATCAGTTTAATTAATATATCATCCATGAACTTTACATTCCTGATCAATTTGACTTTAATGTTCTATCATTTATAAGTATTTCTTGAACTAACTTGCAAGAAATACTTATAAATGATAAACTAACTGCACTTTACTTACCAATACTTAATCTATGCTATTTATTTACATTATTTTAGGTTAAAGTATTTAACAATTCGCTTTTTACTAATCTATTAGTATCAATATATAAATATATACATATTATAATGACTATTTTTCTGAGATATTTTTACATCCCATTTTTATATTATTATATAAACTTATAAACTCTTACATGAGTTCGTTTCTCCTAGCTGATTTGTGTTTTTCATCAATTTCAATTCACTACTTTATATCTAAATCGCGGTCATTGTGAATCCTTTCCGATTAAACGGCTATTCAACGACTAGAAATTATTTCTAATTTATTTCTACACTCAACATTAAGTAATAAATATTCATTAGATATAAATAAACATATATTACAATATTAAGTCATAAAATAACTATCATATATATATATATATATATATATATATATATATATATACCAATAAAATAATACAAAAGAGCATAGATTCAACTAGTAAAAACTTTTCATTAAAGAACGATTTATGTTCAATATAATACAATATCTTATGATACAATTCCATACACACACACACACACATTTATATAAATACATATATATATATATATATATATATATATATATATATATATGTATATACAAATACAAGAATATTTCGTAAACGAGGAAATAATAATAACAGTATATGATTGAATTAATAACGCCTCAAATACTTCAGCGCTAATGATCTTACGATTGTGAAATTATTAATTGATAAGTCTGTTTGAATAATACCAACCAAAACGTTCCTGCAAAAGCAATTCTTAGATCTTTATTCATGTATATATATATATATATATATATATATATATATGTAAACTTGTAAATATTAATGGTTAATTTTCAAAGAGAAAGATTGAGACCCATTAAAAGAACCTCTGTTCTAGTACATGTATCAAATTAGAAAACTATAAATGAGAGTTGAGAATTTTAATTCGTTATTCACTATTTTCAAAGAAGCTGTAAAAGGGTTAGAGGTATTAGTAATTTAATTAGAGGAACTGTTAAATTATAAAGAGAGTATTGTAATCAGCGAGTGAGTAAATAAAACAACAAAGTTTTCATTAATGAATGAACTGTTTTATCTGTAATTAAATGTCGAATATAAGAACTTCATAGAAGATATATTCCTTTTTTTAATTTATATTTGTAACCAAATATTTTTTCGGTCATTAACTATGAAGATTATTTCGCTGAGTAAAAACATTTTGGTATAATAATCATTATAGAAACACTATCTAGTTTCTAAACTCTTATTTACTTATACAAAAATAGTTTACAATTTTCAAACATGACAAAGTGTTAAAAATAAATAAAGGAAAGATTAATCGCTATAAGTACAATTTTTCATTTATAAAAAGATTAAAATCGATTAAATTTATTAGAAGATGACAATCATCTGTAATTTAAATCTATATATTTCACATTACTTACAAAATGAATAGTGAAACTATACCGTTCATAATAAATATGCACATATTTAATGACTCAGTTAAGAAATATTATCAAATCCAAAAAGTTACATTAATACATTAATAAAATGGATTATTTACACATTAATAAAATGGATTATTTTCTTTTAATAAATATTTTCACTTAAAACTAAAATTACCTGAATTTCTAATCAAATAAATAGAAGATAAACATTCTTATCATCTTATTTGTACAATTTATTTTTTTAAAAAAATACACACACAAGAATCAAATTGCAGCCATTTAAAAGACAGTGGTTAAATAGAGAAATCAAATAAATTATTTCTGTCGCAATACAATTTTAACTCTGGTTAAATTCAGTTTCAGAAATGAGATCTATTCTCTGCTCATAAAGTACAACAAAATGTTCTGATCAAAAACGTTGAATAAATTATTATTGATTACTTTTTATTGTTGATATTATGACAGATGCACATATTTTTAAAGAGTGTCAAGGTACAGAAAAATCTATTCCAAGTACAGAGATGTTTCTGTGCCTTAGCGCTTTCATGATGATATCATTATCATCGAAATGCATATAAACGACTATCAAAAATATTCAGTGAGTCATTCCGATTTATGTCGAGTTTCCCCGGAAACAAACACCCATCCATCAATCCGATAATTCTAAAACAACACCTACAACTTTACTTTCACTCCCGGATTAAATGACATAACGTATAGGTACCGGAACATCCCCGAAATATGAAAAAGCTTTTCATCAATGAAATGTTTTTTGACCTTGACTAATCAATAATGATTTACTGATCATTTCTATCGTTTGTGAGACGAAAAAACAATTTATTTGTGAAAAAAAAACCTTTCTCTATTAACTGTTCTTCATTCATAAAATAATTGTTTTGAAATTCATATTCTTTTTCGAAAAATGATATATAAATATTTAATACATTCTTTTCTAACATTGAAATATATATTTCAATAATATTTAATACTAAATTTTTTCTACACTTTTTCAATCTAGGTAAATAATTTTAGTTCATACAAATCTACTAAAATTATAAATAATCTCAATATAATAAACGTTTCAATTTTATATATATATATATATATATATATATATATATATATATATATATATATATATATATATATATATGTACATGTATATTTGTACCTGGATATATATATATATATATATATATATATATGTATGAAAGGACAAAATATAGCTTATATATTCTTATGTTTACTTATGTTGAAATATATTGAGTCTCAAACTGAGAAAAAAAATTTCTAAGTTCTGAAAAAGAATTTATGAGTATATATATATATATATATATATATATATATATATATATATATATACATATACATATATATATATATATATATATATATATATATATATATATACAAAAATATGTATATTAATTTTATGTCTGTTTTGAATTAATAATGAACTCAGTATTAATATAAACTCACACATACTCAAACTCACTCCCACACAAACAGTATACTACTATGAATTGTAATCTACTAATAAAAAATTTAAATATTTATTTACCAAGCATGTACACCATCCTGCGTGCGTTTGACATGAATAGCTTTAACAGAAGGTATCGATTAGTTCCAAATCATAATATATATATATATATATATATATATATATATATATATATATATATATATATATATATATTAAATACGTATTTCTCGTCACTAGAGCATGTTATCTGCACACGGTATTTTAGTATAATGAATGGTGTGATTTGAGTGACGGAGTCATTAGAGTACGTATCATGAAAAAAGAACTTTCACTCATTGATTGATCTGATGGGATGGTGGGAAAATGTCGATCGCGTGGCGACATGTTTCAACCCTAATGCTGTATGGAACAATTTTTCTTTATTTGTCTTGATCATATTCACATATAAACGAAATTAAATGAAGTATATGAAAACGTGCCGTGATTATTCATGTATAATAAACACTACACTAACTATATATATATATATATATATATATATATATATATATATATATATATATATATATATATATATATATATATATATATATATATATATATATATAATAGAAGAATTCATGCATGAAATGAAAACAAGAAAGATCTTTTTATTGTATTATATTAATTAATTTTTTGTTAAGGTTTGTTGGTTTATACATAAATAAATTTCCGAATGATGAAATTGAAATTATATTTACGAATGTGGATATTGTTAATTTATAATTTACAAAATTACATAATAAAACAAAAAAGAATTGATACTAATTATTATGTATAATTTATACTACAAAAAAATCTGATTAACATTCTTCTGATTAATTTTCTTGTCGAAATCCGTTTAATTATTAACAGTTCATCTACATATAACAGTTTTTCAGAATGAAATAATCATTAATAATGTATAATTGATTAAAAAGATATTTTTGAATCTGCAACAAAAACGTGTAAACAATACAGTTCTGACACTTTGACTAGATTCATTTCCACAAATCGATTATTTTTTTTCACCTAATATATTCACCTATGGAATCGTTCCTTTCTACATTCTTTGTGTAAAGTTCAATATGTTAATTGAATTTGCTTTATTTATTTTATAAAAAAAAAAATACTTAAAAAGTGTTATTGTTAATAATTTGATTTAATAATTATCTTCTTTAAATATTAATAATATAAGATCATTTTCTATAAAAAAATGGAAAATTGATACATGCAATTAGATACATACACACACACACACACACACACATATATATATATATATATATATATATGTATATAAACAGAAAAAGAGAGAATGTTTCGCTGTCCAATAGTATTTTTTTTACATATTTTCTTGTTAGAACACGGCTTTGAATGCCATGCGAGTTTTTTGTTTACTCTAAATGATATTGTAGTATGTCGTGTGCCATCTTGTATACATAAATATTTATTCATTTATTTTTTATTTTTTTTGCTTTTCATATAAAGTCAAGTGTTCTCCTTTCCATTTTTCTTGTATGTTTATTTTTTAAATGTATTTTTATACTTTATATATACATCTCAAGTCTTTATATCATTACTGAAATGATGTTTTGATTTAAAATATTTTCCGGAAGACGGCAATGCAGTACTTCTTTCCGTAATTGCACATCCTTAAAGTACTCTTCAGTTTTAATTCTTTTTGTCGACTTCGCTGAGTTTAACTGTTATTTTTTTAACATGGGAATGATCGATAGTTAAGTTTAATACAATTTTTTACATGTCTCTATAAATATTTATTTTATTTAATATAATTATGGTTTTAAATAATAGTTAATTGTTTTATTATAAGACCAGTTCAAAAGATAATAAATCAAGAATATATAAAAATCTATTAGTATCGGAAAAATATCTTTTATTTACTTATATGTCTTTATTGTACTTAGATATTTTATGCTTATCATGAAGATTTATATTAATCTCTAAGAATCAGTTTCCAGATAAACACTTTCGAAAAATAAATTACCTTATATTTCATTATTTGAATCTATGACTGATTAGTAAGTCTATCAATATGTAAGATGTGAATACAAAAAAAATTCCACGTTTCATTTCACAAATAATTTTTTTTTATCTCACAAGCTATGAGGACTTTAATGTACAAAATAGTTTTCTGTACTTTAACGCTCTGAAAATGATAGCATCGCTATCGAAATGCGAATAGGCAATAATCAAAAATGATAATGTCTTATTGAACTTTTTTGACTTAAAAAAATGCGGTTTGTAGAATGAAAAAACATTTTATTTGTGAAAATACATTTTTTTAATTTTAATTAAATACGAAACACATGATTAATATACCTTGAAATAACAAGATGTAATCTCTGATGTGAAATTTCCTGGAATTTGACGAAAAAATAAATCATTCAAAGGTTGAGGATAATACATACAAAATGTCTACATATATATATATATATATATATATATATATATATATATATATATATATATATATATATATATATATATATAGTTCGAAATGAAAAGCATAGCCCTAGTAAAATCAAATGTATGTAAGTTTTCGCTTGACCTTAAACCTTAAATAATTTTCTAAAATTAATAAAAATCTTCTCCTATTTTTGGTATAGTAATGTATATATATGTATATATATATATATATATATATATAATAAAAAAACATTATTCACTTGTTAAATAATTAAATTACAATCTTATAAACATTTATTGCAACTTATAAAAATAATTAACAGAACAACATTTGTAAATGTATTACTAGACACAACTCTTTTGCTAAAATTTTAACCAAGATGAGATATGTACGAAAACTCTATTAATAATTAATTTGATTTGATAAGAAGTATCTTGTATACTTTATAATTTTATAAATTAGTAAAGGAAATATAGAAAGACGGAAAAAAATCAAACATTTTTATTATTTATTGTCATCACAGATATAATTATATATTTTACATTCTGTCTACGTCACATGTATTGTTACTTACTATTTATCATAAACAATATCTGACAGAGAATAAGAATATATACTCTTTTTTTAAATTTATAAAAAATTTATTTATAAATTACATTCAAAAATCTAGATTTTCAATCACGAAAAGTTCTTTTTATAACAAATATTTTCAGTTCAGTTTTATTTGTCATTAAAATATTATTCATATCTATCGGATATCTGACAATATCAAAATTAATTCAAATATCTAATTTTAAATATAAAACCTCAATTTATTTTTTTCTGGTTCAAATTGCAAAATGTTAATTACAAGATAAAAATGTACTCAGGAATATTTAATGTCTTTATAAAAAAATACTCGATGCACAAACACATATCTATCTATTTATCTATCTATCTACATATATATATATATATATATATATATATATATATATATAAAAATATAAAGTTTAAATTGTAGTATCAATTTCTTTAAACATATTTTGTGGTTATCGGTCACATATGGGTAATATAATATTTTTTGCTGCAAAATAGTAAGGTCAAGATTTATTTTCAAATAAAATATCCCAGTATATTTCTTGTCGAATAACAATTTGAAATATCTTCATGTAAAAAAGTAGTTCAGTAATATCAATAAATAAAATATATATAAATTCACATTTGAGAACATCAGTAAATAATATGTAATTATAAATATTAATACCTTAAAATAATATTTATTAATTAAAAACATTTACCTGTATCTCCTTTTTTCAATGTTAAGCATATACTAATTTACTATGAGTCACTTATAACTACTATCACGTTTTTATTTTCAAAATAAACACATTTGTATACACATTGAATGTTTTTCAACAGGAATTCAAAAAAAAGCACAGGTCTATCATTTTTTCAACCACATATTTTTAATCAAATAAAAACCGTCGCATATCTAACACAATTTTAAAAAATTAACATTTTGTCATGTAAACTAGCCTAGTTCGAGTTTATTGAATCAATGAATAGATATTTATTTCTTTAATATAAATAATATTGACAATATATCTAATTCATTCTGTTTGTTCGTATTAACAATTTCTGTATTAAAACCGCAAACGATTATTTTGCAATTGTTATACTTGGCGAATACGAATAAAACCGTCATAAATACAGTCAAAGAACGACAGCATCGATTGACAGCCTGTTCTTTGGCTGCTCTACGACCAACTGACTCTCAGCCAACATGAAGCTGTTGCGAATGCCTTGACTACTCAAACCACCGAACGCTGCATCGTTGAGGGTAGACAGGTTCCCCCACCCTCAAAACCGTAATGATTACGATTCCCTGTTAACGGTAAGCTATGTTAATCAAACAAAATAGGCTTTTTTCTGTTTTTCTTTTTTTCTAATTAACATTCTTCTAAATGGTAATCAAACAATAGAAATGTAACAAAGTACCAACATAAATAAATAAACAAGTATATATATATATATATATATATATATATATATATATATATATATATATAATTTACTAGAGAAATATCCAAAATTTCACAAAATAATATAATTAATAAAACATTTCGATATAGTGTGAAAAAATGTTTATTATTCTTTCCTTTATTAGCATCGTTCTAAAATGAAATTTTACTGGAATATATGAAAACTAAAATTGATTTACTATTTATCATTTACATTAATTGAAATATAACCAGACACGTATAAATTTTTTTGCATATTTATTGACAAATATAGAATACATAAAGTAATAATAGGGAATGAATGAGAATATAATCCAAATATATAATTTAAGTCAGTGGTGTCAAACACGCGGTCCGTAAGACTCTAGAATACGGACCACGGCCCAAAACTTTAAATTAAAAAAATAAAATACAATTTAAAAATATGTAAAACACATTTTTAATAACATTGGAAATTAAAGAAATATATTGTAAGTTTTACGGTCACAGTAAAAGTATCATTATCACAAAAAATTACAACCGATATTGATAAAATAGTTTCTGCCAAAATATGTCTAGTAAAAAATATTAATTTCTTTCAATTTCTCTAATTTAAAATTTTGTCGTTACATTTGATATTCTAAAATTAATGCATTTTTTAAATTTCTATAAACTCATTAAAAAAATAAATTTAAAAATTTAAATGAGATGTTTTCGAATATAAATAAGATTTTTTCGCTTGCTAAAAATTTTTTTTGGGGGGCCCTTTTTTGCCTGCGTCCCTCAGAATCTCTTAAACTGAATTTGGTGGCCCATATGCATATATGAGTTCGTCACCACTAGTTTAAACAATCGATCAAAAAGAGGAATGTGATGTTAGTAAAACAGTTCTATAATTTTAATAGTTATATTTGAAATAATTATTCCGAAAATGGTCATAAAATGTACATTCATTGCTATATACATTTTTTAAATATGATTTCTTTTTTAGAGTAAATCAGTATTCTAGTACTTTGTATCACATGTTAATGAGAATTTCGTGAGAGTAAACGAATGATTTTTCGGTATATACATATACATACATACATACAGACTCACATATATATATATATATATATATATATATATATATATATATTTGTTTAAAAATCTAAAAATAAATCTTTTATCATTCAACAAAATAACTAAATTCCAAATTTGTTCATTACATTATAATTACTTCTACATTTATATCTTTCGTGTATTCAAATAAATATCTTTTTATAAAATATTTATTACTGGCACATTTTAAAAATACCTAATTATTTCCACTTATCTAATCAACTATTTTTAAAACAAGAAGAAACTTAAATAATATAACAACGAAAATATGCAAACGGCTTTGATAATGATCAGAATTAATTATTATCAGGAATAAGTTGATTTGAAAGAAATTACTGTATCCTTTCAGAGAATTTACTTTTCTTTCAGTTCATATTATATATATATATATATATATATATATATATATATATATATATATATATATATATATATATATATATATGTATGTATTTATGTATGTATGTATATATATATATATATGTACGTATGTATGTATATATCAACTATTTCAGAATGACGATTCTCAAGAGTCTTCTATTTCATATAATTTATGGTCTCTCCTTTTCGCATTAATCCAACAAATTTTCATTTCCACATCGTAGATTTTGTCTTCATTGTGACCTTTCACATCTCCAGGGTTTCACAGTCAAATATTTTGTTTGTCTAACGGTCAAGTTGGTTTCATATATACTTACACCCACAAACATATGTGCAATGAGAACATATATATATATATATATACATATGTGTGTGTGTGCGCGCATACATGCCATTTTTTAATTCTTTTTAATTGAGTTAAACAATGATAATAACAAATAAGAAAAGTAGTTTTACAAACATTTAACTTACATTCCACTCATTTACCAAAACATGAAGATACTGTGGGGAAAATATTTAAACATTCAACTTTTACGAATTTAGAAAAAGTGTAATTGCACTTTTGAATTATTATTGAATTTATTAATTAAATGAAAACCGTTATATATATATATATATACTAATTATGTATTTAATCCATTTACATCCATACAATATAAAATAGTTGTCATGTGACATAAAAATATTTGTCATGTAGTTCAAATTTAAAAATAACAATAAAGTGCTTACAGAAAAGGATGGTATATTAATACATACATCAGTTATAAAAAAATATGTCATTAAATATATTTATGAAAATATATGACAGAACAGTGGGTACTAATAAAGTTTCTGTTCTGAAAACGCTTATAAATAATAGTAAAAGTACGTGTTAAATATATATATATATATATATATATATATATATATATATATTGCACTCAATATTATCCCATAAATGAGAAAGTATTAATATTTATAGTCAATATAAAAATAATAATACTCAAGATCACAAATGCTTACAAATAAATATATTGAAATTAATACAATAGTCGATATGAAACGTTTAATTTCTTGATAATATATTGTTTACATTGATGATTGTATTTATTTTTCAAAGCAAATGCTTAAAAACAATTAATTTTAATTTTATTATTATTTTTTGAAAAGTATTTAAAATTTTCCAATTTCACTTTAGTCATATATAGTTTTATAAATATATCAATGATAATAACATATAACCATTTGATATGCAACACAATCACATTATATATTTTTATAAAACCCTTATGAGTTTTAGGTTACTAAATATGGCTTTCTATAAGTTTTCATTGTTTTCTGTTTATTCTTTCTAACACAACATAATAATAATATTTAATATTTTATTAAATATTAATAATTTCTACATTATTTGTGTATTAATGCTGAAAAATCTACACAAAGTGCCGTAGCACATTATAGCTCGAGTCCCAGGAAAATTTGAATTAGGGGGCCCCATGCACAGTGTTATATTACAGTAATGAGTTCATAAAAGATTGGTTTGCCCCCTCCCCTTGTTGGTGAGAGCCCCAGGCAATTGCTCTTTTTGTCCATAGGATAACGCGCCACTGACAAAGTGTATAATGTCGATTTCAGCAACGATTTTCTATTCACATTTAAATTGGTATGTTAAGGGCACATTGATTTTCAAGAATGAAAAATTTTTTATTTTTGAAATTGATATAAACCCTTTTACTATAGTATTCTTTCATATTTATTTCACTGTAAATTGTTCTTTGTTCTTAATTTACTTTTGTAATTAATATTTTTCAAATTAATGCATATATGTAAAGTTTAATACTTGAACCCCAAAATAAAAATATTTGTAAAAAAATTACAGTTATTAATTCAAATTTTCAATTATTTTATTTTAAAGAACAGAACGTTTGTAACATTATTATTCTAATTTAATTTAAGCTGCATTCACAAAGTGTTTCTACTTTTCTGTACATTTAGTTGCCTGAATAATATTCATTTTTATAAATATATAATGAATGTAATGTGATTCGTGTAAATCTAGTAAATTTATATGTAGTGTTAGATGCATTTTTTATTTTAACATAGAACAATAATTAAATAAGTACATATTATCATAATCTTTAATCATTAACGATATTGAATCAAGACCTTATGTCAAATTCGTTCTATTTGAAGGTCCATTATTTCCTCCTTCTACACATTGGTTCATTGAGCTAATTTTTTTTCATATCAGTCGGTAATAAATATTGTCACTCTCCTAACAATATTTTCGAGAATTTTTAATACAAATTTCTTACATTTTCGCAAACAAATTAATATGCTATAGGAGTTACTTTATCAAAATATCAAACAATTGTTCGTTAATATTTTGATTATTGAATAAAAAAAATAGACAATAAACCGTCGTTTATCATATTATTAGGAAAATATTCTGGTCATTGAAGTGTTAATTCATTCATGAAAAAATTAGTTTGAAAAAAGAAACGAATTAGTTTGAGCAAAATTATACTTTTATCCTTAATTTTAATTTTATATTTGCAAATTCTATTCGTTTCTATATCCGCTTTTTCCAAATATTTTCTTTATATATATATATATATGTATATATATGTATATATATATATATATATATATGTATGTATATACGTATATGTATATATATATATATATATATGTATATATATGTATATATATGTATATATGTATATATATATATATATATATATGTATATATATATATATATGTATATATATATGTATGTGTATATATATATATATATATATATATATGTGTGTGTGTGTGTGTGTGTGTGCTTACCTCTGTGATCTGTGTAGAAATATGTATGATAAATTTGGAAATGATTGTCAGTAATACAATCGATGTTCAATTCATAACAAATAGAAGCTATTCTATTATTTAGAAATAATAATTATTTTATCTTCTCCTCAAAAAAAAAATATATCTTTTTTAAAAACGGCACAAGTTTGTATATTAGTTTATAAATTATTGAATAAACGTAATTGGAATTTAATAATATTTTTTATAAAATAAATTACTATGTGGTAATAAACTGTTTTTGACCAATTGGAATAAATATAATTTTTTAAGATCCAATTACACTTTCTTTTATAATTTTTTCTATGAATAATGATACTTATTTATTTTTTGACAAGAATCAATACTTAGTACTTGATTACATTTGTTAAATATAAACAATTAGAATGTTTTTCATTAATATGGTGAACCCCTTAACATATTTACAGTCTATGAGAGGGCGTTTGGAGATCTTTAGAAAAATAACGAAAGATTCTTTAATAAAGAAATAGTTTATACATTTTAGAAACTTAAGGTCAAAATTTATATAAGTTCATGATATTTCATTAGAACTTAAAATTTACTAAAAAATAAAAAAATGTTATATTGATGATAATTGATGTATTTAATGTTATATAATGTAATAATGATCACAAAATCATTCCATTGACGAATAAAACAAAAACACTGCATTATTATATTAAATCCTCATATACTTAACCTCAATCAGTTTAAATAAATCGTATTTATTAAAGTTTGCAGAATAAAACGGAACATAAATAATAATATATTGTGAATAATTAAATCTTTTATAATGATTTGGAAACAAATAAATAATATCTGAATTCCTTCATGAAAGGAAAACATAACCTAAGAACATTTTTGATGTTGAAATATAATGTTTTACTAATCACTTTCCTGCATTCTGTTTTATTTGATTTATATTTATAACGTAGATAATTAATATTTTTTATTTACTATAATAATTGATTTTTTACGGACTGTATTAACATTGTACAATCATTTTCAATATTTGTCTAAGAGACAATTTGATTCTTTGATAATAAGTAAAGTGTAAAAAATGATATAATTTTAAACAAGTAATATTACTAATATTAATTAGCCAATTTTAAAACATATGGAAATAAAAAAGTATTCTTAAAATGATTTTTCTTACTGAAATTTTTAAGTAAAAAAAATATTTTTTTCCTTATAATCCTTTCATTATTGTTTATTCTCAAGTCATGTCTTAAGAATAAAATATCTTCAGTCAAATTACATTTTGATTGTTCTCTTCTGTAAATCACTGTTCTTTCTTTAAAAAAATGCTTTATACTTTAAGTTATTTTTTAAAATGGATACATTGTCTTTTTTTAATATATTTCCATTATCTAAAAGCATATCACCACAGATACATTTATGATAAATAATGTATATTTTTTAAATTGAGAAATACCACTAATATTCAAAATTTTCTAAATAAATTTCACTTAATCATAAAATACAATATTTCTCTGAATCTAGATGTCGATATTAATCAAATTTTAATCATTATTTATACCAGTGTTTCTCATTTTTTCCATACGGTATTCTTAGTACTTTTTCTAGAACTATCCAAATAAAATTTCAGTTCCATAACCGGTTCGAAAATAAATAAATAATTTATAAATCTATTAAGAAAAAAAATAAAACACCATTAAATTCAATTAAGATGGTTTATATCAAATAAGATGTTATGATAAATTTATGTATCTAATAAGAAATTTAGATTTCTTCATAATGTAACATACAGTCTTGAAAATGTGCGTATTTTAGTTTGAGAACCACTTTCTTTTGATAAGTTCATTCAGTGTAGAACGAATTGCATGATATCTTCTTATTCAGTGACCGACAGAGATATTGAACGCATGTAATAATTTATTCATAGTGAGTTTTTTAATAAATTCAAATTGAAAAAAAATACTATTTAATTGTGATTTTTTTAATTTTATAAAATATATCGAGTGGAAAATTGTGAATTATTTTATATACGAACTTTAATCAGAGATCTGTAAAAAACGTACAATTTATTAGTGTTTTTTAAAAAAATAACAAGATGAAAAATCAGGTGAGTAAGAAAATTATTACATTTTCTTAGAAATAAGTGCAGAAACGATCGAAATTAATATTCATTGATTTTATTTGTTAGTTTAATCGAAAAATTGAGTGATTAATTTCGAAGATATTTATACAAACTTCATATTTGCTGGATATTGCGCTTACGAATTACCATCTATTCAGGTGTTTGCGACATTAGAATATGAAGGTTTGATGGTGTGTGAAAAGTGATTCATTTGTGAAAGTATGTAATGAATATTTCTATTTTTAAAAAGAGTTCGTTTTCAATTCGTCTATAATTTTCTTACAAGAACATTTCTAGTAGTATTATTAAAAGAACAACTTTTAATTAACTGGAAAGTTAATTTGGTGGACTATGTGCATACATCACACAAATTATATATATATATATATATATATATATATATATATATATATATATATATATATATATATATATATATATATATATATAAGTACATATTTGTAATACGTGTATGTTATATTTACATCTGTGTACATGTGCATACTTTTTAATTATCTTACTATCAACTAAATTATATTTCCTCCTGAAATACATTTCCGTCGTATGACCATTAAGATCACGTGAGCGTCAATTACATCATATTACACAATTTTTTTACAACAAAAATATTAACGGTTTACCATTTTCTATTATAGAAACATCACCTGATATCGTGAAAATCTGTATTCTTCATGATATGTATATATATATATATATATAATTTGCATCATGAGAATATTAAACTCTTTTTTATATATAATAATTTTAAAATCTGTCAATTGATGTAAAAAATAATAAATGAAATGATCTAATTAATTTAGTATCAATTGTAAAAGGAAGGATGTTTTATGTATTGTTGGGTCATTCCATAAGTAATGCAATTTTTAAAATAAGTTTTAAAGCTCGTAAAAACATGATTTTATTTTGATCCAAAATATTTTTTCTGTTTCTGCTTACAACTTTTTCCCATCTTAATGTTAAATTTTCAATACGCCGACGACAAAACTGTTTGGGCTTTGAAAGAAAGAGTCGAGCTCCATTCGCATGTCACTCTCTGTATTAAACCGTTTTCCATTTATGTGATTTTGGTGACATAGGAACAGATGATAATCCGATGATACAAGATCAGAAAAATATGGTGGATGAGTCATAACTTCTCGTTTAAATTGCCTCACTTTTTGGAGGGTTTCGCGTGGTGTATGTGGTCGGGCGTTGTCGTTGTGAAAGAACTGTTTGCTAACACTGGTCGAATCTCATCAATAGATTGTTCTAGCCGTACCAGTTGTTCACAATACAATTCCTTTGTGATGGTTCGATCCTTTGATAATAGCTCGTAATGGATAATTCTTTCTATATTCCATCAAACATCCAACATAACCTTTTATGGATGAAACCCTCCTTTCGCAGTTAAAGATGTTGTTTCGTTGCAGTCAACACATTGTCTTTAACGTTTAATATTCTTATAAACAATCTATTTTTCATGACCTGTAACAATTCTATTCAGAAACGGATAATTTTGCAATCGGCATACATGAGAAGTGCAAATGTCCACACGTTGTTTTAAATTAACGTCCGATAACTCATGCGAAACACACTGACACAGCTTAACAACCTTATCAATCATTTTCAAGTACCGATGAATAATTGAATGGGTTGATTTGAGTTTCTCGGGTAATTCTTCTATCATTGAACTGGGATTTTGCTCTACAAGTGTTCGCAGGATCTCATCATCAAACTTTTGAGCACGTCCTGAAGTTTCCTCATCTTCAAAACTATAATTCCTGGACCAAAATCGTTGAAATTTTCTTTGTTCTTTGCTAACCCTAATATCATCTGAACAATAAATTTTCCACAATTTTTTCACTGCAGGTGTAACGTTGTTGCCCTGAAGAAACTTTCAAAGAAAAATATGCTTAATATTCTCTTTTGTTACTTCTGTGATAACTAATATTTTTTCTTGTTTATTTGCGTGATCACTGTTAATCTTCCACGTTAAGATTGAGGAAATATTACTTACAACTGAGTACCATATGCATCTGATAGATTATTGCAAAAATTACAAAGTATTGCATCATCCATTTGCATTTACATGAAAATACAGCATTATTTATGGGTGACCATATATCTATCTTCATATATATATATATATATATATATATATATATATATATTTATATATATATATATATATATTCATATATATATATATATATATATATATATATATATATATATATATATGGATTAAGAAATTAATGAGTGATGGGTACATATCTGTTTTTCAACGATTTACTACTGAACGGAAGTCTTATCTATTTTTTCTTGTTTAAATAAACAAGTATCTCTTTTCCATAAATTTCTAATTAATCTTCTGAATTTTATTAGCCAAATTATGGTCTACTGGCCTTTTTAAGGTGTTTATATTTTGTGGCCATCAGTCAATAATTTATCTTATCTTTTTTTACACATTTCCCTATTTCACACACATTCCCTTATCAAATTCAATAGGTTTGGCAATTTAATTCTCAGATTATCGCAATGAAAAGAACAACAATTTAAATATCACGAAAAATGTTTGATATTTATTCAAAGTAGTTTCGATTTTCTTGAATAACTTATTTACACAATGTTCTAAATGTTTTTGGAAACAGTCGACAATGGCATCCGGAGAAATTGTTTTCAATTCCGCAGTTACAATTTTCATAATATCTTATATGTCCTGAAATTGTTCCCTTTTGAGAACAGTTTTCAATTTAAGAAAGAGAAAAAGTCCGTTGGGCCAAGTCAGATAAATAGGGTGATTGATTGAACTCAACAGGACGTTTCATAAGAAATTACTTCACAATCAATGCAACTCTTCTGTTTTTGCTCATCTGTATGACTGTACGAGACGATTTTTACACAGATCTTTATTAAATCTTCATGTAAAATTTATCGAAAATTTCCTTAGTGGTTCTCAACTTAACTGTCATCGTTCGAAGCGACATTTTACCACAATTTGCGATCGAATCTATATTTCAAGTCTGGAACATACTCATACACATCTTTGAAACGTTTCAACCATACAAGTATGACTAAGGGGTTATCACCGTACACAGTTTTTAACAGTTCATAAGTTTCTATTGCAGTTTTCAATAATTTACAGTAAAATTTAATATTCACTCATTGTACCATGACGACTGATAGAAATACAATGTCCGTTTATCTTCCTGTACAGAAACTGACAGCTATTCGATCTTCACTTGACCATCATTTATTAATAAAACTGTGAACTAATATATGCTGCTTTACTTTTCGTTTAATTTCACATAACTTCAGTGCTGAAGCATCAATCCGGGAATTAAATTGCCAAGCCTCGTATATAACAGACACCTGTATCTGTTATTTCACTCCTCTTTTCTTATATAAATACATACATATACATATATATATATATATATATATATATATATATATATATAATGTATATATATATATATATAATATATATATATAATGTTTATTCCGAAATATTTCGAAAATATGCCTCATATAACATTTTTGTCTTACCCTCCTCTCTCTCTCTCTCTCTCTCTCTATATATATATATTGTAATTTGATACACAGGTTATTCATTAATATATAATCTTAATTTTAGGTTATTTTATATGAATCTGAGTACATTTATTATTTTAAACTTATTTTCAATAAACACTGATCGATTCTAAGCTTACATTTTTTTTCTATTACATAAACTTCCCTGTACAGTTTGTACAACTGACAATGTTGTATTTTATATTGCATTGTTTCTTCTTCATTTAAATTGTACGATACAGTACAATTTCCTCAGTATTTATTATCTAGACATTGCTAATTATAATGGAGTATCGTTTATTTTTATTACGGAGTCTACTGAGTTATTATTCTTATAATTTTAATTGGTAAATTAATTAGCAAATACTATTTCTTAATGACTGAGTTCTTTATTAGTTTATAAACAGGGTTGTAAGTCGATTTTTCATTTCTTACATTGTTCTTATCGAACTCCAATTCTTGAAAACTTTTTATAAGAGTTCCAATTTTATGCTAAAAGCTCTTTTTGTGCCGTTTTAAGTAGTTTCTTTTCTATATATATATATATATATAATTATTATTCAAAGGTATTGTTCCTATATATATATATATATATATATATATATATATTGTTCCTATATATATATATATATATATATAGGAACAATACCTTTGAATGATAATTCTTTAAAGAACTGAATTTTTCTAAATACAATCTCAATTAACCATTAGGTCTAAAAATTAATTCGGTGCCGTTTTTATAAAAAATGATTATTTACAGAAAAATTTAATAGATTTGAATCCTCAAAATATCCCCCATTATTTTATGTAACTGCTTCATCTGTCTGGTAATTTACGAATCCCTTGTCGGAAAAAAGATAGTGATTTTGAATCGATAAAGTCGTACTGTATTTTCGGACCTCTTCCACTATTTTAGAATTTTTTTATTTTTTTTTTGCATCATAAAACCGTTCCTCAAAGCTGAGAAAACATTTCCGCTGCTTCGGCAGCATTTTTTTTCAACTGAAATGCGAAAATTGCAGTACCTAATATGCTGGTTTTCAGACGCTATCGTGTTCAATCCTGTTTTGTCAAATTATACTAACTGTTTGGTTAAGATATGTAGTTTTTAAAATCTTAAGGTTAACACTAAAAAACCTTAAATAGAAAACAAAATATTTTCATTTCAAACAGAGTTATTATTCATTCAATTTAAAGGCATCAAATTAATTTGTAGACTTAATACTAATATTAATTACTAATGTAAATTCACTGATATTTCAAGACATATTTCATATAAATGAATTAATCTCTATTGGTCTTATCTTTTTTCTTCGGAAGAAAATATTGTACAATAAAACATAGTAGTCAAACAAACACTTTAAAACTGATAACAAATAGGTCATGGCCAAATGTACTAAAAGGTAATTCAATATACTCAAATTTTAAGTCGCTTTCGATTATAATGCATCAATAATTTTAATTTCATAGATTTGTTATCCCTAGACAAGATTATAATGATAAAAAAAGCATAAAATATTTTTTTAAAGTAATGGTTTATAATTTTTTTTCTATTCATAGTACAAGATTTATTTTCTAATAATTTTTCAAGTCTATATTTACTTTTTTATTAAACTTAAATTAAATTTTATCCAATTCTATATTTATTATAGCAGATGGTAAATTCTGATATTTCTGCTTAATAATATCTTCATTGTATTTAAATATATTTTCAGTTTGATTACAAATTTTAAACATGTTCCGTACCAAAAACTTCATTTTATTACAAGAATAAGAATATTTGTTTAAATATCTGTTTATATACGAGTATATATGTATATATATATATATATATACGTATATCATCATCATCATCATCATCTTCAGCCCCTGTCAATCCACTGCTGGATAAAGGCCTCTTCCATGACTTTCCATTTTGTTCAATTCAGTGCCTCTCTTTTCCACAGTTTTCCAATAAAGTGTTTAATATCCTTATCCCATCTGTTCATTGGTCTCTTTCTCGGTCTTTTCATATTCCTTGGTTCCCAGTCAATAATTTCTCTTGTCCATCGGTTGTCTTCTCTTCTTGCGACATGTCCCGCCCATTTCCATTTTAGACTCTTTACTCTTCTTATTATATCTGTGACTCCTGTTTGTTTTCGTATCCATTCTATTCTCTTTCTATCTCTTCTTGTTATTCCCAACATGCATCGTTCCATACTTCGTTGTGTTGTTTGGAGTCTTTGAACTATTTTGGCGTTAAGCACCCATGTTTCGCTGCCGTAGGTAAGGACCGGTAGTATACACTGATCGAATACTTTTTTCTTTAAACAGAGTGGGATTGTTGATTTAAATATTGAGGCGTTTCGTCCGAAAGAGCTCCATCCCATTTTTATTCTCCTATTTACTTCTTCCGTGAATGATCCATCTCTGTTGATAAGCTGGCCTAGATAAACATATTTCGTGACTTCTTCTATTTCCGTTCCTTTTATTTCAATTTTCTTCGGACATACAAACGCATTGAACAGTACTTTTGTCTTTGTATGATTCATGTTGAGGCCGATTTTTTGACTGGCATCGTTTAGTTCTTCTATTCTCTTTTGCAACTCTTCCGGAGTATTTGCGAAAATAACTATATCATATATATATATATATATATATATATATATATATATATACGTACATATGTATATATATATATATATGTATATATATATATATATATATGTATGTATATATATACATATATATATATGTATGTATATATATATATGTATATATATGTATATATATGTATGTATATATATATATATATAAACATCTCAATGAATTTAATTCCTTGCCAATATACATAACATTGTATTTATGAACAACCGACCACGTTGGCCTTCGCATTCAGCCAGTTTGAGGAACTAACACAAGAATCATACGATATGGTTTCAACCTTTTTTAACATGTGATATGATTCATACGATTTTATTTTTCGAACTATTACATACGTCATCTCATAAAAACCATACCGCATCACTCCGACACCTTGTTAACAGAAGTATTATCTTATTTATTAAAATTAAATTTACACTAAATTAAAAAATTATAATTTATGAACGTAGTACATATTTCAACATATAGCATCCGCATTTATTAACATATTTCTAATAAGAATTTTCTGCATAACAAATATAGGAATCGATTCAAGTACGCAATCAAAATATAAATAAAAATAAATCATTAATAAGACAAAAAACATATATTATTGTAGATTAATATATTTTTCGAACTAAATAACTGTTCATTTTAGTTAGTTTTTTTATTCATGTATATATTTGAAATTATTATTAAAAACAAGTGTTTAGTCTCTTTCAAAACATATCCTATATTGTAAAGAATGCGACTTTGATAACAGATAAGCGCGACATTTGACCTTCACGTATGAAATATAATTTCACAGTTTTTTTCATATCAAATACAATTTAAAATGTGAACTTGCATTTAATAAAATGTAATGTTTCTATAATCAAATTTTCGAAAAAGAGATAATAATGCGTAAAATAAAATATTATATAATTTATAAATTATATTTATTATATATTTCTATTCAAGTGAACTTAAATTTCCTTAAAAAATAGTATTTATTTTCATATATGAATTCTTTTTTCGTCCCACAAATCACAAACAAAAATTATGGTCAAAAATATTCAGTAAATAATTATTGATAAGTACTGATTGTTGTTTATGTACATTTCAACTGAAATAAGAGCACTGCCATCCAAGTACGCGCAAAAAAGGATGAAAAATGATTCATAAAGATTTATTGAATATTTTTAATCAGAAAGATTTTAGTGGCCTCTGAAATAAAAAAGAGTTTATTCTTAAAAGTGAATTTAGCCATAGTATCTAAACTGGAGTGTGAATTTGTGTCTACTTTTAATATATATATATATATATTATATATTATATATTATATATTATATATTATATATATATATATATATAAAGGGTGAATGAATCAAATTTTAAAAATATAAGTCTACATAATTTATTCAACCGTTTAATAATTTCATAAATATTATAAAGGTGAATTTTATACTAAAAAAAAAACACCATAAACATCAATGACACGCCAAAAACATAATATGTTCACTAACTTTTAAATTCAGTGGTAGACAAGTCAATAAAGTAAATATTTATAATTCTAAATAATTAATACCGCAACGAAAAATTATCACTTACACTTTACAAAAAAAAGGAAATTCCTGAAAATATTTGATAATCAGTTCTTCGTAATATATTTATACAATTCGATTCGTTATCTAAATCCTATGGAGTCACAAGAGAGATAACGAATATCACAATAGAATAATAGATGAATGTCATAATATTATTCTCTCTTAATATAATTATTAAATAAAAACTACTCCTGTTACATAATATTAAAATGGATCGGTCATTCTGAATTATTGAAACGTTAACTAACTATATCTGTAATTTTTCTTAAACGTCCTGCTATATTTAAAATTTCCCTTTCTTTCTCTCTCTTTATATATACATATACATATATATATATATATATATATATATATATATATATATATATATATATATATATACAGGTAAATTAATTAAAAAATGAAGTAAAAATTAAAATTAATTCAAAACATCTGATTATATATTAACAGACATAAATAAGCAAAATATCATCTTGGTAGGAATATAATTGCGGTTTTTGTTTTCCGAATTCTAGCCTTAATCTTTTTTCAATGAAAGTGTAATTTCATCTTGTTCATGTTAATATCATTTTAAAGTGAATTTTTCGGTCTGTACTTTGGTAAAATCTATTTTTATTTTATTATTAGTTTTGCTTCAAATTGTGTTATGAATTAAAGAAGGAAAAGAAGTAAATGAGGGCAGGTTTTTTGTTCAAAGGGGGTGGTAAAGCAATAGAAACTTCTCGTCAACTAAACGATGCTTTTGGTGTAGGTACTGCTAAGGAACGTAGGGTGTAATGGTGGTTCCAAACATTTTTTTCTGGGGAAGAAATGCTTTGAAAGGTCGCGGGTGTCCTTCATTAGTTCATAATGATCAACTAAAATCATTATTTGAATCAGAACCACGCACAACAATTCAAGAGCTTGCACAAAAATTAGCCATTACTCATCCAACAATTCTGGATCATTTAAAACTACTTAAATTAAAAAATATATACGAATTTGAAGGTCATACACCGTAATTATTTTTCTACTAACCTAATAAAAATACTTTCCAAATGCATTTTTCTGTTATGCCACAACCTATCAACATTTTTTTGAATAAAAATGTTCAATAAATGATTACTGTTTTGCTTGTACGAATTTCGATGATGAAGTCATCATCCTCAGAACATTAAGGTAAAGAAACAACTTATTATTGCGTCATTCTACGAATAATAATTTTTTTATAGCATTTTTTGTAAAAACAACAAATATTTGAATCCATTCATGTATGCAGTCAAAATATAAATAAAAATAATTCATTAATGAGATACAAAAACCATATATTACAATAAATATCGTATATTTTAAGATGACGTAGTAGTATTTTATATGAATTAGCTTCCCTATTGATATATATATATATATGAAATTATTATTAACAATAGTTTAGTCTAACATGAAAACATATTTTTGAAAACATATCTAATGTTTTATGGAATACATCTTGAAGTACTAATTTCTAAAAGTTTATTTTTCTTTGAATCTACTATTTGATTTATATATATATATATATATATATATATATATATATATATATATATTTATATATATATATATATTATGTTGATACATATTAATAACTTTTATATCTTATTAACTTGAACTCTCAGGATGATAGAAACACTGTCGAAATGCACATAAGAAATAATAAAAAATGATCAATAGTCATTTACTTAACATTCTTCATTAGAAAATTTATTGGTGACTTATGGAACGAGAGAAAAATTCTTTTGTGATTGTAAATTTACCTACAGTGCTAGAATTACCCTCTCTTTCTCTCACTTTATATATATATATATATATATATATATATATATCCAAATATTCAAAATTTTACATAAGTAAAAAGATATACAGACAAAAGCTCAAATCTGAAAATTATTAGATTGATAAAGAAACAACTGTCATAGTTATAAAAAAATAATTAGAATTATCAATCTAGCATATTAGCCAGAATTAAAAATTCCAATTAAATAAAATGAATTTTAGGAAAATAGAATATTTTTTAAGTGATAACTATAAATATGTAATGTTAACTAATTTTAAATAAGAATTAATGATGAAATCTTTAAAAAAGTAGATAAAAGCTATTATCTATAACTGCATGAATGTGTAATATTTATTATAAAATGAAGTTAATATCTTAATTCCGGCACCGAGAATTTTATTATATAAAATATTCGATGTCTCTCTCTCTCTCTCTCTCTCTCTCTCTCTCTCTATATATATATATATATATATATATGAATACTTTAAAGTGTATTTTGCGGTTTAGTGAAGAAAACAAGTTCATCTTTCAATATAATAAACATTCTGCACAAATTGTTTAAAAGTTTTACATATTATTCCTAATGAACTGAAAACACTCTCAGTAATTTTGATCTTATATCCCTCGAACTTTTATAGCTTAAATTAAAAATACATCTATCACTCTGAAACATTTTTATTGTCGGTTTGACTGGAATTATATATATATATATGAATACTTTAGTGTATTTTAAGGATTAGTGAAAAGAACAAATTCATCTTTCAATAAAATAAACACTGTGCACAAATTGTTTTAAAGGTTTACATATTGTTCCTAATGAACTGAAAAGTCTCTCAGTAATTTTGACCTTATATCCCTCGAACTTTTTTGCCTTAAGTTAAAAATACATCTTTTATCACTCTGAAACATCTGTATTGTCAGTTTAACTGAAATTATATATATATATATATATATATATATATATATATATATATATATATGTGTGTGTGTGTATGAATTTAATACCAATTAATTGAAATGCATTTTAAATTTTCATAAAAATCCAAATAATTTAATTTCAAATATGTACTTTTTTACTTTACTGTAATATTTCACTTCTACATGTCATATAAGTTCAATTGTATGCGTTATTTGAATTACTAATATACACATTCTATTTTTTTCCAACCCACACAATTCTTTTCGATACCATGTGTATTATTTTGTTCCATATAAGCATTTTTATTAATGTTTCATTTATTGAAATATGTACAAAATATGTATTATATCTGAAAAAAATAGCCAAATGGTTATATATGATAAAAATACTATATGTGTATGATAAATAAATACGTAAGCATCCTTGTTTTGGCAAACATGTATGACTATCATTTCATACGCACAATATGTCTTTACTTGACGGAATACAGCGCATACAAATGATAACACTACTATTCACTTTGTTTTGATCTACTATGAAATCATCAGAATTGAGGATTGTACGTAAAGAACACAAGTGACGCCATTTACAAACTACGTATATAAAATACCAATATGTATTGTGTTTGATCATACTTTAACAGGAAAAATTTAGGAATAATTATTAAGGATTTATTTATTAGGAAACAAATATGTTAAATGTTTGTAATAAATTAAAATATTACTTTTTACATTTTATACGTATATATATATATATATATATATATATATATATATATATATATATATATATATATATATATATATATATATATATTTGTATGTATGTATGTATGTTTATGTGTGTGATATGGAACTTTAGAGAGAAAACATCTATTATACATCTGTCCTATCTAATAATTTTTCGATATCATACCCTCACCCTTTTCTTTTCTTAGAAAATTTTCGCCTGGTTTCATCATTTTTTTGTATTCTATTTAAAGCATATCTGAATTTATTAATATGGGTAGATAATACATAGTATTTTTTCCTACTCTTACACTGCTCAGTTATCAAAAACAAAATAAATAAAATTTATCTGAATCGTTTATATCTGTACATCCATATTTCATAACTAAAATTCATCTAGCTCGGTCATTTTTATCATTCTGCTATATTCATCTAAACAAGTATGGACACGATCACATTGTAACCAAAATGATACCGAAAATATATGATAACTTATTATTAAGCGAGCATTTCAGAAATGTATAATTCCAGAATAACATTTTCCAGTATTCAATGTTTATAAGTGTGCGAAACTAATTCAGATGTAATTTTAATAATACCGTTTTATCGATAATTATTACAATATTTAATATCCGATAAAAAATATACAATACACATTTACCAATAACTACAAACATCTTTCTATATATAAAAAATAATTCCATACAAAAATTTATATAAAAGAATTTTTTTTCTTGTAGACCAGCTTCTCGCAAAGTCACTTCCCTCTCCCCTACATTGTACAAATAGCACGTTAACCATTTTCATCTCCTGATCATCAATGATTGGTTGATAAATATTGCGTAGTCTCTGTTCTGATTGGTTGACCTCAGTCTCATGCATGTAGCTCTCTCACAATGTACAACGAAAGAGGTGTATACGATTCCAATGTAAAACTGATGACTTAAAAAATTGTATTCACTGATAGTTTAGAGTAAAAAAATATTACACATTTTAACACTGTATTTTGTACTTTTGCAATTCAAATTTTACGACCTTTAACGCAGATATTTGTGCGTATAATTTGTTAATGTATGTTATTTGATAAGGTAGAGCAAGTGAGGGAGGGAGAAAATCTTCCGGGGGTAAGCTAGCGTAGGAGTAGTAAAGGAAGAGTCCACTTTTAATTAAAACAAAAAAAAAATCGACACGAATCATTTGAAATATATTCAAATACCAAGGAAACATGTATCACATTTTCTGAAACATTGGCATTCAGTGTTTTACAGAATATTTTCTAAGGAACTGAATATCCATTCACAATAAAAACGCTCATTATATATATATATATATATATACATATAAATGAAAAAGAATTATTTATTTAGACAAATATTTACTGTATAGAAAAAAGTACATTATACATACCTGTATATATATATATATATGTACACAAGAATCAGTACTAAAATATAAATATCAATTCATTATAAAATGCAGTCTCTCTTATATTTTATAGCGCTTATTAAATTTGATTAAAAATTCATTTTAATTTTAATGCACTTTTAGAGTAAATTAACACTTTATATATATATTTATGTATATATATATATATAGAGAGAGAGAGAGAGATAACACATTCATTCATAAAAACAAAATAAAATTACTAATCGTATCAGCAGGATAACACCGTGTGCTAATGTATGTATGTAGATAACAGTACAGAGTGTATAAGAGTATTGTTTTTATATTTTACTACAAATATATTTAATTAAATGAAATGTATGCATAATCATTAATATACGACTATAACCACAAAGTTGAACTTATTCCTTTATTCAGTCTTGTACACATAAATCTGTCTTTATAAGGATACTTTACATTGCAGTATTATTTAATTAAAATTTTTATAACACTATATTATATATAATTTATATATATATATATATATATATATATATATATATATATATACTATCCGAAATTCATAAGTGATTATTTCAACAAAACACTTCTTCCAATTTATAATAAAAATTAAGAACACATACACTCTTTCCTCCTCAAGTCTGAAATTCATAAATGGCACGGAAAACATAAAACTAGATTTTCAACAATTTTACTAATTTTTTTTATTTTTGATCACAGGCATAGAAAATTATAAACTATGCCTCGTGATTAAAAGATTCTCTGAAAATTGAATGACATTCAAATATTTGTTGATAGCGTTATCTTTTGAATTTTTTTTCTCTATCTATTTTATGGTATGTAATTACAATTACTGAGACTTCGTCAAATATTAATACTGATTTTTTTCACAATTTCTTTATAACAAGCTTAATTCTATTACAACTGAATCAAGTTTTCAAGAAAGATCTTATTATTCACCAGCTTTCGACTTTAATATGTTTAATTTTTATTCAAAATTGCATCGTTTTTTTCTACATATTGTTTTATTTATATTTATTATTTTGTAATTTACACGGTTCTTGATCTGAAATTTACAAAGTATAAGTAATGTAAAATTTTTATATAATAACATTTCAAGTAAACAGATTTTTCTAATAATTCTAATAATAGATTATATTCTTATAATTTTAATAATTATTGTATTTAATTATATTTAAATAAATTATATCTATTATCTATTAATATATATATATATATATATATATATATATATATATATATATATATATATATATATATATGTATGTATATATTATATATTATTATCTATAATCTATTATTATATTTAAATAAATTTAACAATAATTCTAATAAATTTTCTAATAATAGATTATTCTATATCTTAGCACTTTCATGATTGAAATTGATATAAAAAACAATCAAAAGTAATCGATAATGATTTAAAGATATTTTTTTTATGATTCGTGTGTCGAAAAAAATGTATTTACAAGACTGAATTTAGTTAGTGTCGAAGATTATTATGATTTTAAAATAGTTCATGTATACAATGAATTCAAGTTCTTTTTGTAAAATTTAAAAACAAAATTTGAAAATATAGGTGAAATGTTTATTTATTTATTGTTACGTTTGTTATATTAACATACATGTAGAAAAATTCAATATATTTTAAAATTAAATGAATTATGAATTAAATATTATATATGATAATATATAATAAACAATTTATTATCAGTAAACAAATCACATTCTTCAATCAATAATCTAGTATACAACAAATAAACTAATCTTTCCATTGAGAACAATCATAATAAGAATTTATTCTGTACAACTTAAACGCTGTATGTTTTCACTTATAAAATGATTATCTTACATCAAATCGTATAATACTTATGTAGCAACACGCCCGTTTCATGAATACGTTGGTTTAATAAATTAAACATACGGAATGAACATTATATCACACGTCTGTCGCCATCGATCTTTGTCGCACTCGCAAACAGGTTACCCTTGTGCACCTAACAATAGTCTCTGTGGCATTCCGGCGCTGAAATTGATTTTAGGGCGAGAAATCGAGGAATTGAATGCATAACATAAGTGATTTTGAAGAGATTCCTTACACCTTATAAGAAAAGAAATAAACCTACCTAACTAAATGGAGAAAATTTGTGATACGATTAATAAATCATGGATAGATTAAAAAAGTACTTGTGTAATCGCTTCATTTTTTAACCAGAAAATGAAACGAAATATTTTAACACACACCCAGACACATATTATTATAATATATATATATATATATATATATATATATATATATATTATAATAAATTGACAAGGATAATAAAAAACCTATTACTTTTCTTTGAAATCTTCTTGTTTTCAAAACAAGCGATTATGAATAATTAAATGAAATAAATATGATAACAATTTCCTGTTCCTATTCATTGATATATTGTGTGCACATATTTACATGTTAAAAAAATGGATACCACTTATGATTATTTTATTCAGTGTAATTGTTATTCATTATTCTAATAAATATTTTTTTCAATATAATCTAATATTGGTTTCAAAATACATTTGAATGCTATTCAGTTTCTATATTAATAAAGTTGATAAATGTAAAGATTAATACTCTAAAATGCATATCTTTTTTTTAAATCACACTGAAAACATGTTTTAAGACAGGTATGATAATTTGTAAGATATTTTTTTTTATAAATTTATTTAAGTTATATATTTAGAATAGTTCTGTCTAATGGCATATATTCTGTTTATTTCTGTTTAATGGAATTTTGTTCAAATCCATGAATATTTTTTCTTCTCAGTATTACTATATCTCAACTAATATTATATATATATATATATACACAGATGTATATAAACATGTAACATGTATCATCACTCACATACTCGTATTTTTTGGAAACGCTTATTATTCTCATCTTTTTTTATTACAAAAGCATTTACTAAAAACGATAAATCCAGTAGTAAATATTTTCCTAGAACATTCATCTTGACATTCATTAATTCTGCTAATACATTTTTCAATAAAAATATTTTTTTAAGAAATAAAGGCATCTCGCAATAATAAAATACAATTTAAAATGAAAAAAGACAATACAATTTATTCCAGATTCTAATACTTTCATTAAATATTGATTAATTATCTAGTTTTTGTAATTTATTTCTGTTAATTAGTCATTAATAATTATGTATCTGTCTGTAAATGATTTTTTTAGTTCGTTAGTTTGGTAGAAAAATAATTGTGGTTTATGAACTTCAAATTCTTATAATACATTTTTCCATTGGTGGTCCAGAACTGATGGATGATTAACGTCTAAATTTAGTGCAAGCTCTCGAGTTGTTATGCGTGGTTATGATTCAAATCACGTCTTCAATTGATCGTTATGAACTGAAGAAGGGTGCCCGTGACCTTCTTCATCTTCAAAGCCTCTCTTCTTCATCAAAAAAATTTTGAAACCACCATCGCATAGTACGTTCCTTAGCAATACCCACAGCAAAAGTATCATTTAGTTTATAAGCAGATTCTGCTGCTTTACCACCCGTTTTGTACTCATACAAAAAATTGCACTTATTAGCTTCTTTTCCATCTCTAATTCAATAGCCTAATTTGGATCAAAATTAATAATGGAAACGAAGTCGATGTTACCAAAATACAGACCGAAAAATTCACTTTAAAGACATATTAAAATAAACATGATTAAATGACACTTTCATTGTAAAAAAATAAGTTTAGAATTCAGAAAACAAAAACCGTAATTATTTTTTTACCAACCTAATAATTACTTTAAAATTCATTTTCTTCATGTACCTTAACATATTCTTAAATTATTTCCTTAATGAAAACATATCTGCTAATACTTCAATATTCACTATATATGTATATATATATATATATATATATATATATATATATACATATATATATATATACATATATATATATATATATATATATATATATATATATGTGTGTGTGTGTGTGTGTATGTATAGAAAAATATTTATCACAGAATACAAGAACTAAAGATAAAACATATCTTCAAACAACATATTTTCTTATTATAATTGAACTTGTCCCATAAAATTTTAATCAAAATTTTATTTATTACAGTCACATTACCAACTGAAAATCAGAAGTGTTAATAGATAATGTGACCTCCTCTGTTAGTTACTCTTGCATGAGAAAGCGTCGTGACGTACTTTCGACGTATTCTCGAATTATATCAGTCAGAATATCTTCCTATGTGGTACGAAACATTTTAAAAAAAGATTACACTAGAAATATCTATTCTCGAATTTTTATTTCAAATAAGACGAGAAATCTTCAATTGGACTAAACAGAGATTTCAAACTTGTAATGTCAGCGATTGAATCTACTTTTTTAACATATTTTTGTTCTAATTTGTGCATAATGCTGCTAAATCTTTACGTTATTAATGTTAAAACTTGCAGTTTCAATTTTTGAGTCTAGTTCTTAAAATATATTTAAACATTTGCAAAGATTTTCTGTTTATAGTTTCGTATCTAATCTTTTGTAGGTATTATATATATATATATATATATATATATATATATATATATAATCAATAACTGAATCTATATATATATATATATATATACTATATATATATATATACTATATATATATATATATATATATATATATATATAATCAATTATGTACTTCACATCTAAAATTAGAGTATTTTTTATAGTTCATATACTAAATACATACATATATAAATGTATATATATATATACGTACTTTACATCTAAAATTAGAATAAATATTTTTTATACTTTATATACTAAAAACATACATATAAATTTACATATATATATATATAGACATATGTGTGTATGTGTTGTGTGTGTGTACACAAGTTCAGTGTTGTGTGTATGAAAGATAGTTATATATATATATATATATATATATATATATATATATATATATATATATATGCATAATCATTTATGTATTTTACATCTAAAATTAGAATAAGTACTTTTTATAATTTATCAACTAAACACATACAAATATATATATATATATATATATATATATATATATATGTGTGTGTGTGTGTGCACAGAAGTTTAGTGTTATGTGTTAAATGCAGTTATATATATATATATATATTCGTTGAAAACACGTATAATTAAGTATTAGTCAGAGGACTTCAACCGCGCTGTGGCGTGATTTGTGTCAGCTGACTAATGCAAATATATATTAAGCCTCACAATCCAATCTCAATTTCCAATTATTTCACTAACACAAAATAATCGAGTCGCTTTTGAGATTGTTGTGTATATATATATATATATATATATATATATATATATATATATATATATATATATATATATTTGTATATATGTGCAAACTGAATAAATGCTTTAAATGATTAAATATTCCAGACTTGTCTCAAGAGAGAATTGAAGAAAGAGATAATTACAATTTCACAGGTGTCACAATGTATATATATATATATATATAAAACTTATTTTCGAATCTCTTTCTAATGAACTATTTTAAAGCTAAATTCTGGTTAATAAAAAATAGTAGTTAACAGTAACTTCAGTTATCAATTGTTTATTACGTCATATTGTCTCGATAAAAAAAAATAAGTTTGTGGGACCGAGGTTGATAAAGAGAAGCTTCTCTTTCTCTCTATACACACACCCACTCGCACACACACACACACACATATATATATATATATATATATATATATATAGAGAGAGAGAGAGAGAGAGAGAGAGAGAGAGATTGCTGAGACAGTTGAATTGTACAAAGTAATAAGTCGAATTAAGACATTGAATAATTATAATTTTCTATCATATTTTAAAACGAATTGTAACACATTTTCTGAGATAAACGTTAAATTTTATATCAATAATCGAATGATAATGAAAGTTTACTTAGAAATGATTTCACAATAGTAATATAATAAACCATCTGCCGTGTATAAATTATCTACAAAATATATTTATTATGTTTTATGGAACGCAAAGAAACGAACGTTAAATACACGCATATCTTTTTATATTATTTATCAGTTCGTGACGAAATACTAATAAATACAATGGACGCTATTTGTTTTCATTATCATTTCAAAAAATTATTTTATTAAAAATGGTTACAACATCATTTCGTTTTTAAAATCCGGACATTCGAATAAATATTAGACTGATTATTTAAGATTATTATAAAATGTATAATTAAGATGATTGGTAAAGAAGCAAATAAAGTATAAAACATTAAATAAGTCCCTGCTTGCAACCGTTCCGGTTGATAAACTCATACTAAAAATAAAACAGGAATCAACCTTCTTTCAAAAAACAAATAAAACATAAAATAAAATAAAATAAAACATAAATTTATAACAGAAAATCTTCACAATAATATTAACATCAAACCAATTAAATTTAATAAGTATAAAATAATTCTATATTTATCCCTAAAAATTGACTCTCTAGCTATAACTATCAAAGCGATAATCCAAAAACTTAATAAAATTAAACCAAATGATATTAAATCTAACCCAAATCCTATCCCTAAATGTAGAAATATATAATTATTTATTACATTAAAAGTAAATATAAAAGAAATAAAAAATATTATTACTTGAAAAAACAAAAAAAATGTTTTAAATAAACTAAAGTGATTATAAACAATATAAAGAATAAATACTTTAACATTGTATAACATTAAATAAAGAAAAATAATCATTTCCATGAGTACGAATTATATATATATATATATATATATATATATATATATATTTATTCAATGAAGTATATTATTCATAATGTATATATGTTAATATACACTTTCGTATATAACTATCGAATTTACATGAATTGGAATTTCGTCGTGACCTTCACCTCCATCTTTCAATATTTGTTAAAAAATAACTTTCGATTGACTTATAAACGATATATACTGACAATATTGTAATAAGATTAGTATAATAAAACGCGACTGCTGGTAAATATTACCTGAACAAAAAAATATACTGCTTTGCCTAACTGATGGCTATATACGGTCATAGATGCTTTAAATGTTTGCTCTGAACTGTTAACAACACAAAAAGAGTACCTTTGGTCTCAATGCCCTGGAATGCCGATGACTAATCGCAGTATATGGTCGTATCTCTAGAGATCAGAACTACAAGAATCCTCATTTTTTTAAAAAATAATAATACATTTTGTACTATGTGAATTATGAAGCTTTAAAGTCGACATTTCATTATGAATCGGTCACGTAATCGTGTCAGACACATGTGACGTCAATGTGTAGATATCTTGTAATGTTAACAACTGTATTTTCACTTAACTAAATAGTCGAATTTTATTGGATTTTTTTTTTTTTTAAAAATTAAATTCGTCTCTTGAAAATCTACCGCATGTAAAATAAAAGTAACAAACATAGATAATAAGAAATAAATTTCATTTTACAAACATATCTGATTAATTTGCACACATACTCGTATAAGTTAATTTCATACCGTGAGTATAAAGATTTTTATAATATATATATATATATATATATATATATATATATATATAATATAATAAATGACCTATATAAAATTCATCACTCAAAAATGATCGGTTTTTATTAAATTTATACAATATTTTTTTCATACTAAACACATTATTTTCATATTGAAAAATAAAAATGTACTAATATTTTAAAAATTCAATAATTTTTTCCTATGGTGTAACTGCAGTGCTGGCACCCTCGGGTAAAAAAAGTCTAGCCGAAATAGTTATATATTTACTATCCCTTAAATGAATTGCTTGATATGTGAATGCAAAAATAACAAGATTTAATAGTTCCAATAAATATAGGTCTCATATATTAAAAAGTACTATAAATTAATTAAACGTTTGCATTGAAACACGTAGGAAATGTGTCATATTATAGCTTCATCCTTGTTTTTTTCACATGTATATCAAACATTTTTACACTTGGAGTCGGCGTCCCCCTCGACACCGAAGCAACCGGGACATGCTCGGCCAGCCTAGTCAGATTTTTTTATCATACATTTATTCTAAACAAATGTAATTAAATAAGTAATTAAGTGTAATTAAATTCTCATTTCCAAGACATTTCTAACTCATTTTTCTCGCATCATTCTTTCATCTATTCGTTGATCACTTTCTAAGCTTTTTTTTTCTTTTTTGGTCAACGCTACATTTGTTTAACCCATCTGTTAACTCATCTCGCGTTCCTCTATATTTTCTATCTCTTTCTGTAATTATCTCTTTATCTATCTATCTATACACACACACAATCGCACACATACACAAACACACACCCACATGTATATATATATATATATATATATATATATATATATATATATATATATTTATATTTATAGAGAGAGACAGAGTCCAAATATTTAGTACAATATAAAAAAACAATTTTCAGAAATATACTATCATCTAATTCTTATAAATACTAATAATATTGAAACACACAAATAGTTTATTAATTAATAAACGAATTATTAAAATATGTGGAAATTTAATTATATATATATATATATATATATATATATATATATATATATATATATATATATATATACAGGGTAGAATTTAGACAGGGACAACATGGGTCACTGCCCAGGGTGGTAAATTTTGATGGGCGACATATTTTTGAAATTTTATTTCCAATTATATTTGGGTGTAACATGTGAAATTGCGGAATTTGTAGGTGAGAATTAAAACACAATATTTTTAACAAAACGAAATATATTTAAACAAAATAAGGTCCACCAGCTTCAATGGTCTTTTGCCGACGAGAAATTAGATTGTTTATCCCATTTTTATAAAAATCGACATTTTTTTGAGCTTATAAGTTACAACGACATTTTTTTGAGGTTATTAATATAAAATATAATCTTTCATAATAGATAAACGGAATTGAAAATTATAAAAAGAATAGATATATGCTCATTATTTGTACAGAAACAAACTCGTATTTTTTCATGTTTTGCACGAGTGGTCCTGAATTAGATTTTGTCCAGTTGTTGGTATCCTCTCTATAAATTTATTTTTATACCGCTCGTGTATTTTTTCAATTCACTATTTATCTCATTAATACAAATATTGTTATTGAAATGTATGAAAAGTACAAGCGATGACATCATCGAATATATATAGTCATTTCTGGCCAAATTTTCAATTAAGAAAAAATCAGATATATAAAAGTTAAAATATACAACAAAATAATTTTAATTATTTAATTTTTGTTCTTAACTATTATATTATCAATATGTATTATTTATATATATATATATATATATATATATATATATATATATATATGCAATCTGTCTAACAAGAACGTATGAGACTTTATCTATGGTATGAGACAAGTTAAAACCTGCAAGTCTTCACTCAACCAACACACACACACGTTGCTTCAAAAATCTATGCTTCAGAGGTTCATGTTTTCTGCACATCACATTAACATGTTGAACGTTGTAGTGAGAGTATGTAGTGATTCTTTATAAAGAAATGATGTTATTCGATTGAATAAAGAGACAATTATAACGTCACTTTCTAATTTATTATTAATCTTTTTTTCTATGCGGTACCTATCTATATCGATGTATTCATTAAATAGTATTCAATTAATTTCAGAAATATCACAAAAAATATATCTCATGCATGTAGATATATGTATTATTGTTTCATTTATTCGATAATATAGATATAAAAAAAAATTAATGAATGTATAAAACAAATGTGTATTTCATTCGAAAATTTCGGGTGTTGTGAAAATTATTTTTTTTTTTAAAAAGAAATGCAAATCATTATACATGTTTTCTGTGATAAAATAGTGACTTCATATTCAATCTAGTAATTATTTTTAAAAATAAATTAATGATGCAATAATTTTGATTGTGTCTTGCTTGTGAATCTTAATTTGTTCGATAGTACAAGTGATAAAGTTCGTAATTATTGTGTTTTGTGTCAATTCATTCAGAATTATAATCGAAATAAGAGTATACAAGTTTCATCTCTTATTAATTTATATCCTATTGTTATATATTTTTGAATAAACTTATGAGAATGAATTTATTCTTTGAAAACTGAATATTGTGTAGAATTATTTGTAATTAATTGTATATCAATTAATTTATTATTTGAAATTTAATTTGAAAATTGATCTACATGTGTTCAATGTTTTTGTAATTATTATACGTATATGCATGTGTCTATATATGAATATTTATTACACGTTTAATTACTCAATACAAACTAACGTTTGTAAAATTACAGTTAAAGGTAAGTTTTTATGAAAAGTAGGATAAATTTGTGGATTAATAATATTTACTCGCAGAAAATTCTTAAATACATACACGTCATGTTTTAGTGTGGAAGCATGACACAGCAAAAAAGATAAGAATTCAAATATTCCGTACATTTTATATCATTGAGTTACAACTTTTTATAAATGGTTGATTTATAAAAAGTTTAAAATTTTATATTTGTATATGAAACAAAATAATTTACACTTCCAATAAAAAAAATCCATTTTGTAGTCAGAACGCCACTTGTAAAAGATCCTGTTCATACCTGTTAGTTGTACTCTTTTTAAATCTTTATATTTTTACTCCGCCCTTTCTTCCTGTTCTTAATCTATTGTGCTCTTTTCTTACAATATGCCCCATATAAATCCATTTTTTGTTCTTTTTTATTTTTCATACATTTCTGTAAATCGTGTTGGTTTCATCCCCATTTGATTTTTTATATATTTTTTCCTATTATTTGTAACAAATATTTTTTCATATTTCTTTTTGTTGTGTGATGCACTGAATTATTGTTGCATTCAAAAATATTTTATTTGCATAGATATTAACAGATAAATTATATTAATTTTTTTTTTGAAGTGGAATTTTTGATTTAAATAAAGAGCTGTTTTATTCCTATAAACCCCCCATCATTGTTTTCAACATACACACATTCAAAACATACACAAAATGTTGAGATTCTTATATTATTTTATGGAAAATTGAATAGATTTGGCATATTATATAACCATTATTTTTTTTCATCTTATTTACTTATTTGAAATTGAATGCCATGCTATTATATTAAAAGTTAGTCATCTCATAGTAATTAAATATATTCAATTATGCGAATAAAATATTTTTTTTTATATATTAGTATAGACGTTTATTTTAATTTACAAAAAATTTAAATGTATTTCTTTTTCATTTAATATACTTTTCTGTTTTTACAGTTACTTTGGTTTACATTGATTATGATGTTTCACAGTATTCAAGCATGTACTGATGATCGAGAATGTCCCAAAGGACAATACTGTTATGACCGTCTATCTTGTGCAAATTGTTTTAATTGCACGGAATATTTTCGTGAATTTGGTAATGTTGAATGTCCTAAAAATTACGATACATGTGGAAAATGCATCGATGGGTAAGTTTTTCAAATCTGTTGAAATTTTACTAGAATGTACATATCATTATTTGAATACGAGGGTGGTCCCAGAAGTACCCGACCCAACAAAGAAAACACAAAAATTTTGGAAAAAAATATATTTATTTTTCAACATAATTTCCTTTCAGCTCTATACACTTTTCCCAGCGATGTTCAATAAGTTCGATACCCTTTTTATAATAAGAACTGTCTTGCTCCTCAAAATACCCATTAACTGCCGACATCACTTCTTCATCGTTGGGAACTCTTTGACCACAGCCATTTTTTTAAGTTTGGGAACAGAAAATAATCCGAGGGGGCTAAATCTGGCGAATAGGGTGCATGAGGTAGTAATTCAAACTTTAATTCATTAATTTTGGCCATTGCAATAACGGATTTGTGAGCTGGTGCATTGTCTTGATGAAACAACACTTTCTTCTTAGCCAAATGCGGCCGTTTTTGCTTGATTTCTTCGCTCAAACGTTGCAATAAGTTCGCATAATACTCGCCGTTGATATTTTTTCCTTTTTCAAGATAGTCAATGAAAATTATCCCACGCGCATCCCAAAAAACCGACGCCATGACCTTGCCTGCAGATGAAACGGTCTTCGCCTTCTTTGGAGCCGGTTCCCCCTTTTCAGTCCATTGTTTTGATTGTTCTTTTGTCTCGGGTGTGAAGTGATGGACCCATGTTTCATCCATGGTTATGAAACGGCGCAAAAATTCTACTTTGTTGCTGTGAAACTTTGCTAAACACTCAATTGAAACATCTTCACAACACTGTTTTTGCTCGAGTGTGAGTAAACGCGGCACCCATCTTGCACACAGCTTTCTCAAGTCCAAATTTTCAGATAATATGCGATCTACCGCACTTTTTGAAATGCCTACTATGTCTTCTAGCTCGCACACTTTCAGTCGACGATGATCCAGTACCGCTTTGTGGATTTTCTTCACCATTTCTGGAGTCGTCACCTCATTTGGTCGACCACTGAGATGCTCGTCTTGGCAGCTCGTACAGCCTCGTTTAACTCTGCTACCCAATATTTCACTGTTGTAAACGAAGGAGCAGACTCACCCAGAGTAGAATCTAGTTCAGCTTTTATATTGGTTGGGCTGAGGCCTTTCAAATAAAAGTACTGTATCACGTAACGATGACCAATTTTCTCCACTTTCACAAATTCACTGAAAACATTCAATATTGATGGCTGCCAAACAAATACTAAACAACGTGGCGTCCTCAAACTTGAAACATATGCTTTATAGATTGTGTACTTTCTAATACAGTGATATTTTTCAAACAACTACCGCCATCTCTAGGTCAGGCCGGGTACTTCTGGGACCACCCTCATATATTCCTTATTATATATTTATTTTATGTTATAAGTGTGTGTGTGTTTGTAGTAATAACATTAATATTTTATTAGAAAAAAGGAAGCAGCCGAATATTATGATACCAGAGGAAAATATTGTATCGATGATGAAAATTATGTATCCCCTAGTGATAAATATAATTCACTAGATAATATTTCAAGTAAGTATCTGTACATAAAATTTCAAAGTGTAAAAACAATCTTAAAAAGTATATTTTTTTAGAAAAAAACAAATGTTTCATTATTCATAGATTTTGTTCCTTTTATTATTTCGAATATATGTTTTTAAAACGACCTGTACTTATTTTATTTTTTTTTTCACAGACAAGACTGATTATATGGTTTATATCTACACATTAATAGGAGTAATTGGACTAGTTCTATTTCTTTTCCTAATGTGTGTTCTTTATAAAAAGAAATGGAAGAGTAAGTAATAAGTGATTTTTACTAAATGTATGTTAGTTAAATTTAATAGTAAATTGTATTGACTACATATATATATATATATATATATATATATATATATATATATATATATATATATATATATATATATATATATATATATATATATATATATATATATATATATACATGTATGTATGTATGTATGTATGTATGTATGTATGTGCGTGCGTAAATTTCTCCATACTTGACTTGTCGGTATTGAATTACTGAGTATGATTTTATATAAATATATACTAGTTTAAATATTTGTATGAAAAAAATAAAATAATTATAATTGTAATTGTGTTCTGCTGTTGGGCTTCACCCTGTTTAAGTATTATATTTATTCTAGTATATTATTTTATATAAACTTAATATAAATGTTCATATTCATTAATAATTGAATTTTATCTAAAATGTATGAATGCTATTTATCATTAACTTTTTTATTAATCAAGTCAAAATAAACATATTGTTAATGTTATTTACAAGCAAACATATCTCATGTTTTTTAATTACTTATTTTAGGTGTTTCAGAACTTATAAAAGTAAATTATTCTAATACCAAAAATAGGTGTACACGCAATAGTATGATAACGTGTAATAATGAGAATCAGACTATACTGCCATCTGCACCATTTCGTAATGATAATGTTGGTGTTACAATTAGAGGTCATCCCTTAAGAAAAGAAGGTATGTACTTTATTCAATATCTACTTGAAAAAAATATATTACTATTACAACTTATAAATTGAAATACTGTCAATGAACCATATAAAAGCTAATACCAAAATTACTTATTATTTTATAAATAATAAATATTGTAAATAAATTGTATTCTCTGGACAGTTTATTCCAAACATTACAAAAATACAATTTATTTTGTTTATTTTAATATAAAATGTATTCATTTTCAAATGCTTTTATTAAAATAAATTATTCATAATATTTATTGTTCATGGCTGTTTTAAAGTTTTTTTTTGTAAAAAATATATTTTGTAGAACTATTTGTCAGTCTATTATTTTAAATATCAAATTGTATTATAAGATCTTATTTTTACTGGTAAAAAACATGTTTTTATTCAAAAAGTTTTTTGCATGAAAGTTACAACAAATATGTATATATATATATATATATATATATATATATTAGTATGTTTACATAATAATGTGATTTTTTTATTTATTTTATTACAGCCACATTGAATAACTGTAATTATAAATGTAATACTCAGTAAAAAAAATACAATAAAATTTATTGTAGAATAGAATTTTTTAAACATGTATTTATTATTTTTTTTTGTGTTTTTTTTTTGTTCTTTTGTTTTTACTCTTAGAAATCATCAAGGATAATATTCCTTTTTTCAGATGACCATTTGTTAAAAGTGGGCTGTTGTAGACCTCCAAATTATGTGAAACCACCGGAATATGGGTATGTTTAATTATTTTATTTTTATCTTACAATATTGAAATATTTATATAATTTACAGTTACGGAATCGATAACATTGAAGAGAACCGTAATGAAACACATGACAGTAATGAAACTCATGACAGTAATGAAACTCAAGAAAGAATTTTTGAACTGCCTCAACAAATGTAAGTTAAAGTATATTTTCTTATTGGACATTTTGTAATTACTTCTTATATATCTACTAGTTTTTGTATCATATATATATATATATATATATATATATATATATATATATATATATATATATATACACACACACACACTTACACACAACCACATATATATATATACATTACACAGTGTATTCGGTTTTAGCAAGAATTGATAAAATGAGTTCAGGCCAATAGCAAACAAATGTTCATCAGTATTTTAGCTCAAGCATATTTCTATGCAAACATTTACTTTTATCATGAAATAATTTTACAAATATATGGAACAAATTTGATTTTTTAGGACCATTATTGTTTTCCTAATTAGTGATACACTACATTTTTTTAAAAATAGGTCATCACAATTGCTATACATATTCCCAAATACAAATATATCTATTATAATTATTTTAATTAAAGCCTAATATATATATATATATATATATATATATATATATATATATATATATATATATATAGTATATGAATTGATTAGTATATTTATATTATTTTCTAGATATTCACAATGTTTTATTTAAATTATACATTTATTCAATATTACTCTGTGATTTATATATTACAGGTAATATTTAAGAGAAATTCATCTGTCACTGACATAACAGTTATATATATATATATATATATATATATATATATATATATATATCAGATTATTGTACATATATATGATAGTTATTTATAGCAATGTATATTTATAAAAAATTTAAATCTATATATTTTAGGGAAAATGAAGTATTACCAACTATAATTGAAAATACATCAGAAATTCGACGAAACACTAATCAACAACCACACCCTCAAACTGACAATACCTTCACATCACAACGAGAATCAAATAGTTCAAATACGTTTTCAGAATTTGATTCTTCTGACAATGTTGAAAATTATAATGAAGAAATATTATTGCAAAACCAAAATGTTAACATAATGACTATTGCTCAAAATGAAACCCACGGACTTATTCATAATTCGACACAAAATAATCAAAATATTATAGTTAATAATGTTTTGTTAAGAAATGTTAACATGTATGGCGACTACCAATTTTATAATTGTAACCAATGACCTCACATTTCGTAATTGACAATATGTGAAACTTATGTGACAATTTTTTGTTGTATGATTTTTCTATGCTCATTATATTGTGATAACAATTTTAATGTTATCATTGCGTTTCTTTATTAGCAATTGTAATTTATTTTTTTAATATCAATTTTAATGTATATAATTTATTTATTTAATACTTTTTTATCCTTATCATATGGTTTTTAATGTTGCATTCAGAAGAATTACTTTGTATTAATTGTTAATTTTTTTATTTTCTAATCTTCAACATGAAAATATATCACTTGTTTTTTTTACCTCAAATATGCCCTGATATTGAGCAATTTGTTAATTTTTTTAATACAGATACAAAACATTCAAATATATCTTTACCCATTAAAATATTTAAATACTTTTAAACAGTAATTTATGTTACATATGTTTATTTTTATTTCTGTAAGTATTTATAAATTAACTAATATTGATTAATTATTTTTCCATGATAGTAATTCTGAGCAATGAATTGTGATATAGTAAATATGAAAATTTACTTCTGTATTATAAATATTAATTCAATCATATTAAAACTATCATTGTAAAATATCTTTCAATATTATATATTGTACAGTTGTGATTGTATTGTTATTATTTGAGAATATATATGTTTTCACTAATAATATTTTCAAATATAAAAGAACAAAAAGTTAAAACTAATTTTTTTTAATAACCATTTCCGAAAATTATTTACATTAAAAACATCAGAGTAAAGAAAATTTCACCTAGAGATAAAAATTGTAATAATGATCTCGGTTTCATTATCTTACATAACCTAAAACATTTCAATTGAACATTATTACATAATTTTTAACCTAAATTAATCTTACGGTATGAAAAGTACATATATTGACCTACATATATATGAAAGAAATTCACTATATAAATACGCTTTTGATAAAAATTATTATCACAGACATTTTCACAGATTTGTTTTCTGACATTACCATAAAGTGTTAAAGGTTATGAAGATAAGTTTGTTAAGAATATGGTCATGTTCATGATCTACACATAATAACACAAGTGACTATTCGGATTCATCAAAAAATATATCTATCATGAACTGTGAATTTTAGACAATGTCTAAAATCGTAGTCAAACGCAAGTGACTTTTCGGCGTCGCCAAAAATATGTCTATAATAGGCTGTGAAATTTAGATATTGTCTAAAAACTGTAGCCAAATAAGTAAATTTTCGGGCTTGTACAAAAATATGACAATGAGGGCTAATGAATTTTGGACGTTGTCTAAAAATCGTAGTCAATTACAAATGACGTTTCGGCCTAATGTCTAGAAATCGGCTTCAATCCCAAGTGATTTTTCAACCTTTTCGTAAAATTGTCTATCATCGCCAGTGATTTTTACACTGTCTAAAAATCGTCGTCAAATCGAAGTTATTTTTCGGTTTAGTCAAAATATATGTCTATAATCGTCTATAACTTAGACAATGTCTAAAAATCATCAAGCCAAAGTGAAATGCGAAACGGCTAATATTGCACATCGTTAGATGCGTCTTAAAATTATCTAGCTCGTGGTGTACAATTCGATTCGATTAATTTACAAAAAGACATAACTTTGCTCAAAAAAACAACTTTTCAACCAGTTTTTCGGCCACAATCAGTCGAAATTAAGTGCGAAACGGCTCATATCGCACAGCGTTAGATGCGACTTAAAATTATCAATCACGTGGTGTGCAATTCGATTCGATTATTTTCCAAAAAGACATAACTTTGCTCAAAAAACCAATTTTTCAACCAGTTTTTCGGCCATAAGTAGTCGACATTAAGTGCGAAATGGGTAATGTCGTATATCGTTAGATGCTTCTTGAAATTATCTATCACGTGGTGTGCGATTCGATCCGATCATTTGCCAAAATGGCCTTATTTTGCCAAAAAAAACATTTTTCAACCAGTTTTTCGGCTATAAGTAGTCGAAATTAAGTGCGAAATGAGCAATGTCGTATATCGTTAGATGCATCTTGAAATTATCTATCACGTGGTGTGCGATTCAATCCGATCATTTGCCAAAATGGCCTTATTTTTCCCAAAAAATCTATTTTTTAACCGGTTTTTCGGCCATAAGTAGTCAAAATTAAGTGCGAAACGGCTCATATCGTACATCGTTAGATGCGTCTTAAAATTATCTATCACGTGGTGTGCAATTCAATTCGATTATTTTCAAAAAAGACCTAATTTTGCTCAAAAAAACCTATTTTTTTGCATTTTTTCGGCCATAAGTATTCGAACATAAGTACGAAACGGCTCATATTGCACATCGTTAACTTACTATAATTACTAAATTTTTTTTATCATTTGAAAGCACGTATATATATATATATATATATATATATATATATGTGTGTGTGTGTGTGTATGTATATACACAATTAATTTGTTTATATTCATATATTTATACGGTAATATTCAAATAAAGGGAGTGTAGCTAAGTCACAACATAGCAAGTCTCTCTATGACAAGTTAAGAAGGCAGAGTGGCGTACCATGAATGGAGGTGGTCAATCGATCATCTGGTGGTCACGATCTACAAAGTATGTGTGTGTGTGCGTGCGTGCGCGCGCGCTTGTTTGTGTGTCGCCGGAGTGTATTTTAGACAATGTCTAAAATTGACTCGGAGCTGACGACGATTTTTCGACGTCAATTTTAGACATTGTCCAAAAATCGACGACACGTCCGAGTCAATTTTAGGCAATGTCTAAAATCATCGTCACGTCCGAGTCAATCTTAGACATTGTCCAAAAATCGTCGTCAGTTCCGAGTCAATTTTAGACATTGTCCAAAAATCGTCGTCTAATCCGAGTTAATTTTTGACATTGTCCAAAAATCGTCTTCACATCCGAGTCAATTTTTGACATTGTCCAAAAATCGTCATCACATCCCAGTCAATTTTAGACATTGTCCAAAATTCGTCGTCAGATCCGAGTCAATTTTTGACATTGTCCAAAAATCGTCGACATGTCCGAGTCAATTTTACAGACTGTTCAAAAATCATCGTCACATACGAGTCAATTTAAGACCTTGTCCAAAAATTGTCGACATGTCCGAGTCAATTTCAAACATTGTCCAAAAATCATCGTCACATCCGAGTCAATTTTAGACATTGTCCAAAAATCGTCGTCACATCCGAGTCAATTTTAGACATTGTCCAAATATCGTCTTCAGATCCGAGTCAATTTTAGACATTGTCCAAAAATCATCGAAATGTACGAGTCAATTTTGGAAATTGTCCAAAAATCGTCGACATATCCGAGTCAATTTCAAACATTGTCCAAAAATCGTCGTCACATCCGAGTCAATTTTAGACATTTTCCAAAAATCGTCGTCACATCCGAGTCAATTTTAGACATTGTCAGAAAATCGTGGTCACATCCGAGTCAATTTTAGACATTGTCCAAAAATCGTCGTCATATCCGAGTCAATTTTAGACATTGTCCAAAAATCGTCGTCAGTTCTGAGTCAATTTTAGACATTGTCCTAAAATCATCGTCACATCCGAATCAATTTTAGACATTGTCCAAAAATCGTCGTTAGATCCGAGTCGAATTTAGACATTGTCTAAAAATCGTCGTCAGTTCCGAGTCAATTTTAGACATTGTCCAAATATCGTCTACAGATCCCAGTCAATTTTAGACTTTGTCCAAAAATCATCGAAATGTACGAGTCAATTTTAGAAATTGTCCAAAAATCGACAACATATCCGAGTCAATTTCAAACATTGTCCAAAAATCGTCGTCACATCCGAGTCAATTTTAGACATTTTCTAATAATCGTCGTCACATCCGAGTCAATTTTAGACATTGTCCAAAATTCGTCGTTAGATCCGAGTCAATTATTGACATTGTCCAAAAATCGTCGACATGTCCGAGTCAATTTTACAGACGGTCCAAAAATCATCGTCACATACGAGTCAATTTAAGACATTGTCCCAAATTCGTCGTCAGTTCCGAGTCAATTTTAGACATTGTCCAAAAATTGTCGACATGTCCGAGTCAATTTCAAACATTGTCCAAAAATCGTCGTCACATCCGAGTCAATTTTAGACATTGACCAAAAATCATCGTCACATCCGAGTCAATTTTAGACATTGTCCAAATATCGTCTTCAGATCCGAGTCAATTTTGGAAATTGTCCAAAAATCGTCTACATATCCGAGTCAATTTTAGACATTGTCCAAAAATCGTCGTCAGTTCTGAGTCAATTTTAGACATTGTCCTAAAATCATCGTCACATCCGAATCAATTTTAGACATTGTCCAAAAATCGTCGTTAGATCCGAGTCGAATTTAGACATTGTCTAAAAATCGTCGTCAGTTCCGAGTCAATTTTAGACATTGTCCTAAAATCATCGTCACATCCGAATCAATTTTAGACATTGTCCAAAAATCATCGAAATGTACGAGTCAATTTTAGAAATTGTCCAAAAATCGTCGACATATCCGAGTCAATTTCAAACATTGTACAAAAATCGTCGTCACATCCGAGTCAATTTTAGACATTTTCCAAAAATCGTCGTCACATCCGAGTCAATTTTAGACATTGTCCAAAATTCGTCGTCAGATCCGAGTCAATTTTTGACATTGTCCAAAATTCGTCGTCAGTTCCGAGTCAATTTTAGACATTGTCCAAAAATCGTCATCAGATCCGAGGCAAATTTAGACATTGTCCAAAAATCGTCGACACGTCCGAGTCAATTTTAGACATTGTCTAAAAATCGTCGACAAATCCGAGTCAATTTTAGACATTGTCCAAAAATCGTCGTCAGTTCCGAGTCAATTTTAGACATTGTCCAAAAATCGTCGTCACATCCGAGTCAATTTTAGACATTGTCCAAATATCGTCTTCAGATCCGAGTCAATTTTAGACATTGTCCAAAAATCATTGAAATGTACGAGTTAATTTTGGAAATTGTCCAAAAATCGTCGACATATCCGAGTCAATTTCAAACATTGTACAAAAATCGTCGTCAGATCCGAGTCAATTTTAGACATTTTCCAAAAATCGTCGTCACATCCGACATTGTCCAAAAATCGTTGACATGTCAGAGTCCATTTTACAGACTGTCCAAAAAGCATCGTCACATACGAGTCAATTTAAGACATTGTCCAAAAATCGTCAGTCAACCCGAGTAAATTTTAGACAATGTCCAAAAATCGTCCATCAACCCGAGTCATTTTTAGACAATGTCCAAAAATCGTCAGTCAAGCCGAGTGAATTTTAGACAATGTCCAAAAATCGTCCATCAACCCGAGTCAATTTTAGACAATGTCCAAAAATCGTCCATCAACCCAAGTAATTTTTAGACAATGTCTAAAAATTCTCCATCAACCTGAGTCATTTTTAGACAATGTCCAAAAATTTTCCATCAACCCGAGTCATTTTTAGACACTGTCCAAAAATTCACCATCAACCTGAGTCATTTTTAGACAATGTCCAAAAATCGTCCATCAACCCAAGTCATTTTTAGACAATGTCCAAAAACCGTCAGTCAACCCGAGTCAATTTTAGACAATGTCCAAAAATCGTTCATCAACCAAAGTCAATTTTAGACAATGTCCAAAAATCGTCCATCATCCCGAGTCATTTTTAGACAATGTCCAAAAATCGTCCATCAACCCGGGTCAAATTTAGACAATGTCCAAAATCGTCCATCAATCCAAGTCATTTTAAGACAATGTCCAAAAATTCTCCATCAACCTGAGTCATTTTTAGACAATATCCAAAAATCGTTCATCAATCCGAGTCAATTTTAGACAATGTCCAAAACTCGTTTATCAACCAAAGTCAATTTTGGACAATGTCCAAAAATCGTCCATCATCCCGAGTCATTTTTAGACAATGTCCAAAAATCGTCAGTCAACCCGAGTCAATTTTAGACAATGTCCAAAAATTCTCCATCAACCTGAGTCATTTTTAGACAATGTCCAAAAATCGTACATCAACACGAGTCATTTTTAGACTATGTCCAAAAATCGTCAGTCAACCCGAGCTAATTTTAGACAATGTCCAAAAATCGTCCATCAACGCGAGTCAATTTTAGACAATGTCCAAAAATCGTCCATCAACCCAAGTCATTTTTAGACAATGTCCAAAAATCGTCCATCAGCCTGAGTCATTTTTAAACAATGTCCAATAATCGTCCATCAATCCGAGTCAATTTTAGACAATGTCCAAAACTCGTTCATCAACCAAAGTCAATTTTAGACAATGTCCAAAAATCGTCCATCAACCCGAGTCAATTTTAGACAATGTCCAAAAATCGTCCATTAACCAAAGTCATTTTTAGATAATGTCCAAATATTCTTCATCAACCTGAGTCATTTTTTAACAATGTCCAAAAATTGTCCATCAACCCGAGTCATTTTTAGACAATGTCCAAAAATTCGCCATCAACCTGAGTCAGTTTTAGACAATGTCTAAAAATTGTCCATCAACCCGAGTCATTTTTAGACAATGTCCAAAAATCGTCAGTCAACCCGAGCTAATTTTAGACAATGTCCAAAAATCGTCCATCAACCCGAGTCATTTTTAGACAATGTCCATAAATTGTCCATCAACCCGAGTCATTTTTAGACAATGTCCAAAAATCGTCCATTAACCAAAGTCATTTTTAGATAATGTCCAAATATTCTTCATCAACCGGAGTCATTTTTAGACAATGTCCAAAAATTGTCCATCAACCCGAGTCATTTTTAGACAATGTCCAAAAATCGTCAGTCAACCCGAGTGAATTTTAGACAAAGTCCAAAAATCGTCCATCAACCCGAGTCAATTTTAGACAATGTCCAAAAATCGTCCATTAACCAAAGTCATATTTAGATAATGTCCAAATATTCTTCATCAACCTGAGTCATTTTTAGACAATGTCCAAAAATTGTCCATCAACCCGAATCATTTTTAGACAATGTCCAAAAATCGTCAGTCAACCCGAGTGAATTTTAGACAATGTCCAAAAATCGTCCATCAACCCAAGTAATTTTTAGACAATGTCCAAAAATTCGCCATCAACCTGAGTCAGTTTTAGACAATGTCCAAAAATTGTCCATCAACCCGAGTCATTTTTAGACAATGTCCAAAAATCGTCAGTCAACCCGAGCTAATTTTAGACAATGTCCAAAAATCGTCAGTCAACCCGAGTGAATTTTAGACAATGTCCAAAAATCGTCCATCAACCCGAGTCATTTTTAGACAATGTCCAAAAATTGTCCATCAACCCGAGTCATTTTTAGACAATGTCCAAAAATCGTCAGTCAACCCGAGTGAATTTTAGACAATGTCCAAAAATTCTCCATCAACCTGAGTCATTTAAAGACAATGTCCAAAAATCGTACATCAACACGAGTCATTTTTAGACAATGTCCAAAAAATGTCCATCAACCCGAGTCATTTTTAGACAATGTCCAAAAATTGTCCATCAACCCGAGTCATTTTTAGACAATGTCCAAAAATCGTCAGTCAACCCGAGTGAATTTTAGACAATGTCCAAATATTCTCCATCATCCTGAGTCATTTTTAGACAATGTCCAAAAATCGTACATCAACACGAGTCATTTTTAGACGATGTCCAAAAATTGTCCATCAACCCGAGTCATTTTTAGACAATGTCCAAAAATCGTCCATCAACCCGAGTCAATTTTAGACAATGTCCAAAAATCGTCCATTAACCCAAGTCATTTTTAGATAATGTCCAAAAATTGTCCATCAACCCGAGTCATTTTTAGACAATGTCCAAAAATCGTCAGTCAACCCGAGTGAATTTTAGACAATGTCCAAAAATCGTCCATCAACCCGAGTCAATTTTAGACAATGTCCAAAAATCGTCCATCAACCCAAGTAATTTTTAGACAATGTCCAAAAATTCTCCATCAACCTGAGTCATTTTTAGACAATGTCCAAAAATTGTCCATCAACCTGAGTCATTTTTAGACAATATCCAAAAATCCGTTCATCAATCCGAGTCAATTTTAGACAACGTCCAAAAATCGTTCATCAACCCAAGTAATTTTTAGACAATGTCCAAAAATTCTCCATCAACCTGAGTCATTTTTAGACAATGTCCAAAAATCGTCAGTCAACCCGAGTGAATTTTTGACAATGTCCAAAAATCGTCCATCAACCCAAGTCATTTTTAGACAATGTCCAAAAATCGTCAATGAACCCGAGTGAATTTTAGACAATGTCCAAAAATCGTCCATCAACCTGAGTCAATTTTAGACAATGTCCAAAAATCGTCCATCAACCCGAGTCAATTTTAGACAATGTCCAAAAATCGTCCATTAACCCAAGTCATTTTTAGATACTTTCCAAAAATTCTCCATCAACCCAAGTAATTTTTAGACAATGTCCAAAAATTGTCCATCAACCCGAGTCAATTTTAGACAATATCCAAAAATCCGTCCATCAACCCAAGTTATTTTTAGACAATGTCCAAAAATTCTCCATAAACCTGTCATTTTTAGACAATGTCCAAAAATTGTCCATCAACCCGAGACATTTTTAGACAATGTCCAAAAATTGTCAGTCAACGCGTGTGAATATTAGACAATGTCCAAAAATCGTCCATCAACCCGAGTCAATTTTAGACAATGTCCAAAAATCGTCCATCAATCCGAGTCAATTTTAGACCATGTCCAAAACTCGTTCATCAACCAAAGTCAATTTTGGACAATGTCCAAAAATCGTCCATCATCCCGAGTCATTTTTAGACAATGTCCAAAAAATGTCCATCAACCCGAGTCATTTTTAGACGATGTCCAAAAATTGTCCATCAACCCGAGTCATTTTTAGACAATGTCCAAAAATTCTCCATCACCCTGAGTCATTTTTAGACAATGTCCAAAAATCGTCAGTCAACCCGAGTGAATTTTAGACAATGTCCAAAAATCGTCCATCAACCCAAGTCATTTTTAGACAATGTCCAAAAATTGTCCATCAACCTGAGTCATTTTTAGGCAATGTCCAAAAATCGTCCATCAATCCGAGTCAATTTTAGACCATGTCCAAAACTCGTTCATCAACCAAAGTCAATTTTGGACAATGTCCAAAAATCGTCCATCATCCCGAGTCATTTTTAGACAATGTCCAAAAAATGTCCATCAACCCGAGTCATTTTTAGACGATGTCCAAAAATTGTCCATCAACCCGAGTCATTTTTAGACAATGTCCAAAAATTCTCCATCACCCTGAGTCATTTTTAGACAATGTCCAAAAATCGTCAGTCAACCCGAGTGAATTTTAGACAATGTCCAAAAATCGTCCATCAACCCAAGTCATTTTTAGACAATGTCCAAAAATTGTCCATCAACCCGAGTCAATTTTAGACAATATCCAAAAATCCGTCCATCAACCCAAGTAATTTTTAGACAATGTCCAAAAATTCTTGATCAACCTGTCATTTTTAGACAATGTCCAAAAATTGTCTATCAACCCGAGTCATTTTTAGACAATGTCCAAAAATCGTCAGTCAACGCGAGTGAATTTTAGACAATGTCCAAAAATCGTCCATCAACCCAAGTCATTTTAAGACAATGTCCAAAAATTCTCCATCAACCTGAGTCATTTTTAGACAATGTCCAAAAATCGTCCTACAATCCGAGTCAATTTTAGACAATGTCCAAAACTCGTTCATCAACCAAAGTCAATTTTGGACAATATCCAAAAATCGTCCATCATCCAGAGTCATTTTTAGACAATGTCCAAAAATCGTCAGTCAACCCGAGTAAATTTTAGACAATGTCCAAAAATCGTCCATCAACCCGAGTCATTTTTAGACAATGTCCAAAAATTGTCCATCAACCTGAGACATTTTTAGACAATGTCCAAAAATTCTCCATCACCCTGAGTCATTTTTAGACAATGTCCAAAAATCGTCCATCATCCCGAGTCATTTTTAGACAATGTCCAAAAAATGTCCATCAACCCGAGTCATTTTTAGACGATGTCCAAAAATTGTCCATCAACCCGAGTCATTTTTAGACAATGTCCAAAAATTCTCCATCACCCTGAGTCATTTTTAGACAATGTCCAAAAATCGTCAGTCAACCCGAGTGAATTTTAGACAATGTCCAAAAATCGTCCATCAACCCAAGTCATTTTTAGACAATGTCCAAAAATTGTCCATCAACCCGAGTCAATTTTAGACAATATCCAAAAATCCGTCCATCAACCCAAGTCATTTTAAGACAATGTCCAAAAATTCTCCATCAACCTGAGTCATTTTTAGACAATGTCCAAAAATCGTCCTACAATCCGAGTCAATTTTAGACAATGTCCAAAACTCGTTCATCAACCAGTCAATTTTGGACAATATCCAAAAATCGTCCATCATCCCGAGTCATTTTTAGACAATGTCCAAAAATCGTCAGTCAACCCGAGTAAATTTTAGACAATGTCCAAAAATCGTCCATCAACCCGAGTGAATTTTAGACAATGTCCAAAAATCGTTCATCAACCCGAGTCAATTTTAGACAATGTCCAAAAATCGTCCATCAACCCAAGTCATTTTAAGACAATGTCCAAAAATTCTCCATCAACCTGAGTCATTTTTAGACAATGTCCAAAAATCGTCCATCAATCCGAGTCAATTTTAGACAATGTCCAAAACTCGTTCATCAACCAAAGTCAATTTTAGACAATGTCCAAAAATCATCCATCATCCCGAGTCATTTTTAGACATTGTCAAAAAATCGTCAGTCAACACGAGTGAATTTGAGACAATGTCCAAAAATCGTCCATCAACCCGAGTCAATTTTAGACAATGTCCAAAAATCGTCAGTCAACCCGAGTAAATTTTAGACAATGTCCAAAAATCGTCCATCAACCCGAGTGAATTTTAGACAATGTCCAAAAATCGTCCATCAACCCGAGTCAATTTTAGACAATGTCCAAAAATTCTCCATCAACCTGAGTCATTTTTAGACAATGTCCAAAAATCGTCCATCAATCCGAGTCAATTTTAGACAATGTCCAAAAATCGTTCATCAACCAAAGTCAATTTTAGACAATGTCCAAAAATCGTCCATCATCCCGAGTCATTTTTAGACAATGTCCAAAAATCGTCAGTCAACCCGAGTAAATTTTAGACAATGTCCAAAAATCGTCCATCAACCCGAGTGAATTTTAGACAATGTCCAAAAATCGTCCATCAACCCGAGTCAATTTTAGACAATGTCCAAAAATTCTCCATCAACCTGAGTCATTTTTAGACAATGTCCAAAAATCGTACATCAACGAGTCATTTTTAGACAAAGTCCAAAAAATGTCCATCAACCCGAGTCATTTTTAGACAATGTCCAAAAATTGTCCATCAACCCGAGTCATTTTTAGACAATGTCCAAAAATCGTCAGTCAACCCGAGTGAATTTTAGACAAAGTCCAAAAATCGTCCATCAACCCGAGTCAATTTTAGACAATGTCCAAAAATCGTCCATCAACCCAAGTCATTTTTAGACAATGTCCAAAAATCGTCCATCAATCCAAGTCATTTTTAGAATTTGTCCAAAAATCGTCCATCATCCCGAGTCAATTTTAGACAATGTCCAAAAATCGTATATCATCCCGAGTCATTTTTAGACAATGTCCAAAAATCGTCAGTCAACCCGAGTAAATTTTAGACAATGTCCAAAAATCGTCCATCAACCCGAGTCATTTTTAGACAATGTCCAAAAATTGTCCATCAACCCGAGTCATTTTTAGACAATGTCCAAAAATCGTCAGTCAACCCGAGTGAATTTTAGACAATGTCCAAAAATCGTCCATCAACACGAGTCAATTTTAGACAATGTCCAAAAATCGTCCATTAACCCAAGTCTTTTTTAGATAATGTCAAAATATTCTCCATCAACCTGAGTCATTTTTAGACAATGTCCAAAAATCGTCAGTCAACCCGAGTGAATTTTAGACAATGTCCAAAAATCGTCCATCAACCCAAGTCAATTTTAGACAATGTCCAAAAATCGTCCATTAACCCAAGTCATTTTTAGATAATGTCCAAATATTCTCCATCAACCTGAGTCATTTTTAGACAATGTCCAAAAATTGTCCATCAACCCGAGTCATTTTTAGACAATGTCCAAAAATCGTCAGTCAACCCGAGTGAATTTCAGACAATGTCCAAAAATCGTCCATCAACCCGAGTCAATTTTAGACAATGTCCAAAAATCGTCCATCAACCCAAGTAATTTTTAGACAATGTCCAAAAATTCGTCATCAACCTGAGTCATTTTTAGACAATGTCCAAAAATTGTCCATCAACCCGAGTCATTTTTAGACAATGTCCAAAAATCGTCAGTCAACCCGAGCTAATTTTAGACAATGTCCAAAAATCGTCCATCAACGCGAGTCAATTTTAGACAATGTCCAAAAATCGTCCATCAACCCAAGTCATTTTTAGACAATGTCCTAAATTCGTCCATCATCCCGAGTCAATTTTAGACAATGTCCAAAAATCGTCCATCATCCCGCGTCAATTTTAGACAATGTCCTAAATTCGTCCATCATCCCGAGTCAATTTTAGACAATGTCCAAAAATCGTCAGTCAACCCGCTAAATTTTAGACAATGTCCAAAAATCGTCCATCAACCCGAGTCATTTTTAGACAATGTCCAAAAATCGTCAGTAAACCCGAGTAAATTTTAGACAATGTCCAAAAATCGTCCATCAACCCGAGTCATTTTTAGACAATGTCCAAAAATTGTCCATCAATCCGAGTCAATTTTAGACAATGTCCAAAAATTGTCCATCAATCCGAGTCAATTTTAGACAATGTCCATAAATCGTATGTTAACCCGAGTGATTTTTAGACAATGTCCAAAAATTATTATTATAATTATAATTATTGTTATTTCGAGTCGTTTTTGGTCTAAAAATTACTCGGGTTGATGGACGATTTTTGGACATTGTCTAAAAATGATTCGGGTTGATGGACGATTTTTGGACATTGTCTAAAAATGACTCGGGTTGACTGACGATTTTTGGACATTGTCTAAAAATGACTCGGGTTGATGGAGAATTTTTGGACATTGTCTTAAAATGACTCGGATTGATGGACAAATTTTGTACATTGTCTAAAATGACTCAGGTTGATGGACGATTTTTGGAAATTGTCTAAAAATGACTCGGGATGATGGACGATTTTTGGACATTGTCCAAAATTGACTTTGGTTGATGAACGAGTTTTGGACATTGTCTAAAATTGACTCGGATTGATGGACGATTTTTGGATATTGTCTAAAAATGACTCAGGTTGATGGAGAATTTTTGGACATTGTCTAAAAATGACTCGGATTGATGGACGATTTTTGGACATTGTCTAAAAATGACTCAGGTTGATGGAGAATTTTTGGACATTGTCTTAAAATGACTTGGGTTGATGGACGATTTTTGGACATTGTCTAAAATTGACTCGGGTTGATGGACGATTTTTGGACATTGTCTAAAATTCACTCGGGTTGACTGACGATTTTTGGACATTGTCTAAAAATGACTCGGGTTGATGGACAATTTTTGGACATCGTCTAAAAATGACTCGGGTTGATGGAAATTTTTTGGACATTGTCTAAAAATGACTCGTGTTGATGTACGATTTTTGTACATTGTCTAAAAATGACTCAGGTAATGGAGAATTTTTGGACATTGTCTAAAATTGACTCGGGTTGACGGACGATTTTTGGACATTGTCTAAAATTCACTCGGGTTGACTGACGATTTTTGGACATTGTCTAAAAATGAGTCGGGTTGATGGACAATTTTTGGACATTGTCTAAAAATGACTCGGGTTGATGGACGATTTTTGGACATTGTCTAAAATTTACTCGGGTTGACTGACGATTTTTGGACATTGTCTAAAAATGACTCGGGATGATGGACGATTTTTGTATATTGTCCAAAATTGACTTTGGTTGATGAACGAGTTTTGGACATTGTCTAAAAATGACTCGGATTGATGGACGATTTTTGGACATTGTCTAAAAATGACTCAGGTTGATGGAGAATTTTTGGACATTGTCTTAAAATGACTTGGGTTGATGACGATTTTTGGACATTGTCTAAAATTCACTCGCGTTGACTGACGATTTTTGGACATTGTCTAAAAATGACTCGGGTTGATGGACAATTTTTGGACATTGTCTAAAAATGACAGGTTGATGGAGAATTTTTGGACATTGTCTAAAAATGACTCGGATTGATAGACGATTTTTGGACATTGTCTAAAAATGACTCAGGTTGATGGAGAATTTTTGGACATTGTCTTAAAATGACTTGGGTTGATGGACGATTTTTGGACATTGTCTAAAATTGACTCGGGTTGATGGACGATTTTTGGACATTGTCTAAAAATGACTCAGGTTGATAGAGAATTTTTGGACATTGTCTAAAAATGACTCGGATTGATGGACGATTTTTGGACATTGTCTAAAAATGACTCAGGTTGATGGAGAATTTTTGGACATTGTCTTAAAATGACTTGGGTTGATGGACGATTTTTGGACATTGTCTAAAATTGACTCGGGTTGATGGACGATTTTTGGACATTGTCTAAAATTCACTCGGGTTGACTGACGATTTTTGGACATTGTCTAAAAATGACTCGGGTTGATGGAAATTTTTTGGACATTGTCTAAAAATGACTCGTGTTGATGTACGATTTTTGTACATTGTCTAAAAATGACTCAGGTTGATGGAGAATTTTTGGACATTGTCTTAAAATGACTTGGGTTGATGGACGATTTTTGGACATTGTCTAAAATTCACTCGGGTTAACTGACGATTTTTGGACATTGTCTAAAAATGACTCGGGTTGATGGAAATTTTTTGGACATTGTCTAAAAATGACTCGTGTTGATGTACGATTTTTGTACATTGTCTAAAAATGACTCAGGTAATGGAGAATTTTTGGACATTGTCTAAAATTGACTCGGGTTGACTGACGATTTTTGGACATTGTCTAAAAATGAGTCGGGTTGACGGACGATTTTTGGACATTGTCTAAAATTCACTCGGGTTGACTGACGATTTTTGGACATTGTCTAAAAATGAGTCGGGTTGATGGACAAATTTTGGACATTGTCTAAAAATGACTCGGGTTGATGGACGATTTTTGGACATTGTCTAAAATTTACTCGGGTTGACTGACGATTTTTGGACATTGTCTAAAAATGACTCGGGATGATGGACGATTTTTGGATATTGTCCAAAATTGACTTTGGTTGATGAACGAGTTTTGGACATTGTCTAAAAATGACTCGGATTGATGGACGATTTTTGGACATTGTCTAAAAATGACTCAGGTTGATGGAGAATTTTTGGACATTGTCTTAAAATGACTTGGGTTGATGACGATTTTTGGACATTGTCTAAAATTCACTCGCGTTGACTGACGATTTTTGGACATTGTCTAAAAATGACTCGGGTTGATGGACAATTTTTGGACATTGTCTAAAAATGACAGGTTGATGGAGAATTTTTGGACATTGTCTAAAAATGACTCGGATTGATAGACGATTTTTGGACATTGTCTAAAAATGACTCAGGTTGATGGAGAATTTTTGGACATTGTCTTAAAATGACTTGGGTTGATGGACGATTTTTGGACATTGTCTAAAATTGACTCGGGTTGATGGACGATTTTTGGACATTGTCTAAAAATGACTCAGGTTGATAGAGAATTTTTGGACATTGTCTAAAAATGACTCGGATTGATGGACGATTTTTGGACATTGTCTAAAAATGACTCAGGTTGATGGAGAATTTTTGGACATTGTCTTAAAATGACTTGGGTTGATGGACGATTTTTGGACATTGTCTAAAATTGACTCGGGTTGATGGACGATTTTTGGACATTGTCTAAAATTCACTCGGGTTAACTGACGATTTTTGGACATTGTCTAAAAATGACTCGGGTTGATGGAAATTTTTTGGACATTGTCTAAAAATGACTCGTGTTGATGTACGATTTTTGTACATTGTCTAAAAATGACTCAGGTAATGGAGAATTTTTGGACATTGTCTAAAATTGACTCGGGTTGACTGACGATTTTTGGACATTGTCTAAAAATGAGTCGGGTTGATGGACAATTTTTGGACATTGTCTAAAAATGACTCGGGTTGATGGACGATTTTTGGACATTGTCTAAAATTTACTCGGGTTGACTGACGATTTTTGGACATTGTCTAAAAATGACTCGGGATGATGGACGATTTTTGGATATTGTCCAAAATTGACTTTGGTTGATGAACGAGTTTTGGACATTGTCTAAAAATGACTCGGATTGATGGACGATTTTTGGACATTGTCTAAAAATGACTCAGGTTGATGGAGAATTTTTGGACATTGTCTTAAAATGACTTGGGTTGATGGACGATTTTTGGACATTGTCTAAAATTCACTCGCGTTGACTGACGATTTTTGGACATTGTCTAAAAATGACTCGGGTTGATGGACAATTTTTGGACATTGTCTAAAAATGACAGGTTGATGGAGAATTTTTGGACATTGTCTAAAAATGACTCGGATTGATGGACGATTTTTGGACATTGTCTAAAAATGACTCAGGTTGATGGAGAATTTTTGGACATTGTCTTAAAATGACGGGTTGATGGACGATTTTTGGACATTGTCTAAAATTGACTCGGGTTGATGGACGATTTTTGGACATTGTCTAAAAATGACTCAGGTTGATAGAGAATTTTTGGACATTGTCTAAAAATGACTCGGATTGACTGACGATTTTTGGACATTGTCTAAAAATGACTCAGGTTGATGGAGAATTTTTGGACATTGTCTTAAAATGACGGGTTGATGGACGATTTTTGGACATTGTCTAAAATTGACTCGGGTTGATGGACGATTTTTGGACATTGTCTAAAAATGACTCGGGTTGATGGACGATTTTTGGACATTGTCTAAAATTCACTCGGGTTGACTGACGATTTTTGGACATTATCTAAAAATGACTCGTGTTGAAGTACGATTTTTGGACATTGTCTAAAAATGACTCGGGATGATGGACGATTTTTGGACATTGTCTAAAATTGACTTTGGTTGATGAACGATTTTTGGACATTGTCTAAAATTGACTCGGATTGATTGACGATTTTTGGACATTGTCTAAAAATGACTCAGGTTGATGGACAAATTTTGGACATTGTCTAAAATTCACTCGGGTTGACTGACGATATTTGGACATTGTCTAAAAATGACTCAGGTTGATGGAGAATTTTTGGACATTGTCTAAAAATTACTTGGGTTGATGGACGATTTTTGGACATTGTCTAAAAATGACTCGGATCTGACAACTATTTTTGGACAATGTCTAAAATTGACTAGAATATGTCGACGATTTTTGGACAATGTCTAAAAATGACTCGGATCTGACGACGATTTTTGGACAATGTCATAAATTGATTCGGATATGTCGACGATTTTTGGACAATGTCTAAAATTGACTCGGATGTGTCGATGATTTTTGGACAATGTCTAAAATTGACTCGGATCTGACAACTATTTTTGGACAATGTCTAAAAATGACTCGAATATGTCGACGTTTTTTGGACAATATCTAAAAATGACTCGGATCTGACCACGATTTTTGGACAATGTCTAAAATTGACTCGAATATGACGACGATTTTTGGACAATGTCTAAAATAGACTCGGATCTGACGACGATTTTTGGACAATGTCTAAAATTGACTCGGATATGTCGACGATTTTTGGACAATGTCAAAAATTGACTCGGATCTGACGACGATTTTTGGAAAATGTCTCAAATTGACTCGGATGTGTCGATGATTTTTGGACAATGTCTAAAATTGACTCGGGTCTGACGACGATTTTTTGACAATGTCTAAAATTGACTCGGATCTGACAACTATGTTTGGACAATGTCTAAAATTGACTCGGATATGACGACGATTTTTGGACAATGTCTAAAATAGACTTGGATCTGACGACGATTTTTGGACAATGTCATAAATTGACTCGGATATGTCGACGATTTTTGGACAATGTCTAAAATTGACTCGGATATGTCGACGATTTTTGGACAATGTCTAAAATTGACTCGAATATGACGACGATATTTGGACAATGTCTAAAATAGACTCGGATCTGACGACGATTTTTGGACAATGTCTAAAATTGACTCGGATATGTCGACGATTTTTGGACAATGTCTAAAATTGACTCGGATCTGACGACGATTTTTGGAAAATGTCTAAAATTGACTCGGATATGACGACGATTTTTGGACAATGTCTAAAATAGACTCGGATCTGACGACGATTTTTGGACAATGTCATAAATTGACTCGGATATGTCGACGATTTTTGGACAATGTCTAAAATTGACTCGGATATGTCAACGATTTTTCGACAATGTCTAAAATTAAGTCGGATGTGACGACGATTTTTAGACAATGTTTAAAATTGACTCGGATGTGACGACGATTTTTGGACAATGTCTAAAATTGACTCGGACGTGACGATGATTTTTGGAGAATGTCTAAAATTGACTCGGATGTGACGACGATTTTTGGACAATGTCTAAAATTGACTCGGACGTGACGATGATTTTTGGACAATGTCTAAAATTGACTCGGACGTGACGATGATTTTTGGAGAATGTCTAAAATTGACTCGGATGTGACGACGATTTTTGGACAATGTCTAAAATTGACTCGGACGTGACGATGATTTTTGGAGAATGTCTAAAATTGACTCGGATGTGACGACGATTTTTGGACAATGTCTAAAATTGACTCGGTCGTGACGATGATTTTTGGACAATGTCTAAAATTGACTCGGACGTGACGATGATTTTTGGAGAATGTCTAAAATTGACTCGGATGTGACGACGATTTTTGGACAATGTCTAAAATTGACACACACAAAAACAGGTTTTTTGGGCAAAATAAGGCCATTTGGGAAAATAATCGGATCGAATCGCACACCACGTGATAGATAATTTCAAGGCGCATCTAATGATTCACGACATTACCCATTTCGCACTTAATTTCGACTACTTATGGCCGAAAAACTGGTTGAAAAATGTGTTTTTTGTGAAAAATAAGGCCATTTTTACAAACAATCGGATCGAATCGCACACCACGTGATAGATAATTTCAAGACGCATCTAACGATATACGACATTATCCAGTTTGCACTTAATTTCGACTACTTTTGGCCGAAAAACTGGTTGAAAAATGGGTTTTTTGGGAAAAATAAGGCCATTTTGGAAAATGATCGGATCGAATCGCACACCACGTGATAGATAATTTCAAGGCGCATCTAATGATATACGACATTACCCACATTGCACTTAATTTCGACTACTTATGGCCGAAAAACTGGTTGAAAAATGTGTTTTTTGGGAAAAATAAGGCCATTTTGGAACATAATCGGATCGAATCGCACACCACGTGATAGATAAATTCAAGACGCATCTAATGATATACGACATTACCCAGTTTGCACTTAATTTCGACTAGTTATGGCCGAAAAACTGGTTGAAAAATGGGTTTTTTGGGAAAAATAAGGCCATTTTGGAAAATGATCGGATCGAATCGCACACCACGTGTTAGATAATTTCAAGGTGCATCTAACGATATACGACATTTCTTACTTTACACGTAATTTCGACTACTTATGGCCGAAAAACTGGTTAAAAAATGTGTTTTTTGAGCAAAATAAGGCCATTTTGGCAAATAATCGGATCGAATCGCACCTTAATTTCGACTACTTTTGGCCGAAAAACTGGTTGGAAAATGTGTTTTTTGGGAAAAATAAGGCCATTTTGGCAAATAATCGGATCGAATCGCACACCACGTGATAGATAATTTCAAGACGCATCTAACGATATACGACATAACCCACTTTGCACGTAATTTTGACTATTTATTGTCGAAAAACTGGATGAAAAATGTGTTTTTTGGGCAAAATAAGGCCATTTTGGCAAATAATCGGATCGAATCGCACACCACGTGATAGATAATTTCAAGACGCATCTAACGATTCACGACATTACCCACTTTGCACGTAATTTCGACTATTTATTGTCGAAAAACTGGTTGAAAAATGTTTTTTTGGGCAAAATAAGGCCATTTTGGCAAATAATCGGATCGAATTGTACACCACGTAATAGATAATTTCAAGACGCATCTAACGATATACGACATTACCCACTTTGCACGTAATTTCGACTATTTATTGTCGAAAAACTGGTTGAAAAATGTGTTTTTTGGGCAAAATAAGGCCATTTTGGCAAATAATCGGATCGAATCGCACACCACGTGATAGATAATTTCAAGGCGCTTCTAACGATATAGGACATTACCCACTTTGCACGTAAATTCGACTACTTATGGCCGAAAAACTGGATGAAAAATGTGTTTTTTGAGCAAAATAAGGCCATTTTGGCAAATAATCGGATCGAATCGCACACCACGTGATAGATAATTTCAAGACGCATCTAACGATATACGACATTTCTTACTTTGCACGTAATTTCGACTACTTATGGCCGAAAAACTGGTTAAAAAATGTGTTTTTTGGGCAAAATAAGGCCATTTTGGCAAATAATCGGATCGAATCGCACACCACGTGATAGATAATTTCAAGGCGCATCTAATGATATGCGACACTATCGACTTTGCACTTAATTTCGACTACTTATGGCGGAAAAACTGGTTGAAAAATGGGTTTTTTTGGGCAAAATAAGGCCATTTTGGCAAATAATCGGATCGAATCGCACACCACGTGATAGATAATTTCAAGACGCATCTAACGATATACGACATTACCCACTTTGCACTTAATTTCGACTACTTATAGCCGAAAAACTGGCTGAAAAATAGGTTTTTTGGGAAAAATAAGGCCATTTTGGCAAATAATCGGATCGAATCGCACAGCACGTGATAGATAGTTTCAAAACGCATCTAATGATATGCGACACTATCCACTTTGCACTTAATTTCGACTACTTATGGCGGAAAAACTGGTTGAAAAATGGGTTTTTTGGGCAAAATAAGGCCATTTTGGCAAATAATCGGATCGAATCGCACACCACGTGATAGATAATTTCAAGACGCATCTAACGATATACGACATTATCCACTTTGCACTTAATTTCGACTACTTATGGCCGAAAAACTGGTTGAAAAATGTGTTTTTTGGGCAAAATAAGGCCATTTTGGCAAATAATCGGATCGAATCGCACACCACGTGATAGATAATTTCAAGACGCATCTAACGATTCACGACATTACCCACTTTGCACGTAATTTCGACTATTTATTGTCGAAAAACTGGTTGAAAAATATTTTTTTTGGGCAAAATAAGGCCATTTTGGCAAATAATCGGATCGAATTGTACACCACGTGATAGATAATTTCAAGACGCATCTAACGATATACGACATTACCCACTTTGCACGTAATTTCGACTATTTATTGTCGAAAAACTGGTTAAAAAATGTGTTTTTTGAGCAAAATAAGGCCATTTTGGCAAATAATCGGATCGAATCGCACACCACGTGATAGATAATTTCAAGGCGCTTCTAACGATATAGGACATTACCCACTTTGCACGTAAATTCGACTACTTATGGCCGAAAAACTGGATGAAAAATGTGTTTTTTGAGCAAAATAAGGCCATTTTGGCAAATAATCGGATCGAATCGCACACCACGTGATAGATAATTTCAAGACGCATCTAACGATTCACGACATTACCCACTTTGCACGTAATTTCGACTATTTATTGTCGAAAAACTGGTTGAAAAATATTTTTTTTGGGCAAAATAAGGCCATTTTGGCAAATAATCGGATCGAATTGTACACCACGTGATAGATAATTTCAAGACGCATCTAACGATATACGACATTACCCACTTTGCACGTAATTTCGACTATTTATTGTCGAAAAACTGGTTGAAAAATGTTTTTTTGGGCAAAATAAGGCCATTTTGGCAAATAATCGGATCGAATTGTACACCACGTAATAGATAATTTCAAGACGCATCTAACGATATACGACATTACCCACTTTGCACGTAATTTCGACTATTTATTGTCGAAAAACTGGTTGAAAAATGTGTTTTTTGGGCAAAATAAGGCCATTTTGGCAAATAATCGGATCGAATCGCACACCACGTGATAGATAATTTCAAGACGCATCTAACGATTCACGACATTACCCACTTTGCACGTAATTTCGACTATTTATTGTCGAAAAACTGGTTGAAAAATGTTTTTTTGGGCAAAATAAGGCCATTTTGGCAAATAATCGGATCGAATTGTACACCACGTAATAGATAATTTCAAGACGCATCTAACGATATACGACATTACCCACTTTGCACGTAATTTCGACTATTTATTGTCGAAAAACTGGTTGAAAAATGTGTTTTTTGGGCAAAATAAGGCCATTTTGGCAAATAATCGGATCGAATCGCACACCACGTGATAGATAATTTCAAGGCGCTTCTAACGATATAGGACATTACCCACTTTGCACGTAAATTCGACTACTTATGGCCGAAAAACTGGATGAAAAATGTGTTTTTTGAGCAAAATAAGGCCATTTTGGCAAATAATCGGATCGAATCGCACACCACGTGATAGATAATTTCAAGACGCATCTAACGATATACGACATTTCTTACTTTGCACGTAATTTCGACTACTTATGGCCGAAAAACTGGTTAAAAAATGTGTTTTTTGGGCAAAATAAGGCCATTTTGGCAAATAATCGGATCGAATCGCACACCACGTGATAGATAATTTCAAGGCGCATCTAATGATATGCGACACTATCGACTTTGCACTTAATTTCGACTACTTATGGCGGAAAAACTGGTTGAAAAATGGGTTTTTTTGGGCAAAATAAGGCCATTTTGGCAAATAATCGGATCGAATCGCACACCACGTGATAGATAATTTCAAGACGCATCTAACGATATACGACATTACCCACTTTGCACTTAATTTCGACTACTTATAGCCGAAAAACTGGCTGAAAAATAGGTTTTTTGGGAAAAATAAGGCCATTTTGGCAAATAATCGGATCGAATCGCACAGCACGTGATAGATAGTTTCAAAACGCATCTAATGATATGCGACACTATCCACTTTGCACTTAATTTCGACTACTTATGGCGGAAAAACTGGTTGAAAAATGGGTTTTTTGGGCAAAATAAGGCCATTTTGGCAAATAATCGGATCGAATCGCACACCACGTGATAGATAATTTCAAGACGCATCTAACGATATACGACATTATCCACTTTGCACTTAATTTCGACTACTTATGGCCGAAAAACTGGTTGAAAAATGTGTTTTTTGGGCAAAATAAGGCCATTTTGGCAAATAATCGGATCGAATCGCACACCACGTGATAGATAATTTCAAGACGCATCTAACGATTCACGACATTACCCACTTTGCACGTAATTTCGACTATTTATTGTCGAAAAACTGGTTGAAAAATATTTTTTTTGGGCAAAATAAGGCCATTTTGGCAAATAATCGGATCGAATTGTACACCACGTGATAGATAATTTCAAGACGCATCTAACGATATACGACATTACCCACTTTGCACGTAATTTCGACTATTTATTGTCGAAAAACTGGTTAAAAAATGTGTTTTTTGAGCAAAATAAGGCCATTTTGGCAAATAATCGGATCGAATCGCACACCACGTGATAGATAATTTCAAGACGCATCTAACGATATACGACATTTCTTACTTTGCACGTAATTTCGACTACTTATGGCCGAAAAACTGGTTAAAAAATGTGTTTTTTGGGAAAAATAAGGCCATTTTGGCAAATAATCGGATCGAATCGCACAGCACGTGATAGATAGTTTCAAAACGCATCTAATGATATGCGACACTATCCACTTTGCACTTAATTTCGACTACTTATGGCGGAAAAACTGGTTGAAAAATGGGTTTTTTGGGCAAAATAAGGCCATTTTGGCAAATAATCGGATCGAATCGCACACCACGTGATAGATAATTTCAAGACGCATCTAACGATATACGACATTATCCACTTTGCACTTAATTTCGACTACTTATGGCCGAAAAACTGGTTGAAAAATGTGTTTTTTGGGCAAAATAAGGCCATTTTGGCAAATAATCGGATCGAATCGCACACCACGTGATAGATAATTTCAAGACGCATCTAACGATTCACGACATTACCCACTTTGCACGTAATTTCGACTATTTATTGTCGAAAAACTGGTTGAAAAATATTTTTTTTGGGCAAAATAAGGCCATTTTGGCAAATAATCGGATCGAATTGTACACCACGTGATAGATAATTTCAAGACGCATCTAACGATATACGACATTACCCACTTTGCACGTAATTTCGACTATTTATTGTCGAAAAACTGGTTGAAAAATGTGTTTTTTGAGCAAAATAAGGCCATTTTGGCAAATAATCGGATCGAATCGCACACCACGTGATAGATAATTTCAAGACGCATCTAACGATATACGACATTTCTTACTTTGCACGTAATTTCGACTACTTATGGCCGAAAAACTGGTTAAAAAATGTGTTTTTTGGGAAAAATAAGGCCATTTTGGCAAATAATCGGATCGAATCGCACCTTAATTTCGACTACTTTTGGCCGAAAAACTGGTTGGAAAATGTGTTTTTTGGGAAAAATAAGGCCATTTTGGCAAATAATCGGATCGAATCGCACACCACGTGATAGATAATTTCAAGACGCATCTAACGATATACGACATAACCCACTTTGCACGTAATTTTGACTATTTATTGTCGAAAAACTGGATGAAAAATGTGTTTTTTGGGCAAAATAAGGCCATTTTGGCAAATAATCGGATCGAATCGCACACCACGTGATAGATAATTTCAAGACGCATCTAACGATATACGACATTTCTTACTTTGCACGTAATTTCGACTACTTATGACCGAAAAACTGGTTAAAAATGTGTTTTTTGAGCAAAATAAGGCCATTTTGGCAAATAATCGGATCGAATCGCACACCACGTGATAGATAATTTCAAGGCGCATCTAATGATATGCGACACTATCGACTTTGCACTTAATTTCGACTACTTATGGCCGAAAAACTGGTTGAAAAATGGGTTTTTTGGGCAAAATAAGGCCATTTTGGCAAATAATCGGATCGAATCGCACACCACGTGATAGATAATTTCAAGCCGCATCTAACGATGTACGACATTACCCATTTCGCACTTAATTTCGACTTCTTATAGCCGAAACACTGGTTGAAAAATGGGTTTTTTGGAAAAAATAAGGCCATTTTGGCAAATAATCGGATCGAATCGCACAGCACGTGATAGATAGTTTCAAAACGCATCTAATGATATGCGACACTATCCACTTTGCACTTAATTTCGACTACTTATGGCCGAAAAACTGGTTGAAAAATGGGTTTTTTGGGCAAAATAAGGCCATTTTGGCAAATAATCGGATCGAATCGCACACCACGTGATAGATAATTTCAAGCCGCATCTAACGATGTACGACATTACCCATTTCGCACTTAATTTCGACTACTTATGGCCGAAAAACAGGGTGAAAAATGTGTTTTTTGGGCAAAATAAGGCCATTTTGGCAAATAATCGGATCGAATCGCACACCACGTGATAGATAATTTCAAGACGCATCTAACGATTCACGACATTACCCACTTTGCACGTAATTTCGACTATTTATTGTCGAAAAACTGGTTGAAAAATGTTTTTTTTGGGCAAAATAAGGCCATTTTGGCAAATAATCGGATCGAATTGTACACCACGTGATAGATAATTTCAAGACGCATCTAACGATATACGACATTACCCACTTTGCACGTAATTTCGACTATTTATTGTCGAAAAACTGGTTAGAAAATGTGTTTTTTGGGAAAAATAAGGCCATTTTGGCAAATAATCGGATCGAATCGCACACCACGTGATAGATAATTTCAAGACGCATCTAACGATATACGACATAACCCACTTTGCACGTAATTTTGACTATTTATTGTCGAAAAACTTGATGAAAAATGTGTTTTTTGGGCAAAATAAGGCCATTTTGGCAAATAATCGGATCGAATCGCACACCACGTGATAGATAATTTCAAGACGCATCTAACGATATACGACATTTCTTACTTTGCACGTAATTTCGACTACTTATGACCGAAAAACTGGTTAAAAATGTGTTTTTTGAGCAAAATAAGGCCATTTTGGCAAATAATCGGATCGAATCGCACACCACGTGATAGATAATTTCAAGGCGCATCTAATGATATGCGACACTATCGACTTTGCACTTAATTTCGACTACTTATGGCGGAAAAACTGGTTGAAAAATGGGTTTTTTTGGGCAAAATAAGGCCATTTTGGCAAATAATCGGATCGAATCGCACACCACGTGATAGATAATTTCAAGACGCATCTAACGATATACGACATTACCCACTTTGCACTTAATTTCGACTACTTATAGCCGAAAAACTGGCTGAAAAATAGGTTTTTTGGGAAAAATAAGGCCATTTTGGCAAATAATCGGATCGAATCGCACAGCACGTGATAGATAGTTTCAAAACGCATCTAATGATATGCGACACTATCCACTTTGCACTTAATTTCGACTACTTATGGCGGAAAAACTGGTTGAAAAATGGGTTTTTTGGGCAAAATAAGGCCATTTTGGCAAATAATCGGATCGAATCGCACACCACGTGATAGATAATTTCAAGACGCATCTAACGATATACGACATTATCCACTTTGCACTTAATTTCGACTACTTATGGCCGAAAAACTGGTTGAAAAATGTGTTTTTTGGGCAAAATAAGGCCATTTTGGCAAATAATCGGATCGAATCGCACACCACGTGATAGATAATTTCAAGACGCATCTAACGATTCACGACATTACCCACTTTGCACGTAATTTCGACTATTTATTGTCGAAAAACTGGTTGAAAAATATTTTTTTTGGGCAAAATAAGGCCATTTTGGCAAATAATCGGATCGAATTGTACACCACGTGATAGATAATTTCAAGACGCATCTAACGATATACGACATTACCCACTTTGCACGTAATTTCGACTATTTATTGTCGAAAAACTGGTTGAAAAATGTGTTTTTTGAGCAAAATAAGGCCATTTTGGCAAATAATCGGATCGAATCGCACACCACGTGATAGATAATTTCAAGACGCATCTAACGTAATACGACATTACCCACTTTGCACGTAATTTCGACTACTTATAGCCGAAAAACTGGCTGAAAAATGGGTTTTTTGAGAAAAATAAGGCCATTTTGGAAAAGTATCGGATCGAATCGCACACCACGTGATAGATAATTTCAAGGCGCATCTAACGATGTACGACATTACCCATTTCGCACTTAATTTCGACTTCTTATAGCCGAAACACTGGTTGAAAAATGGGTTTTTTGGAAAAAATAAGGCCATTTTGGAAAATAATCGGATCGAATCGCACAGCACGTGATAGATAGTTTCAAAACGCATCTAATGATATGCGACACTATCCACTTTGCACTTAATTTCGACTACTTATGGCCGAAAAACTGGTTGAAAAATAAGTTTTTTGGGCAAAATAAGGCCATTTTGGCAAATAATCGGATCGAATCGCACACCACGTGATAGATAATTTCAAGACGAATCTAACGATATACGACATTACCCACTTTGCACGTAATTTCGACTACTTATAGCCGAAAAACTGGCTGAAAAATGGGTTTTTTGGGAAAAATAAGGCCATTTTGGAAAAGTATCGGATCGAATCGCACACCACGTGATAGATAATTTCAAGGCGCATCTAACGATGTACGACATTACCCATTTCGCACTTAATTTCGACTTCTTATAGCCGAAACACTGGTTGAAAAATGGTTTTTTTGGAAAAAATAAGGCCATTTTGGAAAATTATCGGATCGAATCGCACACCACGTGATAGATAATTTCAAGGCGCATCTAACGATATACGACATTACCCACTTTGCACGTAAATTCGACTACTTATGGCCGAAAAACTGGTTGAAAAATGTGTTTTTTGGGCAAAATAAGGCCATTTTGGCAAATAATCGGATCGAATCGCACACCACGTGATAGATAATTTCAAAACGCATCTAATGATATGCGACACTATCGACTTTGCACTTAATTTCGACTACTTATGGCCGAAAAACTGGTTGAAAAATGTGTTTTTTGGGCAAAATAAGGCCATTTTGGCAAATAATCGGATCGAATCGCACACCACGTGATAGATAATTTCAAAACGCATCTAATGATATGCGACACTATCGACTTTGCACTTAATTTCGACTACTTATGGCGGAAAAACTGGTTGAAAAATGGGTTTTTTTGGGCAAAATAAGGCCATTTTGGCAAATAATCGGATCGAATCGCACACGACGTGATAGATAATTTCAAGACGCATCTAACGATATACGACATTACCCACTTTGCACTTAATTTCGACTACTTATAGCCGAAAAACTGGCTGAAAAATAGGTTTTTTGGGAAAAATAAGGCCATTTTGGCAAATAATCGGATCGAATCGCACAGCACGTGATAGATAGTTTCAAAACGCATCTAACGATATACGACATTACCCACTTTGCACGTAATTTCGACTATTTATTGTCGAAAAACTGGTTGAAGAATGTTTTTTTTGGGCAAAATAAGGCCATTTTGGCAAATAATCGGATCGAATCGCACACCACGTGATAGATAATTTCAAGACGCATCTAACGATATACGACATTACCCACTTTGCACTTAATTTCGACTACTTATAGCCGAAAAACTGGTTGAAGAATGTTTTTTTTGGGCAAAATAAGGCCATTTTGGCAAATAATCGGATCGAATCGCACACCACGTGATAGATAATTTCAAGACGCATCTAACGATATACGACATTACCCACTTTGCACTTAATTTCGACTACTTATAGCCGAAAAACTGGCTGAAAAATAGGTTTTTTGGGAAAAATAAGGCCATTTTGGCAAATAATCGGATCGAATCGCACAGCACGTGATAGATAGTTTCAAAACGCATCTAATGATATGCGACACTATCCACTTTGCACTTAATTTCGACTACTTATGGCGGAAAAACTGGTTGAAAAATGTGTTTTTTGGGCAAAATAAGGCCATTTTGGCAAATAATCGGATCGAATCGCACACCACGTGATAGATAATTTCAAGACGCATCTAACGATATACGACATTACCCACTTTGCACGTAATTTCGACTATTTATTGTCGAAAAACTGGTTGAAAAATGTGTTTTTTGAGCAAAATAAGGCCATTTTGGCAAATAATCGGATCGAATCGCACACCACGTGATAGATAATTTCAAGACGAATATAACGATATACGACATTACCCACTTTGCACGTAATTTCGACAATTTATGGCCGAAAAACTGGTTGAAAATGGGTTTTTTGGGCAAAATAAGGCCATTTTGGAAAATTATCGGATCGAATCGCACACCACGTGATAGATAATTATAAGACGCATCTAACGATATACGACATTACCCACTTTGCACGTAATTTCGACTACTTATGGCGAAAAACTGGTTGAAAAATGTGTTTTTTGGGCAAAATAAGGCCATTTTGGCAAATAATCGGATCGAATCGCACAGCACGCGATAGATAATTTCAAAACGCATCTAATGATATGCGACATTATCCACTTTGCACTTAAATTTCGACTACTTATGGCGGAAAAACTGGTTGAAAAATGGGTTTTTTGGGCAAAATAAGGCCATTTTGGCAAATAATCGGATCGAATCGCACACCACGTGATAGATAATTTCAAGACGAATCTAACGGCATACGACATTACCCACTTTGCACGTAATTTCGACTACTTATAGCCGAAAAACTGGCTGAAAAATGGGTTTTTTGGGAAAAATAAGGCCATTTTGGCAAATAATCGGATCGAATCGCACACCACGTGATAGATAATTATAAGACGCATCTAACGATATACGACATTACCCACTTTGCACGTAATTTCGACTACTTACGGCCGAAAAACTGGTTGGAAAATGGTTTTTTTGGGCAAAATAAGGCCATTTTGGCAAATAATCGGATCGAATCGCACACCACGTGATAGATAATTTCAAGACGCATCTAACGATATACGACATTACCCACTTTGCACGTAATTTCGACTATTTATTGTCGAAAAACTGGTTGAAGAATGTTTTTTTTGGGCAAAATAAGGCCATTTTGGCAAATAATCGGATCGAATTGCACACCACGTGATAGATAATTTCAAGACGCATCTAACGATATACGACATTACCCACTTTGCACGTAATTTCGACTACTTATGGCCGAAAAACTGGTTGAAAAATGTGTTTTTTGGGAAAAATAAGGCCATTTTGGCAAATAGTCGGATCGAATCGCACACCACGTGATAGATAATTTCAAGACGCATCTAACGATATACGACATTACCCACTTTGCACGTAATTTCGACGATATATGGCCGAAAAACTGGTTGAAAAATGTGTTTTTTGGGCAAAATAAGGCCATTTTGGCAAATAATCGGATCGAATCGCACACCACGTGATAGATAAATTCAAGGCGCATCTAACGATATACGACATTATCCACTTTGTACTTAATTTCGACTACTTATGGCCGAAAAACTGGTTGAAAAATGGGTTTTTTGGGCAAAATAAGGCCATTTTGGCAATTAATCGGATCGAATTGCACACCACGTGATAGATAATTTTAAGACGCATCTAACGATATACGACATTAGCCATTTCGCACTTAATTTCGACTACTTACAGCCGAAAAACCGGTTGAAAAATAGGTTTTTTTGGGAAAAATTAGGTCTTTTTGGAAAACAATCGAATCGAATTGCACACCACGTGATAGATAATTTTAAGACGCATCTAACGATGTGCGACATTAGCCGTTTCGCTCTTAATTTGGACTACTTATGACCGAAAAACCGGTTGAAAAATAGGTTTTTTGGGCAAAATTAGTTCTTTTTGGAAAATAATCGAATCGAATTTAATATCACATGACAGATAATTTTAAGACGCATCTAACGATGTGCGATATTAGCCGTTTCGCACTTAATTTCGACTACTTATGGCCAAAAAACTGGTTGGAAAATTGTTTATTTGAGTAAAGTAAGGTCTTTTTGGAAAACAATCGAATCAAGTTGCATACCACGAGATAGATAATGTTAAGGCGCATCTAATGCTGTGCGATATAAGCCTTTTCGCAACTTATTTCGAATAGCTGTGGCCGAAAAGCTGGTTGAAAAATGGGTTTTTTGGGTAAAATTAGGCCTATTTGGAAAATAATCGAATCTAATTCAACACCACGTGATAAATAATTTTAATACGCATCTAACAATGTTCGATATTAGCCATTTCGCATTTAATTTTGCCTACTCATAGCCGAAAAGTTCGTTGAGAAATGTTTGTTGGGCAAAATTTGGCCTTTATAAAAGATAATTGAATCGAATTGAACACCACGAGATAGATACTTTAAAGGCCCATCTAACGATGTACGATATTAGCCGTTTCGCATTTAAATTAGACTACTTATGGCCGAAAAACTGGTTGAAAAATGGTGTTTTTTGGTCGATATTAGACCGTTTTGGAAAATTACTCAACCGAATTGCACACCACGTAGCTGCTAATTTTAAGACATATTTAACAATGTATTACTCTGGCCGTTTTGCACTTAATTTCGATTACTTATAGCTGAAAAACTGGTAGAAAAAATGGGTTTTTGGTCAAAATTAGTCCTTTTTGGAAAATAATTCAATACATTCATATTTATTATATATATATATATATATATATATATATATATATATATATATAATGTATGTATGTATGTACATACACATATATATATATATATGTGTATATATATACGTGTGTATATATATATATGTGTATTTATAAGCTCTGTGCTGAAATGGCAATAAATACGATTCGCATATGGTACATAGTAAAAAAAAGGTGAAAAAGCATGAAATATTCGTTTTTTGGCCTAAAATTATACAAAATGTAGTAAAACCCACACATTATATATATTGAAAGATGTGTATTTATAATCTCTATATGCCGGAATGGCGAAAAATACGATTCGCATATGATAAGTGGTAAAAAAGGCAAAAAAAACATGAAAATTTTTAGTTTTTTGGTCCGATACACACACACACACATTCAGTTAATATATCATTCCAACTAAACAAATTGAATATTACACGTAGGATGAAAGTTTGTCATAATACTTACTTTGGCTCTAACCATTTTATTTATTGATCTGTATTTGTATATATCTTCTATACTGTTTTTTTCAATTACCAGTCAAAATGTAAGATGTCTTTATTTGCCACAATCAATATATTGTTTTTGAAGATTTTAATGTTCAGTATATAATGCATAATAAATAATTGGTCTATAGATGATGAATGTTCAGTGTATTATAGTAAAATAAAAACTGAAAAAATCAATGTACATATATCTATTTACGTAATAATCAACGTACATATATCCATCATATTTCTTAATAAGTACAAAATACAATTATATGCATTATAAAAAATACAAAAGTAACAAAAATTATAATTATCATACAAAATATAAACATCACATTTTACAAATGGCACATTTAGAGTCAAGTCGACTATATCTATATTATCTCTATATAAATCATTTTTACTTTGAAATCAGTCAGTTACTATAAGTACATAAAGTTTTATTTGTTACATGTATACACACATACACACACCCATATATGTGCGCATATATATATATATATGTACACACACACACATACATACAGACACGCACGCAGTGATGTATGTATATATGTATAGCTCAATAGAGTGAAATTAAGTAATTGTATATGCCATAATGCCATGCTTTGGGATTTTTGTGCTGTTTACAAAATACTATAAGTTAGTGATTATTATTAATGATGTGCATTGTTTGTTTAACTCAATATTTTTTAAAAAAAAGGATTAAAAGTGAAATACGATGTCACAGTGTAATATGCCGTAAGAAAAAGTAAAAACAATATATAATGAAAAAAGTTAATGCTAAATTTTCAATCAAATTGTGCCAATATTTAGCGAAAAATTAAAACTAGTTTAGTATTTTTGAATAAAGACAATACATTACAAAAGAAATCTTTTATATTTGTTATTGTGGAAAAATATTACTAGAAATGAAACACTTTTACATACCTTAAAACTTAACCAAATTCAAAGCCTAATATATTTTCTAATGTGTACCCAAATAATTTAAAATCTAATTCATATAAATGATACAACTTTTCTGTGATTTTTAAAGGTATCTGTTTAAAATATTCAAATAATCTATTTGAGGTATTAGCTGACTTTGTTGATGGAAATGACAAATATGAAGCATTTACCATATTCAAAATCATTTCAGAATCTTCTATTAGACTTTCATATTTGCCTAAAAGAAATTTTTCATTTCTTTAAGTTATTTGAAAAATACAAACATATAAGTATTATATTATGTGTCAATAGATCATATACTTGACAAATAAAATTAGTATACGAGTATAGGAAAAGTGAATGAATTTGCTCCAAGTGAAACTTTAAAAAGGACAATAATATATTACTACTAAATATAAATTATAACAAAAAATAAATTTACTTCTCATTACATAATATACTTTTAATACGTTTATGAATATTTATTTGCAATATTATCTCAGAATTGTACTTTTTGGATTATTTACCAAACTGTAAGTTTCTGTTTAGTTTTAACACTCATGCCATCTCCTTTTTACTTTAAATGATTCGAAACTACCTGGAGATGATAAAGGTGTTGAAATAAGTCACAGCAAACAACGCGGTACTTGACACAATAAATAAGAATCATAAAGAAGAATACCAATTTTAATTTTAGTAGTAATAATAGGAATATAAAAAACGTGTTATGAAATAATAAAGAAAATGTAAAAAGCAATATACATACCGATAACATGATACCCGATAGAACACGGATAACACATCTGTACAATAGGACGCCAATGTTCATTATTTGCTTGCGTTTCGTTTCTTTCAGCAAGAAGATAAGATGTGAATTCATAAAATGTAACATCATCCCCGTTTTTTAACGCCATCTCACTTGCATTAATACGATAATTTTTAATAATGTAACGACCCACTCTTGCCTGCAATTTAAAATATATAGCAGCTAATTATTTGTTAATAAAATCTGTAGAGTATGCAATATACATAAATTATATATATTAAGGGATATTAATAATTAGTATCTTGCATTAAAAATTTTTCAGTTTATTCTTGAATATACAAACTTGAAAATATCTTGCACTTGGGTATCGATGATCTTCAAGTTTATTTCGATATGCAGAAAGTAATCTTTCGAAAGGGTGTCTGACAAATATGAAACGAGTGTATTCCTTTAAACACTTTTTAGCTACTTCTTCTGGTAATTCTGAAAGTCTAGTTACAGATCCCGCTGCATGTGCAGTAGAACCAGGTATTGTCATTATATTAGAATCATTCCATCGACCGGAAAGAACCATAAGTAAACGTTTCCAATTTGTGCAAGCGACCTTTAAATCAAATCGAGTGTTTTTATGAATTAATTTAACTTTTAAATAACTTTCACATACATACCTTTGGAACATAACAATACAATAAACGATGTTTATGATCAACTAGCAAGTGATCTAATTGACTAAGTTTCGGAGGTGGTTTTGAATTTAACCCCAAAGATCCACAAACGGATTCTAATTGTTCTTGTCGCCATATGTTTTTTTGCCATTCTAAATTTAACTGATATTCGTTAGCTGTAACTGATATTGGAAAAGAAATGTTTGATTAATTAGAAACCATGTATACAATCATAGTCATGAAAATAAAGCAATCATCATATATGTGACCTTGATTTTGAAAAACAAAATATTTTATGTCAATGCCATTTACCATATACAAAATGTATTAAGTATTAAAAATAATGAATATTATGTCCTGAACATTTGTTTTACTTTAATAGTAAATTCAAAACTGTGTTAAGTTGTACATTTTGTATGTTTTTAACAACCAATTTTTCTTTGTGATTTTAAAATCATTAAAATTTTATTTAACAAGTTCTTTCAAATTGTTTTATTTGATAAAAGGACCACTTATTACAACATAAATTTTTTAAATTAAGTGTATCCTCATGTTGAGGTAATGGCTCATAAAAAAAATGTAGAGCATAGAAGATGCAATATAAAATTATTTAATTATTTTGATGACATTAATTTTTTTAAATTCAAGAAAATATGGACCCATGTAAATTCATCTACGTTTTCAAAAACATTGTGTTGCAATTCCCTGAATACATACCAATAAAACTGACCTTTCAAAAGGATAATTCTAGGCACATATATAAAAGCGCAAGAAACTTCTTCAGGGATCATGATTTATATGAATTGCCATGGCTTACAGAATCTGATAATTTTAAATTGATTGAGAATTTTCAGCACAGATTGGAAAAAGAAATGTTTACGAACCAAAAACAATGAATGAGGTAAAATTGCAAGATTATACAAAATGAACGAAGACATCCATATTCACTAAGCAATACAAATAAATTCTTGATTTGCTGATATAATATTGTAAAAAATAAAGACCGAACAAATATTAATCGAATTATGTCAATTACAAACTTAATACCTGAAAACATTTCGTTGTTAAATGCAAAAAATATTAAAATGCAATGGCTCTATTTTTGCGACGAAAGATTTTTCTGACTTATTTTTATATACAACATTTTGTTTTATTGTAATTTACTACACTATTAAACAATAAATTTATTTCTTATTCAGCTGTATGTTTTTTGTGTAATAATATGTACTACATACCTGTAACACATAATGAATTTGAAAACTGATAGAAGCTTATTAATATTAAAAATTTCCACCATATGTCATCAATATTCATATCTAAAAATATAATAAAAATTACTTGCTTTCCATAATTTGGGTAAATTTAGATATACGAAAGCATATAAAAGAAAATATTAAATTATATATTAAATATGTCAAATCGAACAATAAAAATAACCATCCAGAGTAAAACACACGTTTCTATTTATTACTTTATATAAAATCAATAATTATATCTCGTGACATAAAACAATCCATACTTTTTAAAAAAGTTTAATACATTTTCCGTAACCGTTTGACAAAACTAATTTTTGATTTATTCTGTATTCCGCAAGATGCTAATAATTCATTGTCCTTTGTAAGCGGTACCCCGTTATGACTTAACCAATAAGTACGCCATATATATTTCCATGAAATTTTTCCTCGACTACGATTCCGTAATTGGCAAAGTTCGAAATTTCGTTTAATGGCTTTTTTCAAATCGAGTACAGTACTTCCAGTTTGAGGTACCTAAAAGAAATGATTATATTCAATTCTAAGAAAGTATACTCCTTGATCATAACACTAATAATTACATATCATATTGTTATAACCTAAAAATACAGAGATAACTAAACAATTAACGGTATCTTAAAGAATGAGAAAATTTGCGACAATTTCTAAAAGTAAATTATGACATAAGACTTATTTATAATTTGTTTACTTTTAATATATACAACAGATAAGCTTACGAGGTTAAATCGATAGAGGATAATTCAGATAGCTGGAATCGTGATTGGTGACCAAAAACTTTAATTAATACAAAAGTATCGGCATTTTTTCTATACGATACATTGAATGCAAGTATACACAAAAATAAAATTACCACGACATTTAATGGTGTTTCTTGGTGTCTTAAAACGCATAATGTTATAGACTGTCCTTGGGTTACAGCTATTTGAGCATTAACTTCTTCTAATGTAACACCTGCTGGTAAATCTTGAATTAATGTATCAGAATGAACGAGTCTGGTTAGTGTATCGATTGTAATTTCGCATAAATCGTCATGACTCAACGACTTAAACTCATCTAAATCGCACATCACCGTAAAACGTACACGTGCTGTCAATAACTGTGGCGAGTGAAAAGAATGCAAAGTATAATTCAATCAATATTGTATTTATATGAAATGATCTTTGCTTTAGTGAAATGATAGCATTTCAGTTTTGTATAAAGTAATCTTTTTTTTAAAAGACATTTATTTGTTCGATCAATATTTTTACAAATGTGTCGACAGACATTGTAAAAGATTGGTTATAAACTGAATAGTAACATTGACCTTGACCTTAAAGTAGTCTTGTATGGTTAAGCCTAGAGCATTAATTTAGCATAACTACACCTTTAAATTAATTATTATTAAGGTTTATTACTTAGAGAATCATTGTTAGCTTTATCACTTATCAAATAAATAATTAAACGACAACTAACATTAATACAAAACTACATAAAAGTATAAGATTGGAAAATAGTAGATTTTCTTTTACATTAGTGCTCGAAAATGATAGCATCGCAATGGAAATTGTTTAAGCAACAATCAAAAATAATTAATAGATTTATTAAACATTTTTGAAAATAATTTTTTTTATGATTTATGGGAATAAAAAAAATATCCGTGGAAGAAAAATAAGATAATTTTAATCAATGTCCTAAGTAACACAGAAAAGAATGAAGATATAGTCTTATCTTTCTTTTTAAAGAATGCAAATCTGTTGGTAGACACCACTGTCAATCATAAAAATGCCGTATAGCTAGTTCGCCATAAGCTTTTTCTATGACCATGAGGTATATATACTCGTATGTATATATATATATATATATATATATATATATATATATATATGTATATATATATATATATATATATATATATATATATATATATATATATATATATATATATACACGTGTGTGTATGAGGGCGTGTGTATATAATGTGCATTCACTAACATGTATTTAGAATAAAATAGCATGTATATACCACTCAAATGAAATACAATCTAATCCATGTATGTTGATTATGTTCATTCTTATTGTACTGCAATTTTTTCATTGTAAGCATAAACAGATAACATTGCAAATATGTTAATAAAGATTAATGATGTTTAAGCAAAAAAATAGAATGAAATACATTTTGTTCAGAAGAGGAGGCATATACATCTCAGTCAGATATTTAAATTTTTTAATCACATTTTATTTGTCTATGGTTGTGTTAAAAAGAGAAGATTGTAGTCTATTCTTGACTTCCTCTGTCATATGTATAAATTAGTATTTGAAATAGACTTTATTATACCGATGGCCAGTAAGAGGTCGGCCTTCACTGGTCGACCTGGAGCTCCGCTGGCCCAACAGCTAGAAACGACCTCCTGGAGGGGGTAGAAATGCTCCCAAAATGAGAATCTTCGTACCTAGCATCACTCCAGGAAAGACGAGAAACGCGAGCCATGAGCGTATATCGCTCGGTGCTCAAGAAAGCATGGGCCCATCAAGCCCTCGCTACAGACGACGCACTTTATTATATAATGGAAAATACAATCTGGATGTATGATTATATATATATATATATATTTATATCTCGATAACTTGTGTACACGTAAACGAATCTTTTTACATCTCATAAATCATCAAAAAAATCTGATCAAAAATGTACAGTACATAATTTTCAATTGCTGCTTTTTTGCATTTTGATGGCGATGCATCATCTTCACAACGCCAGGGTACAGAAAATTATAAAGATGGTCGATAATGATTTATTTAAAGTTTTTGACCAGAAAAATGTCTATGATATGTGCTATGAAAAAATGATTCACTCGTGAAAATGTAATGTAGGCTCAATGTTTTGCAAGTTTAAAAAAGATGTTTGACATGTGTTAATTTTTTTTTATTCAAAAGTATTCTGTAAAAAAACGTATGAAGTTAATGGAGTTCGTTTATATGAAACTTTTAATGAATATATTAGTTAATATACATATAATATTTATGTTTATAAATATTTGCTGAATAATGAAATGTGTTTTAATGAAAATGTAACGATGTATTTGAAAATCTTACAAGAATGTATAGAATGAAAAATTTAAATTTATTTAAATATATATATTTACATTTTATTCGATTTAATTGACAATAAATATAACACAAATGTCTATATATATATATATATATATATATATATATATATATATATATATATAAAATTAATAATAATAAAAAATACATGTATACAAAATACTGAAAAATAATATATCAAACACATGTGTTTCATAATACAAATAAAATCATATTTGATTTTTTGATCACCAAAAAATTTTTCGTATTTAACACTAGGAAAGTGAGATGTTTTATTATGTATAAAATAATTATTTATTATGTATATTTTTTTAATTAAAAAAGTCTAGAAGAATCTAGTTATATTGCGTATGTGCAATTTTCCTTATTTACGATATAATTATGCGACAAAAACAAAGCCAAAAAATAAACTACCTATCGTTAAAATAAATTAAAATTCTCACTAAGTCTTATACTTAAATAACTTTCCATGAAACTATCGCCCGTTGCCAATCCGGTGCGTTTCCGAACGGTTTACTTTTGTCGTTTGCAACGAATTCGTTCACTTGGTAGTCTAACATGGTTTCGTATCCATAAACATCGGTTCCGAGTTGCTGAAAACGAAGCGCCAATAATGTAGTTAATATTTTGAAAGTGGAGCAATGTTTTACAAAAATAAACAATTAAATTTGTTCAATCGGGAATATTTCAGTGAATCGAAAAGAATGAAATATACTATGATATCTAAGTTGTAATTATATTCACACTTCCAGTCCTGATTTACACGTTATGATTGAAAATATTTTTATTAATTTTTTATGTCCAAAGTTAATTTATACGACGTATACGTTTTTGACCACCATAGCCGAAAATATTGAGCATTTTCGATTAATTAATAATCGTAGAAATAGATTGATAACAAATCTTATTTGACTTAATTTCATTCTTCCAATTATTCATTCAAGTCATTTCTAGAAACAATATTTATTTTACACCAATAACATATTTTTGACAATGAATTTTTCGACTGATTTGCAATGAAATATATGAATGCATTAAGAAATTTAGAATTATTCCAAATAAGGATTATTAAATTTGTGAAACATTCAATTTTATCACTTTTTTATTTTTTTTAAAAAAATAAACGTAATTTTATTCATTAACTATTAATTTTCTCATTAGTATATATATATATATATATATATATATATATATATGTAATCAGAAAAAGAAAAAAATATATTCCTTTCGTTTATTTTTGTTAAAGATATATAAGAAATAAATAATTGTGCATAGAAAATATTTTGTTTGACAAAGAAGAATTTTTATAAGAGTGTTTAACAAAGACCTGAGGATAGAAGTTGTGCAGTATTGAAATAGTGAAGAACAGATACTTTCTGATCCAAAAGAACGAAGGTTAACAGGACATTGCAATGAATAATCGTGTTATGTAATTGACTCTTACTTTCAAAGCACTGATCAATCGATACGAAATTTTTAGAATTGAAATATCTGACAGAAAAAAAATATTTTCTTTCTTAATTATTTTCAAAGAAAATAATTTCTTCCAAGTATAAATAAAAAATATAATTTATAGTATAAATTTCAAATAATATTCTTGAACAGTAAATGGATTTTTTTGAATAAATCTTATTTTATTTTATCCATTCGACATTTATTTGCCAATTAGTTCTTCAAGCATTGTCTCGTATGTCAGGCATGGCAAACCTATGGCACTCGTGCCAGAAGTGGCACGTACGAAAATTTTACTTTCTTAAAGAAAAATTATACTATTTCTTCGGAAATTGACAAATAAAACAATGAAGGACCTCTTTCCTCTCCTACTAGGCTTCGTGCAAGTGTTTTCCGGGCATTTGGAAATTTCTGGCACGCGCACATAAAGAGGTTCGCCACCACTGGTCAATTAATAATAGTTTTGCAATAAGTTTAAGTACGAATATTTTATCACTTAAAATTTACCATAAACAAAATTACCTGCGTCAGAGGGCTCGTGTTCGTTGTGAAAATTCCTAGGAAACCTTTTTGTCTAGCTGTCTTCAACACATAACTTTCCATTGCTTGCATAACTGCGACATTTTCTTGCGGCGAAAGGGTAGGCTGTGTGCCCATCATGAAGCTGTGCAGTACTGTACCTTTACCGCCTGGAAGTCTGTTATCTCTGAAAGAGTTTATAGATTAATAATATTTAGAGTATTAATATTAAGTAAATCGTATAAAAAATAAAATATATTTTAGAGAAAAATTTACATTTTTGTTAGTTAAGATAATGTTTTATCACAATACTATTAATGAAATTCGTATATTTTCTAGTAGATATTCAAAATTATTACACAAGCATTTCTCAAAAAATTTGATATTAAAAGAGAGATCTTGATTTATAAACTGAAATATTTGTTAATCTCCAACAAAATAAACAGTTAATACTATTTGAACAATACAATGTATAGAATCGCAAATTATGTGAATATCTTTTAAGTTAAAAATTATTCAGTATAATAATTTGTTAATTTACATATTTACACATACCTCACGGGTCCTTCTACAGCTTCTAAAAATTCAAAAACTAATGTAATTTTCGAATCTAGTTCGACTTCCGGTTCGTCTCTCGCATCGAAATTGAGTGCAGTGCCAATTGCTTCACCGTTCTTATTACATAACACAAAACTGAATCCTTTTTCAACTAATGGTTCCCATATTTTATCTAAAAGGTCTATGTAATCTTCAATATGAATATCAGGCATAAGCCATTGTTCCAGATCAGCTTTTTCGTAAAAGCTGTTCGTTATCATTCTAGAAAAGAAATTAATGTATTACAAATAGTGTATGCAGATACTTTTAAGCGTAAATATTTATATTTCAATATATCTATATTATATACCAAAAAAAGCTGAAAAAAAGAATATATCCGTTTTTTTTATTCGGTCTTAATACCAATCGTCGTTTATTAAAAGTAAATAATATGACTGTACTACAGACATTTAATCTATAATATTTTTCCATGAAATATATTTTATATTTTTGAATATATAACATATTTATTTTCAGTTCATTTTAATAAAATCTATAGACAATGTAGACTTACTTGTAAACATCATCTTTATGTTTATCAGATAAAAATTCCATATTATATTCTTGTGATATTTCTTCATTTTCAGATACAGTACTATCACGTTCTATGTAAATTTTGTCTAAAAGTTCGCCAAGATTTTCAGCTTTAAGGAAGTCCGTAATTCCTAAAAATATACATTGAATTATTACCAAACAATGCACTATTACATTTAAGTGCTTAATGCTTGAAGTAATTATGCAAAGTTTTATATAATAAATATAATTATTTACCGATTATATATCCTTGTTCTTTCAGTTTCGTTACTGTATAAATTGAATTTAAAGAATTTCCACCGAGATGATAGAAATTCGATTTAAGTGATAGAGCAGATCGGGTCGAACGACCGATCACTGAACCAATTGTTTCCAATAAAACTTTCGCTGCGCACATTTTATCTTCAGGTACGTCGGTATAATCGATGTCGAGTACTATTTCAGAATCATCTGAAAAAAATGAACAGATTGATAATCAGAAATGATCAATGAGAGTTGACTGAACATTTTTGACAAGAATCTTTTATGGGTTTTAGGACAAAAAATTAATTCGTTTGTAAAAGTGAATTTTGCCAGACCTGTATTATGTCTATTCTGTCACTAGAAAAAGAATTTGCATCAGAATTGATACGATAATAAAAACAAAAAACTAAACATTTTTATTTTTCTTATGATATCTTCGTAAAAATTTCGAAAAGATAGAAAAAGTATGACAAACCGAAAAAATATCTTAAATAAATAACAATAAAACAAAAGTATTGTTTAATGTGTTTGGCGCAGAGAAATAAAGCTACAAAATATGTTTTTTTTAGAATATTTTATCATTAGTATATATATATATATATATATATATATATAATTAGATAAAGAAAAAAATATATTCCTTTCGTTTATGTTAAAGATATTTAAGAAATTAATAATTATGCATAGAAAGTATTTTGTTTGACAAAGAAGAATTTTTGTAGGAGTGTTTTACATAGACCTGAGAATAGAAGTACAGTATTGAAATAGTGAAAAACAGATACTTTCTGATCTAAAACAACGAAGGTTAACAGGACATTGCAATGATCGTGTTATATAATTTATGATAATTTGAAGAAAGTTTTTTGTAAGGTTATATTTAATTGTTATGAAATAAAAAATAAAAAACCAATAAAAAAGAAATTAAGTACTATATTCATTGAAAGTATATATGGTTGATATTTAATTATTTATTGTGTCGTTTATTACATTGATTACAAAAAGTGTAGATGGATAATTACGAATCGAATTTGAATTAATTTGTACTAAATATATTCTAATTAACTTTGTTAATATCCGAATATCAGTATTGTACAAACTATTCAAATGTAAAGATTGCTTTGGAATCGCAACTGGCCAGTGCATACGATATGAATTTCAACAATCATAGCTGGCCAGTGTTTACGATACGAATTTCATCTGTTTCTCGCGCTGTCAACAAAAGTATCGGCTAAAATATTTGTTAGTTTCAGTACAATTCAAAATAGGGTCTACATAGTCATTCTTAAATAAAATACAATTATCATTAAATTAATAAGTGTGTGCAGTTTGACATTACAGAAGGTCTGCAGAGGTTTGTTGCACCAATTCACATTTACAAACTTTATTCTATAAAAGTAATTTGTTAATATTAGTACTTAATTGGTCTACATATATAAATTCGTTGAAACATTTTTAAATATCTTAACTAATAATATAAAATAAAAAATGTTAAATTGATATTAATGACCATGAAATTGTTGAAATCTGCATATGGAGAAAGTTGATAAAATATTTATTTGTCTTCTGATTTACATTTTTATATATTGATTTCTGTTGTGATTAAATTAAAATCTTCATAAATTAATAAAATATTTTGCATATTCGTACATACCATTATTGTTGGTGTTTTCGTACATTTTGAGAAGTTCTTGTCGGTCTGTTTTCCCGTTTACCAATAATGGAATATTGTCAACGACGATGACCTAGAAAATGAGAATTAATAATTTTACTTAAAAATGTGTATAAATTTTTATATATATATAAATTATTTAAACATATTTTTTTTCTATTATTGAAAAGAAAGTTAGTTTCAAATGATGATTAATAATGAATAAATGTTTATTGACAAAATATTAAATAGTATCTCAGATTACCTACATGTATTGTTGTAGATTTTAATATAAATTATTTTATTTTAATTAAAAATACTCAATAATAATAAAACACACAGTAAAGATTGGATCTAAAACGTTAGAGAAAGTATATTATCTTTGTAAACTTGCTTGTTGATTTGCAAAATGGTGTCATTTTCTATTTAAATAAGTTCAAATGCAATCTTATTATTACATCAACAAACTGAAAATTTATTATGAAACCGTGCTTAAAAGTATTTTAATACATATGCAAATATGGAAAGTTACTTTTCTCGACGCAAGTTAACATATGTCGATATAATTTTATTTTACTTATAATCTAAGTAATATATCATGAATTTTCTGCTGGTTAGATTTTACATGTTTACACAGGACAGATATAAACCCATAGCTATAGACAAATATACACACACAAAATGTCCTATAAAGTGTTTCATAAATTTATATACAAATTCTTTAAAAAGATACACGATAAATGAAAGAGATACATTTTCTAAATTTTTTACACCTGCTGTGAAAATAAATGTAGGCTCAGCCCTTTTAGTCGGATGGGGTGTTGAAAAAATCCAATTAGTTTATTACCAATTGCGTTGTGTACACTAATAGAAAATTGATCACGGTTCTTCAAAAGACAAACAGAGTGAAGATTTTCACCTTATTATATGGGAACTATGAAATTTGAAAATAACATCTCTTGTAAAATAAATTTCGTTTGTCTATTATATTTCATCATACATGTATAATTTTGAATTATCTGTTGTAGTTGTTATTAATAGTAAAAGTGTTTATTTTAAAGTGAAATAACAACTTCCTTTTAACCTAAATTTAAGTGAAGAAGGGCATAATTATATTTATAATTAAGAAAAGTAAAATATCATTTTTTTCTGATCAAATATATTCATTAAATCATTATCGATTACATGACATTATTTTTGAGAGAAGAATTAAATATATTTTACAGAAGAATCCAAGTTACTGATTGGTTCGTGTTATGCTTTGCAGGATGAAAAAAGAATTCATTGATGAAAAAATAATTTATTTATGAAATGGAATTCAGCCACAGTGTCAGAACTGTATTGTGATCTTGTAATAAGGAACTGTGGCATGTATAAAGTCTTGTAACTGTTTATTCTCGTTTACAATTTATATTTTATTGAAGTTGATGATTAATGATTATTATTAATGATTATTAATCAATAATTTTTTAATGATTATTTAATAAATAGCTCAATTTTATTTTTATTCTTATATTGAAATTACAATGTAATTTTAAATTTAAATAAGATAAAAAATAAAACATTGAATGAAAATACTTAAATATAAAATTACAGTTATTATTATTCAATTTTCACGAGACTAAAAATTAAAATTCTCTAAAATAATATTATTTGTAAAATAAAAAAAAATATATTTAAAGATATTTGAAACAAGATTGTAATATGAACCTTGTATGTGTATATAATTTTTTATTGATTGACATGATGATAATTACCTGTGGCACCATGTAGCCAGCCAACACATTTTGCAAGTTGGATTCGACCTGTAATCCGGTCAACGTGCTGTCCGATTTCGAAGTCACGAACGCCAGTAGAGCTTGATCAATCTCGCCAGGTCGATAACATAAAACAACACCTTTATCAACATTCTTTAAAGACGTGACGGCTTTTTCTACTTCTGAAAGGTCAACACGATGACCACGAATTTTCACTTGAGAATCTGTGCGACCCTCATAAATTAAAATATCTTTGATGACTTTTGCATAGTCGCCGGTTTTGTAAAGTCGAGCATATTCTGAAATATGAATGTATTTAGTAATAGTTTTCTTTTTAATATGATTTTACTAGTTATATCAAATACTCACGTGGATCGACTGCTAACTGATTGTTAATAAATCTGTCAGGATCTCTGCCATTAACGTATCCTGCAGCTAAATTTAAACCAGATACATATAATTCTCCAACACTTTCGATAGGGACTGGTCTGAGTTCATTATCCAGAAGATATATAACGGTATTATCAAGAGGCCGGCCTGGAACATGATTATAATATATATATATATATATATATATATACATGTAAAATATACTTTTTTTTTAAAAGAAATATACAAATATATTTCCAAAATATCTGAAATCTGATTAAAAAAAATAATAATTTAACAAAACATTTCAGTAAAATTTGATTTAATTGCTATGAGTAATAATTACTGAATCATAATTTATTTAAATTGATTTACATATTGCTTTAAATTTCAGATACTGATGTATTTTTAATTATCAACTCGAATAGAGTAACAATTTTTATAGAGGAAAATATTTTTATAATTTTAAAATGTTGTCGATTGATTAAACTTAGTTTATAATGAAATAAAGTATTTTTTTATTTATTAAACTTAATTTCCTTCAGACGTACAATTATAAAGAAAATAAAATATAAGAATATCAATTAATAATTAATATATGCGATTTAAATAGTTTGAAAAGCAGATATTTTCATAATAATCGTTGATAAATTGAAAATTTGGTTATATAAAAAGCTCTTTTTAATTAAAATTAAATAATTAAATACTTAATTAGAAAAATGTTTAATACTATTTAATAGATTATTTTTATAAGTTATTATACTGTACATTTTTCTTAAGAAAAAAAAAAACTAAAAATGTAAGCTTAATGTTACGGTATGCTTCTGTTAATACCGATTGCTAAACTGGTTGGTGTGTTAAAAAGAGAATTCACTTGTGAAACTAAACTTACCAATTGGAACTTTTTCTAAATCTTTTAAATCGTCAATATTTGAAAGAACATGATAAGTGACATCTCCCATAATCTCTGTACTTCCATAAAAATTGCATAGAATTTTATTCTCGCCTGCGAAATGTGAGAAAAATTCTTCGGCGAGAGAAACGGCTAGCGGTTCACCAGAGCAAACCCATATTTTTAATGATCTAAGAAGTGATTTATCGTTTTTCAATCCTAAATACATAAGCATAGAACGTAGCAATGATGGGACGAGAACTAATCTTTCAATCTGAAAGAAAAGATTTTAATTGAAATGAAAAATATTTAAATTTTATATATAAATGTATATATATATATATATATATTTGAATTAGATCGTTTATATATTTGATAATAGAAAACTTGAAACTTACTTTATAATCTGTAAGAACGCGTACTAAGCGTTGAGGATCTTGTGTAACTTTTTTAGGGATAACAAGAACAGTGAGCCCACGCAGTAATGGACCCCAAACTTCACTTATATGATCGACGAATGTTAGAGCTGTTTTAAAAACACCGACCCGTTCTGTAGAACTGTATGGGAATTCTTGCCATTGCCATGATAAACGATTCATGATTACTTCATGGGGTAAACGAACACCTTTAAAGAAATCGCACGAAACGTTATCAATGAGTTTTATTATTTAAGTCGTCTTAATTAAATTTATGTTACTTAGTGAATAATATTTAAAAAAAATTTTTTTTAAAGAAACTTATTTGCATCCATTTTCGAGTTCTTTTTTTGTGCAATCGAATGAAATAAAAAAACATTCAATGATATATTTTTAATAAATGTTTTATCATTTTTATATTTGCGTTGTTTTCTTTAACAATTTATGATTTTTATTAATGTTAAGTATATAGTTCAGTATTTTATTATTAAAGATGACACAGCACATGACCTTGGCTAGAAAATCATGATTATCCTGTTAGATTAACTGTTTTGTCACATCTGCTCGTGTTAAATTCTGTTTACAAATTTTGATCCACTACATATTATACATGGCAACTGACTCGTCAAATAAATAATTCATCAACTAGTTCTTATATTATTATAAAAAAAATTCATCCTATTTTGATAGTTGAACATTTATGTACATGTTGAAATAACATGACAGTGAATTAATGTACAATGGTTCATTGTATCTATAATGAAATACTAGTTTCAGTGTAAGGAATCTGTATTGAACAATCTTTACCTTTTGGGATACCCGTACTTCCCGATGTGTACATAACAATGGCTAAATCTCCTTGACGATGTCGAAGAATGTCTTCGTTTGGTATCGTTTCAGATGACATCTCCTCTGTTTCATTTAATAGCGATTCGTATGAAATGGAATGAGTACCTTCGAATACAGACTCGTCTGAAAAAAAGAATAATATGAAATTTACTAGATAATAATATTTTTTTAAATGTAATATTGCACAATAGTAATATTGAGTAAACGTGTGGACAATTACATATTTATGAATTATTGAAACGAACACAAACTTTAACAGTAAAAATTCAAATGATATTTTCGAAATTGTAATTTGAAACATTTTTTTTATTTATTGAATATAATTTAAAACATATGTATTTTATTATATATCTATTTATCTATCTGTCTCTATCTTTCTCTCTCTCTCTCTCTATATATATATATTTATATAAATGTAAATTAACTTTATATGAATAGTACAAAATAAGTTTATTATTCTCTATTTAATACACAGTGAATTGATGATATGAAGTGTGAATTTGTTTTACTGATTGATTAAATTTATGCTGTATGTAAATAGTTAAATTTATTTCTTTTTCATACCAAAATTTCGGTTAAAAATAGAAGAAAATCATTTTTCTTTAAGAAATTAAAGTAAATAAATTATCTCAAATTTTTAACCGAGTCAAATCCTTTTACAAATCTATATTAATATATATATATATATATATATATATATATATAAATCAATTATTATATTTATTATTTTTTAAATCATTTTACTCCTTATAAGAAACATAATATAAATCTTAAATGATTTCACCGGATTCGAGCGATTTTTTTTCATTGCTTGTCTTTTTTAAGGTGAATATTTAAAATAAATAACATTTAATTATATTTATATATTTTTTCATAATTATGTTATGTAATTTGTCTTGAATATGATTCCATAAGTGATAATGAGTCATTAACTTGTATAATCTTTAGGTCTATGAGTACTTTTTCAAGTATTCTCAATATTCATATTATTTGTATGACATTTTTAAGGGATTATAGTTTCCGTTTATTTATAATTCAAAATCGAAATATAAAAACTAATATTTCAAGTTTATTTATTTATTTTTTGTTTTACATTATTCAATAAACCATTATCTATTTTATATATTTCAGTTCTAATTTTATAGTTTGTCTCTTCTGATATCTATTCATTAATCTTTTGATGAATGTCATTCAACTATTTATTGTTTATGTTATTCCATAAAAGTTATCATTTTTCAATTTCATCTAATGATCATTCATTTATTATCCGTTATACAAATCGAGCGATTTTATGATTTAACTCACTATTTATCAAATTTAAGATCAAGATTTTCCCTCAGATGGTCTTGATCGATTCCAAGGTTTGTAAACATCTCGAATGGATGTATAATTACAATAATGAAATAATATTTATTAATAAAATATTTTTCAGATCAAAATTAATAATCCATGACATTCACTTTTAAAATTAAATTACGTCTTCTTTTATTGAAATATATGAACTTTAAAATATATTTTCGACATTGACTTCTAGCAAATTCTATATTAAAAATCTGTAAATCTGAAACATATGCATGCATTAATATCTAGTGTTATGTATGTGGAGTCATATCTGTTGATTTATATTTTCGACATTGGAAACCAGTGTTTACTAGTTTAGATACTGAATGATTTGCAATTGCAGGCTGTTTTATTCACAATACATTTACGATGACTGGTTAACATGGTCAATGATCTCAATATGAATACTTCCGATCAGATAACTAACGTACAATCCTAACCTTGATCTTTAACTCTTTAAAAGATAAGGTAAGAAGTGATGAGTGTTTATATATATATATATATATATATATATATATATATATATATATATATATATATATATATATAAATAAATAAATAAACATAAACACTGTTACATGAACTACTTAATAGATTTGAAAGAACAATTACATATAATGATTTTGTATACAGTTCTTGCAAACATGTGCTCTTGTTATTGTGGAACGGTTGTTTTTTTCTTGTTCGTTCCCTATTTCTCTCTCTTGATAAATACTTTATTTGAAATTTGCATTTTAAGTAAGGAAATGAATACATTTTGTTATGATTTAGGAAGATAGACGTAACGTTTTGATACTTTTATTTACTTAATTCAGTGCACAGTGCATGCAAATTTCAAGTGTTACGTTTACGACATGCAGTGTAAACTTTATCGTTTAATATTTAATGAAAATGACCTATTTGTTCTGCATAATTAGTTGTGTATAAAATTACCGGCGGCAGATTTAAAATGGTTGAATATATGTAATATATTTAAACATGTGTACATTAAATTTCATTAGTCAATACTCAAAATATAGCTATTACATAATGTATTATTTTTTAAATGGTCTTAGATAATATATAAATTTTAGGGAATTAATCTTCATTTAATTTATTGGAATTTTGAGAATAAACACTGATATTTTCAATATTTTGTATAGATTTATGAATTTTTATACTATTTTGTAGCGATTTTAACTAAGAAATGTTTTATATAGATAATTGTATAGGATGATTCAATTTAGGCTTCCATATGAAAGTATTAAAAAAGGCAAAAATGAAAATAAAGTCGTGTTATTTTTTCTTTAGTATTTTAGTTTAATTCAATACTAAAATACAATTGAATTAAAATATTAAATAAAAACTAACATATTAATTTTTAATTTTAGCGTTTTTTTAATACTTTCATGTGGTAGCCTAAATTGAAACACCCTATGCAATCATAGTTTTCAATTTTCACAGATTAGTTCTTTTGTCATCCCACAGACTATAAAAGTGTACCAAAAATTATGACTGATCATTCAAATATCATCATCTTTAAAACACCAGGGTATAGAAAAAAAATTCTATACATTTGAATTCTTGACAAGACTTTACTTGTGGTTTATGAGTCGAAAAGAGAATTGATTTGTGAAAGTGAATTAAGAAACTATCAAAACTATATTGTGATAATTTTCAAACATTATTTCATGACTTTTTTCCTATTTTTATTAATTTCGTATGTTTAAAAATTATGTTAGTTATTTTAAAATCCGATTCTTGTTTTTTAAAATGATTTAAGTTTTTCAACTATAATATAGAGCAGGGGTGCAAAAAGCATGGCACAACGTTTATCTACAGACCGCGAATATTTGTACTGACTAACAGTACCATCCTTGCCTTATTTATATATATATATATATATATATATATATATATATATATATATATTCTAATAGAAAAATTGTTAAATTAATAGAATCATAAAATTATATTTTATATTATGCGTGATTTTATGGCAGATTTGTATTTGTCATATATTTATATTTTATGATTGATTTGTATTTGTGATTCTATGTTAAAGCTCAGATTTATTTCTATATTTTGGTCATTTTTTCTATTTTTTTAAATTACAAAAAAATAAATCAAATTAAATATTATTACTGTTTCCTTAAATCCCAATTATTTATAATATGTGTAAATATTTATAATTTTTTAAATAAAATATAATCCCTTTTAAAAGACGTCATAGTTATTCTATAAAGAGTGTATAAAAAATACTGTTGAAATAATGAATCAATTATTTCTTCAGAAAAAAGACTCAAATCATAAAGTTTCCTGTTTCAAAACCGGTAAAAGATGTTCGAAATACGTGTAAACGCACGTCATCAACCTGAATACTGCTTAAAAGTTTTGAAAAATAAACAGAAACTTATGTTAAGAAGGTAAATTTGAAAGAAAAAAAATTGTTGAATACAAGACAACCTTCAGTTCATTATACACTGGTTATATGAAATATGTTTTCGTTCAAGGTACATTTATATCGAGTGCATTTTTACCTGCCACTATTCATTCAACAAAAAATATAAAACTGAAATATAAACTACTTGTACACTTTTTGTTATAAAAATTCTTATTCGATAAGCATGAAATATAAATTTATATATGATTTTTTTTCGATAAAAATACTAAAATAAAACGTGTTTCTTTTAAATATAAACCAACTGATTCAAAAAGTGTACTAATTAAACCTTGAGTGTAATTAAAATTGGCCTTTGTGTTCTCATTTTAAATCACTTGTATACACAAACACACGCATATATATATAACTTAAAAAAATAAATTTAGTATTTTAACATTGCTAATTAATTATAAAAGCGTGTTTAAAGGTTTTTCAACCGAATAATAAATGTGTGCCAAAAATTCAAGAAAATAAAAAGTAATTAAATTAAAATTACAAAATTGAGAAAACCTTAAATGTGTTTCAATCAATTGTAAAATAAATTTATATTATTTCAAGCGATTTTTTTAATCCAGTCAGATAGAAATAAAATATTTCATTGAAATTTTTATGTATTTAATATTTGTTAAGCATTTAAGAAGTAATAAACATAGAGAAATATTATAAAGTAAAATCTGTTTGAATGAAATTTGATTAAAAATCAATATTAACGAAAAAAGGATAAAAAAGTAACAATGAAATTATAAAAAAAAACGAAAGTTAGTGTCTGTATTTTAAATAGATACTTTTTGAAAAAAGTGACAACATATATAAATGATTCGATAATATTTTTAATTTAAATATGATTGTAATGTAATTGTGAAATAATATTTTATAAAAGAAGATATCAAGAAGTATATTTTTTATGTTCAAAAAATCAATTCGAGTAAAGAACATTAGAATTCAAGACTTCAATATGATTATAATGATTTTGTGAAATAGAAATTATAATATTTTATAAAAGAATATACTATAAAGTATATTTTTTATGTTTAAAAAATCAGTTCAAGTTAAGAACATGTGAATTCTTGAGGTCAAATGTTCTTATTTAATAATAATATTTAATATAATATTTAATATGTTTATATCTAGACATGAAAAATATTTAAAATTACTTAAAAGTGATTACTTTTTCAAATAAGTTTTTATTATATATAATAATTAATAAAAGAGTCTTAATGTATTAAGTTGATAAAAATATAAATTATTAAACATTCACAGAACAAGAAAAATATATTTAGATTAAGATCATTAGAAATTCTATAAAAAAAATCTTTATATGAATCAATTTTCTAAAACTATTTAGAAAAATGAGAATAATTATAGAATTATTTGTATAAAAGAATAAAAATAAACTACTTACCTCCTTCATAGATAACCATTACAGGCTTCGCTTCAGTCAAGATGTGTCTGGTCCGATTTTCAGGAAATGTGGGCTCTAATGGCAGATACGCAGCCCCAGCTTTGAGAATTGCTAGCAATGATACAAGAAGTCGATCAGTCGGCATCATTGAAACAGCTACGATATAATCCCCATCATTATTAGCTGATATCTCGTTTCCTTTCACATGATTTAAAATTACACGCGCCATTTTATTGGCAAGTTTATTTAATTCATCATATGTATATTTTATCGTTTGATTTTTATCACCATCCTCGTTGAATTCATATAAAACTGCATAATTATTTTTCGTCGCTTCACTCAGTGCGACTTCTTCGAATATTTGATTCAAACAATCTTTGCGGTGCAATTTTTGATCACCTTTTAAGATTGATAAATTCGGTAAAGAACCCATGACCTGAAAATTAAAAAC
>CM068320.1:35894146-35911646 GCA_034766995.1 Acanthacorydalis orientalis
TTTTTAGTGTTCCATGAAAAATAAATTATTTTGTTATAAAAATAAGACAGAGGGATTTTCTTAAAAAATATGATTAAAAGTAATACATTTTTAAAGTAATTTATAACAACTTTAATAATAAAAATATTGTTTAAGTAAATATAATTACACTTATTTGAATTCGTCATTATAAATCCAAACTTCTAATTTTTAATTGAATTTCGAATTAATTCTATAATGAGGAATTCATGTATGAGACAAATTCATTATTTACTAAATGTATATTTTATTTCAGATTAAACAAGTATTATCTGTTTGTTTAAATATATCGATATAAAGAAAATTGTACTGAAAATAGTACAAGTGATTCAAAAATAAATATTTCACACTCCTGTGAATTACGATACGTAATCTCGTATACAAGATTTTTCTAATCAAACATGTTCAATAGTTGATTACTGATTAATGTGCAGCAAGTATAAGCGCAGAAGTATATAGAAAACAAGATATAAATTTAAAATCAGTGACAACTCAATCGTTCATACTATTTTATAAAAAAGGAAAGCCTTTTTTTGAATTTGTCATGAAGAAATAATTCAATGAATTTACTGACAGATTAAATATCAGTTCTCAATGTTTTCATTTATGACAGAATTTTTTTTAAACTTTTTTACTGTTTTGCTATCAATATATCACAATCGTTAATAAAACAGAAAAGTCTTAAACATTTTCAAAGCACTGAATTCTATGTTTCATATGTTAACAGCATGTAACGTCGCTAAGATACCACACAACTATTTGTACCGAAAGTCCATCACTTTTAATTTTATGATTAAAACAACATGAAAGGTAACCTTTTCGGTTTCATAAAATTAATTATCGATGCGTGATCTGCTCTGATTGGTGTGCTATTTTATTGAAAAGTGAAAATGTTCTTCAAAATATTATATAACCTTGATAAGAGTTTTGGCGTAATTGGAACATATTTCTATAAATTGAAATTGGAAAGGAAAGGACATAATTCTTGATATTTTGTTGTAATCTTATCTAAGATTATTTATCTGCATTGTCTTGATGAAACGAGCAAAATAGTATAAAACTAGAACAAATGGTTTATATTGTTGTGATGGTTGAGTAAATACGTTTCATTATATATATATATATATATATATATATATATATATATATATATATGTGTGTGTGTGTGCGTGTTCGAACTTGTATTACTTAAGGTAAAATTAATTAAAAAAATATCTCAGCACTGATGACTTTTTCTCATTCATATTGCTAATATCAATATTATTTTGATTGGATCTTTTGAAGTATAACTAATAATTATTTTACATTTATATAGATTTGAGAAATTATCTTTTTTACTTTAAAGATATTAATAATGTTTTTGTTTATGTAGTTAATAATAATTCAAAAAATGGTTTAAAGAATATTTTGATGACTGTATAGTCAAAAATAGAAAAAAACCTTTTTTTGAACAAAATATTGACTGAATGAAAAAAATCTTAATAAATATAAGAAACGAAGTAATCATGCGAAACATAAACTTTACTATGCTTTTTTAATCTGCAATTATAGGAGAAAATCATAAAAAATTAGACGAGTGTCTTACTAGAGAAGAACGAATCAAACAAACAAATAATTTTAAAAATTTAAGATATAAATTTAATAATTAATATCAAATAATTGTAAAACAGATTATTATATTTTTATTTCTAAATAACAATATTTGTAATAAATATATTAATAGTTATGAGTATTGCATTAATTTAAACATGTACACATAATTCTGATTACATAATTATATATACATATATATATATATATATATATATATATATATATATATATATATATATGTAGCTTAACAACAAAATGTTGCAAAATTTTCATAAATTTAAAAGAATTTTAAATTTTTTAGCGAAATATATTTAAGACTGTTTTTATGTTTGTTTTAATGTCAAATGTGAAATTTAAGTCTTGTGTTTCCATTTAATGTTATATATATATATATATATATATATATATATATATAAATATTCTTTTTATTTAGAAAAAAACAGTTGTATTAAAATATCAACTATTAGTTTTAGAAGAATATGCAAGACAGCGAATAAATGATACAGCCATTATAATAAAATGTTTCGTAAGTATTAATAATTATTATGCTAGAGAATAATTCCATTCAAGACAATTGCGGTTATGTATTATTTACATGTTTTAATGGATCTTTCGTAACACTTTATGATATAGACAAATAAGTACAACTTTCTACTTCATAAAAAAGTCTTTTTAATAACTGTTCAAATTTTACTGGATTATCTTTATTTATCTTTTAAAATATACAGACGAATTAATACAATATTAGGTCAACAAATTAGTATATATATATATATATATATATATATATATATATATATATATATATAATTTAAATAGCTTGGTTAAAATTATGAGAAAAACTGGTGAGATTTCCTTTATATTTTTTTTAAGACTCAAGTAGGAAAAAGCTGTTTAATAAATATGAAAAAATAAAATTAAGCAAGTAAATATGACAAAAATACATAAGAATTTAATATTTATCAATTTAAATTTGATTAAAAATATGTATTAAAATGGTTAAAAGATATTAAGTGTAGAACAAGATTTGTTGAAGTATTAAAAATCATGCTGATTAAAAAATATGTAAAACTATTTAATAAAAATATTTAGAAATTAATGCCGTTTTAATTGGTGATAAAATTTAATTAATTATGAGCTTTATTATGAATTTTAATATAAGTGAAGCTATTTACATCACAGTCATATTTATAAAATAGAAAGTATTGTGATAATTACTGTTAATAGCTTTTATAAAACGTTTAAGAAATGACTTTCATAGATTTTTAACGCATAAAGGACATATTGAAAAATATTCTAAAAGAGGAAAATAGAAAACTATTTGTAAGCACAGTGAATTTTGTTCAATAATACAAATTTAAAAACAATGTAAAATATAACATTTCTACTATTTAGTATTAAACGTTCGAATCTATTAAGCATACATTTTTACTGAACATTAACACAGATTATATATTTATATCTCATAGTCAAACATGACTATTCAAATATAAATAACACGTGTAGTTGCAACTAAATCGACATTAGTATTTAATCCAATACACTTATGACGATGATAAATTCTTGTAAATAGTTTTTTTTCCTCTAAATTGTTATTGGAACGGAATTAAAAACAAATTTACTCATTTTCTGCATACAAAATAACAAATATATGACTGTTTTCGCCTTGATGTCAAATTAAAATCCATGAAATAACGGTGATCTGTTTACTAGGTCAAAGCACTTTGGGACAAAAAATAAGTGAATTTCGTCAACCAAAGTACTTTCTTGTATCTATTCAACCTTGGATATATGTAATGATATTATTTTGACTAATTAATTTTGACCAATGGATTTATTCATTTCATGTCTCATGGAATATTATTAGTATTTATCTTTACTCGATATGCTTCTAATCATATCATTATCTAGAGGTTACCTTTTTATTTTTATAAAAAGGGCAATTAACTTAGGATGCCTAGTACAAAATTTCATCGTTGATTTCATTTCAGCATATTTGTCTATCCTATTATATATATTATTAGAATAACCTCGCTTTTTTAAATGGTCTATGCACAAAAACTAAACAAATCGTTTTAATACACACACATACATGTATATATATATATATATATTCTAATAATAATGTTATCGACCTCTATTGATTTAAGAGCAAACATTAGATTTGAATTATTTTTAGCCTTCGAAAAGGTTTTCTGGCTTTTAACGATTTAACAGCGACAGTAACTACTTTAACTGAAGGATACAATATGTCAGTTCAAATCTATAACTAGTATTCTTAAAAAACCGTTACTTATTATAATGAATTTATCAATCAATTAAAAATTAAGTGGACGAGCACACTTGTTCAGTTAACTTGTCAACAATTTTTAACGTTAAGACATTAACGTGTTCTCTTTTTATATTATTTGAATAGTTTGTCAATAAACTATATATATATATATATATAATTAGAATATACAATGATTGTTTTATTTTAATGTATATTTGATCTTCTCCTATACACATTTAAAGAGTATTACAAAGTTATTTGTCGGTATCATTTAGTGCCTGTGTGCTATCCTTTATATTTATGTAAGTTTGTATGATTTGCAAAATAAAAATGAATATTTTATAATTAACAATTCTCTTTTTCAAAGATATGACACTACAATTTTTATTTTTTAATTTTATAATGAATCTTTTACAATTTTTTTTTGTATACCAATATTAAAAAAAATATTTCAGTCCAAAGATGGAAGACATGTTGAATATCAATAAGTCAGCAGCTGATTATCTTTTTTTAGTAGATCGGCAAATTAAATTTGTTACGGTGGTTAAAAATCTTATTATGAATCATGTATTAGAGATTATTATTATACGATAAAAAATATATCTGTTCAAGTAAATCATAAACATACAAAATTGATAAATTTTATTGTTTGAATTCAAGAAGTTTAACGTGAATAAGTTGCATTTGTATGTTTAATATGCAAATAAATGTAAATGTCTGAAAGATGAAAGTTACAGACCTTAATAAAGTGAATGAAAGCAACATATGCAAAAATTACAGATGATATGAAATGTCTTTTGAAATGAAGTGAATGGCATGAAGATATGAAATATTATTGATGATGATATGCCATTTGAAATAATTTGTTCAAGTTGTGTTCATATATATATATATATATATGGAAGGAAAGAGAGAGGAGAAGAGAGAGAAAGACTATAAAATATTTTTTCTAGCTTATTTACTTTAATTTGTATAACTGAAATAAAATTAATGGATTGAAAAAAAGTTGAATATGTTTATAAAAATTTGGAAAATGTTTCAAAATAAAATAGTTACCATTAAAGAAATATTTTTCAACACGTTAAAATGTTTGATTAGCTTTAATAAGTTAAAAACATTCGTACAGATTAAAAAAAATCCTTAACGAAAATGAATTATATTTTCGTTAAACGTCGATATTTGAATTTTTATTCTAATTTCTTTAAATTCGGTTAAATTTCTTACATTTTTATAAAAGAAATGAAAGGAATACTTTTATGATTTTACTCGCAAAACGATCAGAAATCTGTATTTTATAAAAGATTCGATTTTAAAAATATCTTTACAGTAAAACCGTTTTATTTATTAGAGGATGTATGAAATATTACCTTAACGAATGCATAAAAATTAAAGTTAATGTTATACATACATCATATATTCATATTATCTTCAAGTAGAATCTTTATACAAGTGTCTCTTAACGTATAATTTTCTGTGTTTAATGAAGGTTGATATTGACAGCGTTTTAAAATAAATTAAACATACCTACATATATATCGATTTAGTAATTACAACAATCAAGTGAATGTTCACTTATTTCGTTCGATTTTTTTCTATTTCCGGCTGATATCCGTGGATAATAACCGCAGGTAATCATCGGAATATCAAAGAGGTGATTGTGGCCTTGCATGTGTCTTTCTTATTCTATTAAGATCACACACATATAAAACTACATACGATTTTTGTGCGTTTTACTTTTACTGAATATTTATTTTGTCATTAGTTTTATTTTCAAACAACATTATTTATCGGATTAATAATTGCAATGACCGCTCTAAAGTAAAATGTTATTGAGCGTATGTGTAGGATCAATTGATTTATATATTAAAAAATGTAATAACTGTTTTTAATAATCATATCAATGTCATTTTTGCAATCGATTTTTTTCATAATAATTATCTTATAAGAAATTAAGGAAGAAAATATATAACTACGTCTTATAAAGTTTTATATCAGATTTTCTTGCAGAAGCACACAAACATTGGTTATTAAATTTTGAAAATTTTTAAACACTAATTTATGATAAAATTAAACTGAAACACACTATGTTGCACCTGTTCTGCAACACAAATAGTGAAGATGTGTGATTGATTATAATAATATACACATTATAGATTCGCAGCCTTCGACGACAGACAAATATTATACGATCAATTAAAATCAAGGCCCTATGTGCAATATTTCGTACATTGTGAAAGGAGTACATGAAATCTATTTATGATATTCGATTTGAGATAAAACTATTTTTAGTTACCATCAACAATAACAAAACTATTATATAAATATATTACATTTTTATATAAATGATGTAATATCTGAACTTTTATTTCTGTTCAAGAGATGTTGAAATATTAATTGGATTTGCTTATTATAACATCGTTTGATTCTCCATATTTGAATTAGAATATTACAGTATTCTATCTGTTATATGACTTAAGTATATTTTAAAATCAAATCGCCAGAAGTCTAATACTGTTGTATAAAAAATGGGTTATATGAAAACGGTGCTGGAATTTCTAGTATTGACTTCATATTTAAATATGTGATTAGCGAGGAAGAATATTAAGTTAGAATCTGTTAAAAGTATTAGATAATGTGATTTTATCATGAGACATTTTCGACGATTTCAATATTTCAAATCGATATTTTTTATAATAAAACAATTGCTAGATTAATAAAAGGTATATATAATTAAATCTAATAAATATATTTCAGATTAGGAGAACTAAATATAAAAATCAGCTTACGTTCAATCTAAACTATAAAAGTAAATTCCTTGTTGACAAATAGAAATTCAATAAGTTTATAAATGATAAAAATCTATTTATAAATAAACAAAACTTGTCTATACTAATTGCATTGACCAATTGATTATCATTTCTATTAGTTAAAGAAACATACGTGAACAAACTTATAAATTTAGAAATACTTGAATAAGTGTAGAAAATAATTAAAAAAAAAACGACTAAAACAAATTATTTACTTTGATGTTATTATTTATTTATAAATGTAGTTCCTGAGTATTTTGTGAAAACTGCTGTTTAATTTTAAAAGATTTTTTTAAATAAAAAAAATAAAATTTAATATTTGAAGAGTGAAAAGTTGTAATTTTATTACTAAACAAAGAAATGAATTGATAATTTTACATTTTTTACACAAAAATGCTTATAAATTAAAAATAATCAATTCATTATTATTGTAAGGTATTAATTATAAATTTTATAGTATATTATACAATATATAATATGCACTTGTCATTTCCTAGACAAATGTAATTCCTATTCGACTATAATTCTGGTCGATTTATTCGCACCTCGATAATTAAAAACAACATTCTTCGAATGACACAAGTCATATGATTATAAACTGGGGAAAAAAGTCATGTCGATGTCCTTGTTAAAATATAAAAAAAAAGTCTTATTCAGATGCCCGTTATTCAAAAAAGAAAAAAACACATTGTCTCATGAATTTCAAATGATTAGTCAGAAAATTTAAACGCAGCATAACGGGTTTTCCCGTATGCGTTTTTCCAAATCTTTATTAATCGTGGTCGATAAAATCGTCATTCCCTTCGATAAAATTTTATAAATTTATTGTAAGTGATAACTTGTTACGTAATAATTTAATTGCATCACGAAACTAATTAGAATAAACGTAAATCGAGGTTATCAATGCGGTTTGATGAATAATCTACATAATCCGTAGAAAAATTGTGGTTTGAAATGAAACGGTTTAAAAACGAAACAAGAGAGCTTGTTTCATAAATGATTCGATATCTTTGCTCCCTGAAATTTTAGAGTAGCATTACTTTCTAACAATAATCTTGACATTTTTTTTAATAATCTATTTTATTTAAAAAAGACCTTACTTGCTTACAATTATTTGGGTACAAAATCATTTGAGTATTTTTTTAGATATGTTCAACTATTAAAATTATTTTCTAAACATATAAAAATGATAAGAAAAAGACAGGATTTTCTTTCTTTTACTCATGTTATTTCCTCGCATTATAATTAAATACGCACACACAGTATAATAATATTTTTGTGAATTTTAAGAATTTTGTATTCAAGGAAAACGACAAATTTTATTTATTTACTTGACCATGAACTTAAGTTATTGAACGTTTAATTAACTAAAAGTAATGAAATGAATACTACACGGCCTCACTTTTTCATATTGTATACATATTGTATGTTAATATATATTTAAATAATTTATATTCTTATTACTTTTTAATAATAAATTTTTTATTCTTATTTTCTGATTCTAATTGTCAATTCTGACTGTCTCTTTTATACACAATTCCTGATATTTAATCTTTAATTATTATTTTTTAATAAAATATAAATTACTTTTAACTATTTTGAAATTAAATATTTAAAATTGAATTTGTTTTTAGATATATTATATAGAAAATATGTTTTACTTCTTAACTTTATAGTAAGTTTTAAAATGTTGATATATATATATACATAATCAAAGAAACTAATCTTCAAATGAAGGTTTAAACTACTATAAATGCATTAAAAACAAATGTTTATTAAAATAAGAACCAGCAGATTGAATATATTTTTATTAACGAGACAAGTATATTTATGTCCTTTTTTCCAGAGATATTTTTTAATTGCTGTTATTTTTGGATATTTTTCTAAAAAGGAGAAAGTATTTATTTTTAAATAGTTAATGATTGTTGCCGTAAATACGGTGGAAAGAAAAAGACTTAAATTGTAATTGGTTTAGTTTCTGCAACATCATTTATGAGATATGTGATCCAGTGATTTTATAAAGCAGTATAACACTAAATACTTAGATATTTTTGTATATTTTTATGGATTTATTAATAACTTTTCTGCACAATTATTATATTTTTTTAGTTTACTAGTTTTTACAAAAAAAAACTTTGTTTATTATCAGGTACAGACTTCCAAATATCAACATGAATTTCTACAGCGAAACATTGTTTTTGAAGATTATTTTACATGATACATTATTAACAATACGTTATGTCTGTATACAAAAAAGGATTCTCTTTTTCCTTTTAAGAGTAAGCATTGAAAAGAAATCCCTTATTCTTGTCCTTTAATTAATGATGAACACTTTTAACAAACTTGTTCATTTTTTCAATAGATTTCAAGTGTCAAGAAAGTGTTGAATAAAACAAATCTGTATTTTTTTATAGACTTTTCCATAAAATTGAATAAGATTTTTTAATTATCTATTATCAATATTTTCTTCGATTGTACCATGCGACTCATTTCAAAGTATAAACTAAAGTGATTCTGTCCATTCACCAGCTGTTTTTTTTCCAAATATATTAGTATTACGAGGTGCCTCCACGACATTGCATCTGAGTTTACATTCATTTAAGAAAGTAACACGAATTTGACTTTGGCCAGTTGTCCACTTTAATTTATTATAAACGATTTTGAACTAAATTAATTGACAAGTATTGTATCCAGAGTAACAGTAAGATTTAACTTGACATATAAAAAATGATACTTGTAAGCGGTTTTAATTCATTAAAACTTACTCAACTACATAAAAATACCAAATTTGATATTTTATAAATAAATATTGATAAAATGTGTTAATATTTGTACAAGAAATTTATAATTGGAAGCACGAAGTTAATTGAAATAGTATATGTGATATAAAATATTTATTAGGAATTAATTTACATTAAAGTAAATTTAAATTATTGTCATTAGATGTAAACTACAAATATCAGAAGCATATATTAAATACACAGTAACGAACATAAATGATTTATAATCGATCTGGACCACACTTGCATACTTGTACTCTAATATATACCGCTTTGAAATGTACTGATGAATGTTTCTGTTATAATTACATATGTGTATATGGACATATTTATTATACTAAGAGATTATATCACCATTAACTAATGTGGATAACAACTGGTTTCATTTAAATATCAATACATTAAAAGAATTGATCGAAAAAATAATTACTTGTTATAGAACGGTTTCATTCAATTTTTTATCATTTATGAGTTTGATTTCTATTAAAACATGTAATTGTAACATAAACACTTTTGAATAAAATAATTATGATTTATATTTTTTTAACGGAAGCTCACCTTAATCTATATATAATTGTTAATACATATCAAGAAGCAGAAAAACTTCAGATTATTTTTAAAAATTGGAAAATATCATTATTAGTAATAACAGAATAGACAAATATTTTTATTTATCAATCACTATATTTGTGTAATTAAACTTTTTTATTCTTAAGGTAATTCATATCTTATAGACTTTTATATTTCAAAATGTATAGAAGATTATTTTTAGACTTATAAGAAATATCTACTGTATTAAGATGAAAATCATGACATGCAATATGATCATTAAATTATTTATATAAATGAATATATCATTTAAAGTACTTTCTTTTTTCTAAGACAACTTATTTGCTTTTTTTGCAAAACTGATGGTTTTTGCTTCTTTCTAATAATTTTCTATGGGTTTAGATATAATATTCAATGTTCATGTGATAACTATTTACTAAAAATTAAATACATTTTTTTAAATACATATAGAAAGAGACTTCATAATAGAATACAGTTTTAATATCTTTTTTTTATTTGAAGATTATTTCTTTGTAATTATAAATAAAACACAAAAATAATCAAAAATTATAACCTCTTTCACATAAATGGCAAAATATTCTTGTATTTTGGCTGATAATATTAAAAAGTAGCAATATATACATACATAAATACATACCTACATATATATATATATATATATATCTGAACAGTAATACATAATTATTTACTAAAATATTCTAAATCATGAAATCAATTTCCTTTGGATTAGCGTTGATTGATTTGATGAATAACTAGATAATAATTATTAAAACTGAAAGCAGTATTTTAAAATCATGTCATGAATTGATTATCAGTTATTTACATAATTTATTGATATATATATATATATATATATATATATATATATATATATATATATACATATATACATACATATTCTATTAGTTAACCCTATTTAAAAAAATAATATTTAGGTTAAGTTATGTTAAATAGTTTAAAATAAATTTATTTACTGTATCTTAACCCTTTTAGTGCCAGTGAAAATTTTCATTCATTTATGAAAAATTCCAGACAATTTGAACCAAAAATGCATAGTTAGAGAAAAAAAATATATTGCGGTCAATTTTGAGTTAAAGTTAATTTTACACAATACTAATAACATATTGTTAATTCTTCCTTTATTGCTAATAAAATCGGAAAATAATTCGAAATGTTTCACAAAAAAAATAAATATAAAATAAGTTGATTTTAGGTTTTTACGCTGACTCTGTTCACTCTTTTCTGAAAAAAAGTATAACGCGGAGGAATTTTTTGCGAACATCAATATTTCTGAAATGAAGATAGATAAATTAATAAAATAAAAAATAAAATTTAATTTACTCGCGACAACTTTTCGCTGCATGGATTGTAACATCGACACTGAATTCAACAATTTAGTTTAGTCGACCATTTAGTCAGTTTTCGCACACGGTCTTAGAATAAAACGGATAGAACAAATAAAAGTATGTGTGCATTAGCTTTTGAGATCTTTTTTATGAAGCAAAGTTGATTTGTTTATGAGTTATAGCACTTAGAAAATCGAGAAGTGATATGTCGCTCACGGCACTCAAAAGGTTAATATTCTGAGATTAAAAATATAGTTTATGTGAGTATTTAATTTGTACCTCTAATAATATAAAGTGGAATAATATTTAGTTAAATTTTTTGAACATATAAAATTTTATTTTTAATAAGAAAATCTAAAACTTGAATCAGATTTCTAGAGTTCAATAAAAGAATTGTTCTTTTATTGTAAATATTTTCATAAAGTTTCACGGAAAGTCTTTTTTAAAACAAAATAAATCTTAAAATATATCGGTTCGAAATACTTGTCTGATTTTATAGAAATTTTAGTAAAATATAAATGTCTTTATTATATTTCGATCAATTTGAAAGAATTCTTTTTCAAAATATCTGTTTACAAAAAGACAATTCTTATTAAAAATAATGTTCTGATTGGAAAATATAATCATAATAATATTTCTTGACGGTATGTCTGAATTCACTTTAGTACAATGTGGATAAATTTAATATACTATGCTAGTAGGATGACTAAAACGATTGTATAATTGACTGTAATTGTAATTAGTTAAATTTTTTATAATAACTTTAAAAATTTTGATTTTTAATTTCGAAATAAAAATTTTACAATACCGATTTCATGCATGACACAAATTCACATTTATTGAACTTATTATTTACTAAAAATGTAATTTTCTGACTGAATAAAAAAATATTAGCTATTGATATAAAGAAGATTGTACTGAAAATAATATAACTGTTTTAGAAATGAATTTTCATTCCTCCATGAAGTATACAAAGTTTTCTGATCAAAAAGGTTGTATATTTATTTATTAATACGAAAAAAAATATTTTTATAAAATCTTAATACTAAAAACTATTCTCTATTATAAATTTAATTTGTACAAACATAATCACTTCGAAATACATAAACATATATAATAAATAAAAAATTGATGATTATAATTAAAATAAAGTATTCTGAACGGTAAAAAATTCGAAATTTAATAGCGCAAAAAAATATTGGTTCGTCAAGAGAAGTGGATATGATTATATTTTACTGTTTATAAATAAATGATGACACGATAATTAATATTTATTAAACTTGTATCTGAGAACATCTGCATTCTATTTATAAACATAACATAAATGGTAAATTTTTTTCCTCATATGATGTTTCTTTTATTCTCGCTCGTCATCTATTTATATTATCTTATTTCTCTTTATATATATATATATATATATATATATATATATATATACATATATATATATATACATAGATATAGATAAATGTTGTATATTTACTAATAATTAATATTTTATTATAAAATAAATTAATATTTATTACCTATAAAGTGCTTTCAAAAAATATTTAAATCATTCAAGTCATGCATTACAATATACTGACTAATCGAAAAAATGATAAAGAAAAACAAACAGAACATATCATAAAATCTTAAAGAAATATCAATAAATGGGAAATCCTAGATTAAATTTAATTTATTTGATACAAACGTTTATTTTTAAATGGAAAGATTAAGGTACTTAAACTGAAATAGATTCAATTAGAGTAGAAATTCATAGAAGTGTCTATAAACTCATAACATTTTTGATATTTATAAATATATCTGTCTGTAGATACAATCATTGTTGATATATATATATATATATATATATATATATATATATATATATATTTATTTATTTCAAAAATAATCGAAATATTCTAATTTTTGTGTCAAGTGAAACACAAATTATGTCAGTGAATTTGTATAACTGAAAATAATCTGACATTTCAAAATATTGTTCCATAATTATGTAACAAAACTGTATTTAGTATTTACTTGTATATGTGAATTTGATTAAGAAAACTTTCTGATAAGTAAGTGTGTCAGTTTCGTAAAAAATTATCGTCCTATCATAAATTTTTCAATTAAGATTCAATTGTGATATGAAGAGACTCTTACATGAAAATTAAAGAATACAACAATTTATATGTTAATAGTTAACAGCTGATAGCCAAGAATACATACATGCAAATATATATATACATATATATATATATTATATAAAATAACACCAGTGTCCACAAGTATACTGATTATTATATAAATTCATTAAGTGCATGGGTTAAGAAAACATTAAGTATGTGTAATGTTTATCTCATGTAAATATATTATGTATATTTATTTTCAGTCTTGAATTATTAAGTTTAAAGTTTATTTTCCAGGATTGAATTAATGTTTCCATGGATTTTGTATTAAATTAAATATATAAAAGAGTTTGATAAGTAAAATAGAAAATAAACGTCAATGAAAATAAAGTTTTATTCTATCATTAGATGAATAAATCCGCGATATTTAAAAATCCTAAGAAAAAATATTTGGAATTTTATGTTAAATCTGTAGAAGACTATAAATTAACGAATAAAATGTTAGGTCATTAATTCATGTAATGGTTAAATTGTCTTCAATCTTATGTTATAAATTAGATCATCTTTTATTAATATTATGACAATTTTCTAACTAATTTAAATGAAAATGAGTTTTTTAAATACCATTTCTTAAATAATTTAAATAAAAATAAGTATTCGATTCACTAGTAATAGTTTGAATATTTTTTTTAAAATATAAATGGAGAAATCGACCAGTTTCCATTTTATATCTACATTTTTAATAAAAAAAAACATGTATACAAACGTGTGTATGTGAGAAAATCGAGTGTTGCTAAAAATTCGTGATGGAATATCATTTCTAGTCTGTTATTAGACGAAAGTACTTTCAAAACCAAGTTTTTTTTTCATGCAAATTCGCCTCAAGTCTTTCGAATATGATTTTTGAAATGTTTATATCGGTATGTTTACTAATTTATACTTTGATTGACCTTCTAAACGTTTATTTACCTATTATATTATTAAATTATCGCTCTTTTAAGAAATGAACTTTTCAACTTTCTAGCTGTAGACAAATTGAAATTTAAAACAATACTATTATACAATTATGTTACTGTTTAGTTAAAGGAACTGATGACATTTTTGTTTATTAATTAACAGTTATTCATAAGTTAAAATATTTTGTTCTGATGGACAATTTACGTGTTTTTTTTAAAAAAATATTCAGACAACAATTATGTATATATAGAAAATTCCATACATTCCGTTAAGGAGAGCTATACAGATGTTTATTTGCAATTTGAAAGAAATAAAAATATATACATATATATATATATATATATATATATATATATATATATATATATTAGGACAGAAGTTCATAAATAATAGCATAGTAGAAAATAAATAACATTTAACATTTAGAAAACATGTATATGTTTTTTAAATGTTAAAGGGACAAATTATTTTATTATTTAATTAATTTCAATAAATGTTCAGGTTCAGACATATCTACATACCTTCTCTCTCTCTGACAAACACACACACACACACACACACACATATATACATATATATATATATATATATATATATGTATATATATATATATATATATATATATATATATATATATATATATATATGGATGTATATAGGACATGAAATATTTTTATGTTTAAATATTTTGTTAACGAATTAACACATTCTTCCTTTCTTAAATCATAACTTGGGTCCGAGAGTTCATTGTGTCTTTAGTAGATAACAAAAAAATATTATCTCTGCACTTTACATACCTCACTTAATGAAGTTATGAATGGAATGTTACTTTGTTGACATTCTAAATAGTTTATTAATTATGTATCTAAATACATTCCTGTCACTTGACTTTAAATCGATTTGAATAAATTAGAAATCATCTACCAGCTATTTAAATTCTTTAATTTTATTTATGACGATATACATTGTTTTCAACTATTAAAAATTTACAAACAAACACTATAGAAGAATTTAAACAAACCACACATATACATAAATCACACTATTTATATGTTTTCAAATTTAATATTAAAAAAAGTAATATAAATGTTATAATTGTTAACAAAGTAATAAGTTTAGACATGCATTCATAATTGTATTGAAAAATGTTTATGGAGAAATACATTAACTACAACCACTTAAAAAGATTATCTATAATGAAAAATATATTTATATTTTCGTCCTTTTAAAATCGAAAATATTTAGTTCTGGGTAATTCAGTAAATAGAACAGATTTTTATGTTAGACCATGTAAATATTTTTTAATATAAAGGAAGGCAAGATTGTTTTCATTTCAAGAAAACTGATGCTAGTTTTTATGTTGAAAATATTTAATTTTATAATTTAATTAAAATGATGTGTATATTTTCGTATTTGAAATTATATTAGAATATTCTAAAAAAATAAAAATTTTACTTAGAAAGATGTATGTTAAAACTTACCATATATTTACACTTTAATGTTTTTCCAGAAAATATTTATATACACTAATTCCGAATAGGATCTATTATTATTAAAAAAAAAACTAGAGAATTTGCACTCCAAATAAATATATTTACTCTTAATTTAATTAAAAAAAAAAACACAAATTTATAAAACTCAAAATTTTGTAAAATGCACAGAACAGTTTCAGACCCAAAATATTTTATTTCTATTTATATAAATATTTACAAAAAAAAACACACATCCACACAATATAATTTTTGAACTGAACTACAATGAAGAACGCGCGTTAATTTATACCCATTGAAAATTGAATGAGAATTGCAGTGTAGTAGAATTATACCTACACCTACTTGTTGTGTATTTAACAATTAGAAAAAGATACAGATCGAACAAACACGACTGTACGAGAGAGCTGCACAGTGTCTAAGTTCATTACACGCATTGGGTGAACAGCTTGTATTTTAATTATATTTGTCAGGAAAATCAAGTGAACACTGAGAAACAAGACAGTAGTTGTCCGTGCACTATGTTTTAAAATCGACTAGAGAGAGAACGTGTGCAGCGAAATTTAATTGTTTGGACGACGATAGAGATATGCATGTATTTCTACACACGTTCATTTTAATAACACACAGGAGATATTAATTTGATTTTGATCGGTTGCTGGAGGGAGATTTTTGCGCAGAGTTTCGAGAGACTTTAATGAAATTACAACTAATTGTGGTCTGTATGAATGGGCGAACGTTAAACAAGTAAAAATGTACGATGATACAATGAAAACTGAATACATAGATACACATACACACATGTATATGCCTATGTGCATGTATATATGCATGTATATATATATATATATATATATATATATGTATATATATACATATACACACACACTTATATATATATATATATGTATATATATACATATACACACACACTTATATATATATATATATATATATATGTATCTCTCTCTCTCTCTCTCTATATATATATATATATATATATATATATATGTATGTGTGTGTGTGTCATCCTGTTATAATTAATGATAAGTACAAAAATAAATATTTCTACTAATGATTTATATAGAAATATTATTTCGTGTATTTTTTCTGTGATAAAACCAAACATATTAAATTGATAACACATTATTTACCGTATATAACAATCCTTGATTTGTGGTTATTTGTAAATTTGTAATAGTAATTTAATAACTAAGATAAAAATAGTTTTATGAGAATTATGGTAAATTAATTCAGTGAATTTTGTGTTAAAGTTTTAGAAATGAATCAACCAAACGGAAATCCATAATTCACGAAATGATTGCATATCTACATTGGTTTAAAGTGCAATATATATATATATATATATATATATATATATATATATATATATATATATATATAAATCAATTTTCAACTGAAAATATTTGGGCCCAAGATAAGTAAAATTACCCAGAGAGTAATGAGTAGACCGTCTAAAATATATTATTCATTTGTGGAAAATAATCATTAGATTATTCAAATTTGGAAGAATCTTTATCATAAGCAGGAATTTG